>CM052799.1:120788480-120810242 GCA_028533885.1 Nasua narica
TTTTTTTTTTTTTTAAGATTTTTTATTTATTTATTAGGAAAGAGAGAGAGTGAGAGAGAGCATGAGAAGGGAGAAGATCAGAGTGAGAAGCGGACTCCCCATAGAGCTGGGAGCCCGATGTGGGACTCGATCCCGGAACTCCGGGATCATGACCTGAGCTCAAGGCAGTCGCTCAACCAACTGCGCCACCCAGGGGCCCGACCCTGAGCACTTCTTCAGGAAGTCAAATGGTGAGCAAAAACCGAAAATGTCCTAGATTAGTCTTTGGCACCCACACGAATTATTGGATGCCTTAGATGTGGGCACATAATGAGAGAAAAACTGAGCGAGCTGCCTTTTGTGATTCCACCTGGATTTTAGGCTATGTTGGAGGTGCTGGGGGGATGTTGTATGATGGGCTTAAACAGGTGCAAGTCATACCAAAGTGAGATTATGGAACCTGCAGAGTTCCAGGGGTAGACTGCATGAGTTCAAGGCCCGGCTCTGCCACTCACTAGGTATGTGACTAGCTTTGCAAATTACTTTATATTCCCCTCTATCCCCGTTTGTAAAGTGGGAATGGTCATAGTAATTGCAGTGTGTATAGAATTGATACCTCTCTTCAGTGAACTAATATGTATAAAACTCTGGCTATGGCACTTGACATACAGAAAGCTGCTGCTAAATGGTAGCTATCAGTACAGATTTTGGAGGGTTTTCAAGTCAGTCCTAAAAGTTTGAGAGTAGCAAGCACCAAGGGGAATAATCTAGAAGGTAAGATAAAGACAAAAACATGATGGAAGCTCAGTGTGTGGACTGGGGTAAACGGGAAAAACACTCCCTCAGTAACTTGGGCTTAAGATTTCAAGGGTTTGGTTTGCAGGTGCAGCAGGAAGCAATGTGTGTGGTGAGAGAGGAACAGCTGTCAGAGTGTTGAGAAGTGGAAAGAGCACCCAACTAGGGGCTAGGTGACGGGCATTGACTGTGGCTCTCTAAAAGGAGTTTTAATGTTTTCTTTCCATATTCAAATGGGTCAGCTTGCATCATTGCTATAGGACCTGAAGCCCACCTAGAAAACTGTCACACACAGTCGCTATCAAGATACAAACCCACTGCTGTAGGCCAAGACTTATTCATTGACATCAAAGAAACCAAAGCAACAAATAGAAGAGCCTTAAGGTAGTAAAAGATTACTGCTTCTGTAGCCAGAAATCTCAGGTGACTCTATGGCATCTTCCATGTGGCTAAACAGAACCCTCCCAGGTCCCTTCCTGCCCCAGCCATTCTCTAGTCCCGGGGCACATTTGCTTAGCTCCTCCCTAAATGTTCTGATTTCCATCATTAATGTGTGCCAAAAAGATCCTGAAATTTGGAATAAACCATAGAAATTCACACTTTTGTTTAAAGTTTGGTCATGAAGAATGGGCCCTGAAGTTGGGGTGGGGAGTAGGTCAAATCTTAATTTCTGAATCCTAGAAAATTACCCCATCGAAGAAGAGCATCCAGCTTCTACCCTCATTGAGTCTAAGTCATGTTTTCTATCAGGAAAAAGCAACCCCTAGGTTTGTCTGGCCTTTGGGGTGTCCAACGCCCTCCTCCCTGAGTGAGAAGGCTCTTTGTATTCTCTTTATAAGTTACTCCTTCTACACAGCTTGTCTGAGTTGAGGCTCAGACGCTGGCCTGGCAGCTGGCCCCACTAGCAGGGATTTCTTTCTCCTGGACCACAGATGGGTCAAATGTTGCAGCAATATAAAGACTTGAAAACAAAAAGAGAAACACCGAGTTGATAGTGAACATAATGTTGTGAAGTGACTTAACTGCCCACATGACTATGACATTGGCATTCCTTCCAATGCAATGATTTTCTCCTCCACTTTGTGCTAATTTTTACTGAAATATTTGGCTGAAATATTTGTCCTGACTCCCTATATAGAAACTTATTCAAATGTATGTTATCTTGTAACTTACTTTGTGCCCATTTTTATTGATACAGTTAATCCATCTGCATAGACCATGCAGAACTTTATTCTAATGTATTTTGTATCGTAACTCACTTTTTAGTACTAGGACTTAATCAAACATAATTTTATCTGCTTTTACAATAGGACATGTAGGGTAGGGGATTTAATTTGCCAGTCAGTTTGTGATGTTTTATTCTCTTCCAAATACCAATATTCAATGGTAATTAATATATTTCTTTAGAACTATTTTATATTTTTGCAATGTTAGTAGACTATTATATATTGTACACTGCATTATATTTCAAAACCTATATTTCCTCTGTATTTTGTATTTATAAAAGCCACTTTTAAATCACTTTTTTTTAAGTTTGAGTATACTTGACACACAATGTTACATGAATTTCAGATGTACAACAGAGTGATTTGACCAGTTTATACATTATGCTATGTTCACCACATGTGTAGCTACCATTTGTCACCATACTATGCTATTACAATGTCATTGACCACATTCCTTACACTGTGCCTTTTATTCTCATGACTTAGTCATTTCATCACTGGAAACCTGTATCTCCCACTCCCCTTCACCTATTTTGTCCATCTTCCCATCTCTTTCCCCTCTGGGAACCACCAGTTTATTCTCTGTATTTACAGGTCTGGTTCTGGTTTTGTTTATTTATTCTTTTTTTTTATATATTCCACATACAAGTGAACTCATGTATTTGTCTTTCTTAGTCTTATTTGGCGTTATGTCTTCCATCCATGTTGCCACAAATGATGACCTCATTTTTTATGGCTGCATAATATTCCTCTGTGTGTGTGTGTGTGTGTGTGTGTGTGTGTGTGTGTGTGTGTGTATACATGTGTACACTTCCTTACCCATTCATCTATTAATGGACACTTGACTCTTGTAAATAAAGGTGCAATAAACACAGTGACGCATATATTCAAATCACTTTTAATACAAATTTAGAAATAGATATATTTTGTTTCTTATGTTGCAGACAATTTTATATGGGTTATTTTATTTAATCCTTAAGGCAACCTTAAGAGGTAGGTACTATTATCATCCCCATGTTCTAGGTGGTAGAACTAAGACTCTGTGAGAAGAAGTGACTGGCCCAAGTCATGAAGCCAGTAACGGGCTATGGGAGGGCACCAAGATGCCTAAGATCCTGTCCCTATCTGTGCAATTCTGTCTGCCACAAGGGAACCTCTTGACTCTGTTGTGTGCTTTGGCCAAGGAAAGGAGCAGGTAGATATCTGATATTTCCATGCCTGGTGATGTCAGGTGAGTAGAAAGAGTCACAAACAAAAGTCAGTCCATTTAGGTTCCATTTCCATTTCTAATCCCACCTCTACTGCTCAAGGGAATGTAGACAGGTCCACTTCCTCTGGTCTTGAGTTCCTCAAAGTATAAGTAGTTTGACTGAATGATCATTGAGAACTTGTCAGTTCTAAGTGGTAGGAATTAACTTCCCCTCCATGTCTACAGGTGGAGGAAAGAGGTGTTAGAAAGCTAAATTTCTTGTAAGCCTGTTCAGTCCTATCTTCATTAACATCCTCATACCATACCCTTTATTCAGTAACTCCTACATACCAAACTTCAGACATTCTCTCATTTAATCCCCTATAGTATATTAAAAGGTCAGTGGTGTTATTCCCACTTTCCAAGAAAGGTGAAGTCTCCGAAGGGATAACTGATTTGTCTAAAGACACAGCTGCTAAGTAGTAGAATTAGGAGTGGAACTCAATTTACCTCCCTCCAAAGCCCCTGCTATGAACCACCATGTTCTCCTGCCTCCCCCAGCCATGTTATGCATGGGTTCAGTAGGGAGATGGAGGAGTTGGAACATGCTGGCAGGGAGCCTTCCCTCTTTTCTACCTGTGGCTACAAGTTTGTGAATAGGAATATACATTTAGTGTGACTGGTCATCTCTCCCACTCTCTCCCTCTCTCATTCTCTAAGATGGCTAGGATTAACTGCTCATGAACTACCAGAAAGGATGCAGCACAGGGGACTTAGAAAGACCTGAACTCTACCCTGGCCCCACCACTGATGTGACCTTGGCAAGTACAGATAATCTGTAGAATATACTCGTAAAATAAGATTGAGAATATTTCCTCTGCCTGCCTCACAGAACTGTTATGAAAATTTATTCAGCCATTTATTCATCCATTGAACAAATGTTCGTGGAACGTGTAACATGTGAATGGTACTATTCTGAATGCTAGTAATAAAATGGTGAACAACATAGGTTAGACTCTTCCCTCACAAAGTTTATATTCTAATAGAGGAAAACAAAAAATAAAATGTGAACAAATAAACAGGATAATTTCTGCTGAGGTAAGTACTGTAACTTACCTCATTTGATCCAACTCCATTATGTCATTAATAGTCCATGATATCAGCATGGTTCCAGCTACTTATTTTGCAAGAAAAAAAATTATGTTTTCCCATGCTCTTTTGCCCTACAAGCATCAGCTTGGACTTCGTAGCCAACTTCCTTGGGCTTACACTTCTTTGAAGTAACTGTCATTAAGTAAACAGAGTGACTAGAGTGAGGGAGGCTATTTTAGATGAGCATGGGGAGGAGAACCAGTAAGGAATGTGGAAAAGGCAACATTCAGTCAGAGACCCAAAGTATGAGAAACAACCATTTAAGCCTTCCAGGCAAAGGGAACAGTAAGTGCAAAGGTCCCAAGGTTGAAATGAACTGAGCATGTCCGAGGAAGTGAAGGAAGGCCAGTGCAGCTGGAGTACAGTAGGCAAGTGTCAAGAGGTAGGAAGAAGAGAGGCACATAAAGTGGTTTTAATTTTGAATGCAAAGGGGGGAAGGGTACTAGAGGGTCTCAAGCTAAGAAGTGACATGATCTGAATAACTGTTAAAAGAGATTTTATGGCTGGTTTGTGGAGAATGGATCAGGGTGAAGGAAAGAGGCAGCAGGGACCCAGGAGACTAGATTGAAGGCTATTGTTGAAGTCAAAAGAGAGATGATGATGGCTTAGCCTTGGGTGAGGCTGAACAGCAGTGGAGAGGTAGTGCACAAGGGGAAGGGAGGAATAAAGGATGACAAATGAGACAATGTAAGTGCAAAGTATTGCTCAACTATGACACACTGTACCAAGCTAAGGAATTATGGCTAAGGAATTATTGCAGAGAAGATTCCTGATGGGAAAGAGGTAGAGGTTGATGCTCAGGAGCCTAAATACAAACTTCTATTTGCCTACGTCTCACCCTACTATATGGAAGTTCTGTATCAAAGGCTTAAAATGAGGAGCCTTATCAATTTCCAACCCATTTATATCTTCTCCCAATTATTTTGCTGATGTTCTTTCTTGTGGTTAAAAAAAATAACTTTATCATCTTAATCTTTTTTACAGTTCAGCAGTGTTAAGTGTGTTCACCATGTTATGCCACAGATCTCTAGAGCTTTTTCATCTTGTAAAATTGAACTCTATACCCACGAAACACTAACTCCCCACCTCTCTGTCCATGTATATCTTATTTTGAAGATCCAAACAACTTTATTCATTCTCCACAGACTGAGGGGCCATCCCTTGGTACTCATCTTTCACATTTGAAAATGGCATTGAAATTAATAAATGTCTGCCTGAAAGAATTCATTATATGTTAATAAAAAAAGAAATTAATCAATGTCTGAAACACCCAACTTAATTGGATTCTGTTTTCAAAGAATCTGATTCATTAAATTGAAAGCCGTGAAGTCTAATGCCATGATTGAGCATTCTCTGGTATCTATGACTCAGTGTTTTAACGAGGTGATATCAGCATGTTTGGTGAGATCATTCTTTGTGTTGTACAGCCTGTGAAGTCAGCACAGGACATTCAGCATCCCTGCCCTGCACCCTCACTAAACACCTGTAGCACACCCAATCATGACAACCAAAAACACCCCTTCAAATGTCCAAACACCCATTTGGGAGTGTTACCTCATCCCACCAGAGATCCTCAAGTTGTACATTTATTAGGCTCCCTGACTCTGGGGAGTCTCGTCTGTCCCAGTCATATGACCCAACTCCATTACCTCATCAATAGTCCATGATACTGATGTGGTTCCAGCTACTTGTTTTGCGAGAAAAAACTGTTTTCCCCACACTCTTTTGCCCTACAAGCATCACCTTGGACTTTGTAGCCAACTTCCTTGGGCTCACATTTCTTTGAAGTAACTCGCATTAAGCAAGCAAGTCTTAAGAGAGTCCTGCCCTGCTTCGCTCGCCTGCTCGCCCAATCCTGCCACCATCTCTGCTTTTTCTTTTCTTACATAGATGCAGGGAGGGGGGTGTCCAGGAACACAGCAGGTGCCAGAAGGGACAGGGTTACGGGGGCTTGCATGATAAATGACTGGTTCTAAAAAGGAGGACTTGGGTGGGGGCTATCAGTACCACCACATGATTGGCACAAGCTACCTTTTCAGGGAAGAGGGCAATGCCTTGAAGAGTAGCCTGATTTTGTCAGAGGGAGATGGGGGGGGGGGTAGGAATGCAGCAACTTTTAACAGACAAGACAAAATGACTGGTTCCTGCCCAGCAGGTTTCACCAGTTCTTCTGGTGTAGGGTAGTGTGATCTGATAGTAAGAATCAAGGATAGACTACCTCCTGGCTCTGCCTCTGATTCATAGCAGGTTTTTCTTCTTATTGTCAAGGATTATTACGCATCAAAGTAAGCCACAGCCACCAAACTTGAAAATTGGCTTCTCTGGGATCCTCCCAGAGAAAGGAGATATTCCACAGCACACAGTTGTGAAATGTATGTCACCTCCAATTACATCTGTACTTTTACTTCATATAAGTGATGACAAATTATATGTGTCATGTCATGATGAGATTGCATTATCTACCTCTTGTCATGACAAGACAGACAATTGCCCCATTTTCACTGAAAGTTACAAAGCAAAGGTATGTGGCAGACTGTGTATCCTTTTATTTTTTTTCCTAGCTCAAACATCAGTTTACAGTAATGTAATCTTCTATGAAGTCTCATGGGGAGAAAAGCAATTTGGACATCCTCACTGTAACTTGATTCACAGCCCCTGTTGAATGCAGCAGACACCTCATGTTACTATCTTATCGATCCTGGAAACACATGATAGATGCTTCATCTCCTCTCCATTCTGCCTGCAAGCATCTCTCTTTACACCTTTTCTTTCATCCTCCCCCCCAAGTCTCAGAAGGAGGATATATTGCTTCCTTTCCCATCCACTCTCTGCCACTGTCGATCTTGCCTCCCTCCTTCAATTGAACCCTCTCTCTCTCTCTGGCATCTTCACTCGCTTCAACTTCACTGGCCCTTCTCTTCTGTCTATCCTCTGAAACAAGCCTCCTCTGTTCTAGTCATAAAACAAAGCAAACAAAAAACCTTGCCCTAAGCTGCTCCATTAGTAAACTACCCTGCTCCTGAACTTCCTTTCCCTCTCAGACTTCTGGTCTCCAGCCGCTGCCCCCACTTTTGTATCATCCACTCACTTAAATCTAATTCCACTTCCAGAGTTCCTGTGAATCTACATTCTCCACTGATGTTCACTCCGTCTCTGCAGTTCACCACTGCTCACTATCCCCTTTCACAGAGGTTCTCTTTGCATCCCAAGACAGTTTTCTAATCAGTCCTCTTGTCTCTGTTTTCCTTGTTCTTCACCACTTCGGTCTCTTGAACCACACCCCCAGAAATCTCACCTCACCCGCACCGTGAGGGCTTCAATTGCTCAATCTAGCCTTGCAAGGTACTTGTAAAGGTAAGCAGCTGTGCCTACCCAAGCAGCATGTCCCCATTTCACAAACTTGGCTTCCTGAACTCCCACCGGTGGAGACAAGATGTCTGGCAGGGGAAAAAGACCTGATTCATTCCTAGCCTTGTTCCCCTGACCTTGCTGTCCATCAGCCCATTGCTCATTCTACTGTTTCAGACTTACCTTCCCCTGCAGCTTATCACACAATTCCATTTGGGCAGCCCATTTATTTCTTAGATCTTGGATCCTCAGTTTTCTCCTGAGGTTTAATTTAATTCTACCTTTTAACTATCTCCTAAATATTTCTACTTGATTTTCCTATCATCAGATCCAATTCAAAGGCTAGGGATAAATGTATTTACCATTGAGGGTGTTAACAGAATACGGTTTTCTTTCTGACTCACAAAATTTCTGTCCATGGTGCCATCATTCACTGTGTCTCAAATTTCCAGTCATTTTTGCTTCCTCTTCCTGTTCTAGTTACCAGGCCCTCTTAATTATTCCTCCATACTTCTCCTTCCTTTCTTTTCTACTTCCTCTCTTTTCGACTTCCACTGCCAGCATCTTTGACTTCTGTACCCCATCTGCTACTAGACAAATCTTCACCCCTGTTCACAAACATTTGTTGCCTTTTAGCTGCAAGTAACAAACCTAGTTCAAACTGACAAATTGAAAAAGAAATGTATTGGTATACATCTAACCAAAAGGGCCAAGAATCTCTACTTTCAAGCATGGTTGAACCTAGGTATTCAAACACTGTCATAAGGAATCTTTCTACCTATATCTCTTGGCAATGGGTTGTCTGCACTCTTGAGCACACTCTCCCTAAGTGTGACAAAATAGCCACCACCTCCTGCATGCTTCTACTGAAGAAATGTAGCATTGTTAGCAGAAAGGGAGTATGCTTTCTCAATTCTCCAACAGAAGGCCTAGCACTGACCGCAGCCTTAGAGCCCAGGGTGATGTCAAGCCACCCAACCTACATAGATTCAGAGTGGGAAAAGCAAGGTTCTTGTAGGAAAGAAGGCTGCTAATTGGTGCCTGAGTGGCTTGGTCAGTTGAGTGTCCGACTCTTGGTTTCATCTCAGGTCATGATCTCAGGGTCATGAGATGGAGCCCTGTGCCAGGGTCTGTGCAGGGTATGGAGCCTGCTTGGGATTCTCTCTCTTCCTTCCCTCTGTTCCTCCCCCTTCTCTCTCTCTAAAAAAAACAAAAAAGGAAAGAAAAAAAAGAAAGAAAAATAAGAGTGCTATTGATGAGGCAATAGATTTTCAGTGGGCAAAGCCATCAGTTGTCCAATACACTCTCATGACTATATAATTAAGTATAATTCCCTTAATCTGACATTCTAGATTCTTGTCCCTTAATATGGCTTAAAATTTCCTTTCCTACTTTTTCAACCCTGATTCAACACAAGTCTTTCCCTTGAGCCAATCTTTTTCTCAGCTTTATTGAGATATAATTGATATATAACACTGTGTAAATTTGAGGTGTACAACATAGTGATTTTATACAGGTATATATTGAAAAATGATTACCACAATAAGGTTAGTTAACAAATCTATTACCTCACATAGTTACAATTTTTTTTAAAAAAAGATTCTTATTTATTTATTTGACAGAGAGAGAGAGGGAGAGAGAGCTCAAGCAAGGAGATCAGCAGGTAGAGGGAGAATCAGGCTCCCAGCTGAGCAAGGAGCCCCATGTGGCACTTGATCCCAGGACCCTGGGATCATGACCTGAGCCAAGGGTAGACACTTGGCCAACTTAATCACCCAGGCATCCCAAATTTTTCTGAACCAATCTTAATTATTTGTTATCTTCTGATATCACCATAGTCTTCCTATCTCTACATTTTTACTAATACCACTACCCCCATCATCTCTTCAAATTCTATCCAAGAGTAGGCCACCCTTTTTTTGATCAACCTAACCATCCAGATTATAGTGTTTCATTATTTTATTTATTCAATTAACACATTTTGAGTACAAGCCCGACCAAACAGTATCACTCAAAAATCAAAAGTAGGAGATAGTGTCTACTGTCAGATTATGGACACTTAACCAAAAGATTGGTAAAGATGAAAAAAGCAGCTGTGAATATAAATATTTAGAATGAGAAGATAAATTAAAACTAATTACAAATTTTGAGAAGTTGACATGTCATGAAACCACAAGATCCAAAAAGCAACAATATGTTAATTAATTAACTGCCTGGCACCTCTCTATGATACTTGTACATTTTTGGCTGTGTACTCTTCAATCAGCTCTTCATTTGACAATTGATTTGTACTATTTCCTATTAAAAAATAGAATGACTGGGGAGGAGCAAGATGGCAGAGGAGTAGGAGGCTAAGATAGTGTCGGATCCCAGAAGTTCAGCTGGATAGTTATCAAACCATTCTAAACACCTGAAAACTCAACAGGAGATACAAGAGGTGAAGAACAGCAATTCTAGGAGCAGAAAACCGACCACTTTCCAAAAGGTAGGACATGTGGAAAAGTGAATCCAAAGCGACGGGAAGAGAGACCGCGGGGGGAAGGGGTCGGCTCCCTGCAGCCGTAGAGCCACAGAGCCCAAAATTGGAACTTTTAGAGTCTGCTCCACTGAGGGACATCACTCCAGGGGCTAAGCGGGGGAGTTTAGCCTTCGCGGGAACAGTGTGGTTTCAGGACCCGTGGGGTCACAGAGTGACTGGGGGTGTCTGAGGGTGGCAGAGCCCCCAGGTATCAGACCCAGGAAGCCAACGGCAGAGACGGAGCTGAGCAGTGAGCTCTCAGCTCGGGCTTACCTTAGACCATGATCCAAGGCACAATCAGGCCGCTGCTCTTAGAGCAGGGACGCCACAAGGGGCAGATCTGGTGAGACCCCTTCCTTCCTTCTCCAGGAGGAGCAGCGCGGGAGCCTGCGGCAGGAATCAGCTGGGTTTGGAGACTCCAAATGGGGCCGTGCGCCAGAGATAGAAATGCTCAGTTGCCGGCTGGCTGAGCTTGGAGTGTGGCCGAAGACCAGGGAGACGGGAGGGCCTGACTGCTTTTCTCTGAGGGCGCACCAAGGAGTGGGGCCCCAAGTGCTCAGCTCCTGCAGGCTGGAGACTGGGAGGCCGCCATTTTCATTCCCGGCCTCCAGGGCAGTACAGAAAGCGTTCAGGGAACAAAGGCTCCGGAGACCAAAACCGCGCAGATTGCCTAGCCTGGCCCCTGGCAAGGGCGGTGCAATTCCACCTTGGGCAAAGACATTTGAGAATCACTGCAATGGGCCCCTCCCCCAGAAGATCAGTGAGAATATGCAGCCCAGACCAAGTTCATCAATCAATGAAAACTGCGAACTCCAGAGTTAGGGGGGAAAAAAAACCAACACAGAATTCATGGCTTTTTTCCCCATGATCCTTTAGTCTTTCATAGCGAATTTTTTAAATTTTGTTTTTTTCTTGTTTTATTTTATTTTTCCTCTATCCTATTTTGGCGTTTTTAACATATCTTATCAATATCTTTTTAAAAATCTTCTCTAATTTTCACTGTTAAATATTCATATTTCATTCCCTCGTTGTATTTAACCTTCTTTTTGGATACATATACAGTTTTTTTTCTTCAAAATTTTGAGATACAATTTTTTCTAATAGATCAAAATATACCCTAAATCTAGCACATGGCTTGGTTCTAGTCTCCAGCCTGATCTCATTCTTTCCTCTTTTATTTTTTTCACTTTCTCCAACCAAACTGATCAATCCCTTTTTTAGAATATTTTTTAATTTTCATCTTTACACTCATATTCCATCCCTTTGCAGTGTTCACCCTTATTTTAGTATATTAATAAGCTTTTTTTTTTCTTTAAAATTTTGGGAGGTAGTTTTTTCTAACAGACCCAAAACACCCAAAATCAAGGGCTCTGTTCTAATCACAAGTCTAATATAGATGTAGATACATTATTTTTCTCTTTTTTATTTGAATTTAAAATTTTTTTACTCTTTTTCTCCCCCCCCCCCTTTTTTCTTCAACCCCTGGTTTTGGCTCTCTTCTGATTTTTCTGGGGTTGTTGCTACCTATCGTTTTAGTATTTTGCTCTCTCATTCATCTATTCTTATCTCAATAAAATGACAAGGCGGAAAAACTCACCAGACACACACACACAAAAGAACAAGTACCGACAGCTAGGGACCTACTCAATATGGACATTAGTAATATGTCAGAAATAGAGTTCAAAATGACAATTATCAAGGTACTAGCTGGGCTCTAAAAAAGCCCAGATGGAAGATATTAGAGAATCCCTTTCTGGAGAAATAAAATCCCTTTCCAGAGAAATAAAAGAACTAAAATCTAACCAGGTTGAAATCAAATAAGGTATTAATGAGATACAATAAAAAATGGAGGTTCTTACTGCTAGGATAAATGAGGCAGAAGAGAGATCTAGTGATATAGAAGACCAAATGATGGAGAATAAAGAAGCTGAGAAAAAGAGAGACAAACAATTACTGGACCACAAGGGGAGAATTCAAAAGATAAGTGATACCATAAGATGCAACAATATTAGAATAATTGGGATCCCAGAAGAAAAAGAGAGAGGGAGGCAAAAGGTATATTGGAGCAAATTATTGTAGAGAATTTCCCTAATCTGGCAAAGGGAACAAGCATCAAAATTCCGGAGGCACAGAGAACCCCCCTCAAAATCAATAAAAATAGGTCTACACCCCATCATCTAATAGTAAAACTTACAAGTCTTAGTGACAAAGAGAAAATCCTGAAAGCAGCTCGGGACAAGAAGTCTGTGACATACAATGGTAGAAATATTGGATTGGCAGCAGACCTATCCACAGAGACCTGGCAGGCCAGAAAGGACTGGC
This sequence comes from Nasua narica, assembly GCA_028533885.1. Lineage (NCBI taxonomy): Eukaryota > Metazoa > Chordata > Mammalia > Carnivora > Procyonidae > Nasua > Nasua narica. The sequence goes on from CM052799.1 coordinate 120,801,010, forward strand.
ATGATATATTCAGAGCACTAAACGAGAAAAATATTCAGCCAAGAATACTATATTCAGCTAGGCTGTCACTGAAAATAGATGGAGAGATAAAAAGCTTCCAGGACAAACAAAAACTAAAGGAAATTGCAAACACCAAACCAGCCCTACAGGAAATATTTAAAGGGGTCCTCTAAGCAAAAAAGAGCCTAAAAAGAATATAGACCAGAAAGGAACAGAAACAATATACAGTAACAGTCACCTTACAGACAATACAATGGCACTAAATTCATATCTGTCAATAGTTACCCTGAATGTAAATGGGCTAAATGCCCCCAATCAAAAGACACAGAGTATCAGAATGGATAAAAAAACAAAACCCATCGATATGCTGTCTACAAGAAACTCATCTTAGACCCAAAGACACCTCCGGCTTTAAATTTAGAGGGTGGAAAACAATTCACCATGCTAACAGACATCAAAAGAAAGCTGGGGTGGCAATCCTTATATCAGTTAAATTAGATTTCAAGCCAAAGACTACAATAAGATATGAGGAAGGACTCTATAAAGGGACTATCCAACAAGCAGATCTAACAATTGTAAATATCTATGCCCCCAACATGGGAGCAGCCAATTATATAAACCAATTAATAAAAATAGTCAAAGAAACACATCAAGAATAATACAATAATAGTAGGGGACTTTAATACCCCCCTCACCGAAATGGACAGATCATCTAAGCAAAAGATCAACAAGGAAATACAGGCTCTAAATGACACGCTGGACCAGATGGACATAACAGACATATTTAGAACATTCCATCCCAAAGCAACAGAATACCCTTCTTCTCTAGTGTACATGGAACATTCTCCAGAATAGATCACATCCTGGGACACAAATCAGGTCTCAATGGGTACCAAAAGACTGGGATCATTCCCTGCATATTTTCAGACCACAATGCCATGAAACTGGAACTCAATTGCAAGAGGAAAGTTGGAAAGGACTCAAATACATGGAGGCTAAAGAGCATCCTACTAAAGAATGAATGGGTTAACCAGGATATTAAATAAGAATTGAAAAAATTCGTGGAAACAAATGAAAATGAAAACACAACTCTTCAAAATCTTTGGGACACAGCAAAGGCGGTCCTGAGAGGAAAGTATATAGCAATACAAGCCTTTCTCAAGAAACAAGAAAGATCTCAAATACACAACCTAACCCTACACCTAAATGAGCTGGAGAAAGAATAGCAAAGAAAGCCTAAACCCAGCAGAAGAAGAGAAATAATAAAGATCAGAGCAGAAATCAGTGAAATAGAAACCAAAAGAACAGTAGAACAAATCAACACAACTAGGATCTTGTTCTTTGAAAGAATTAATAAAATTGATAAACCCTTGGCCAGACTTATTAAAAAGAAAAGAGAAAGGACCCAAATTAATAAAATCATGAATTTAAGAGGAGAAATCACAACCAACACCAAAGAAATACAAACAATTATAAGAACATATTATGAGCAACTATACACCAGCAAATTAGACAATCTGGAAGAAATGGATGCATTCCTAGAGACACATAAATTACCATAACTGAACCAGGAAGAAATAGAAAACCTGAACAGACCCATAACCAGTAAGGAATTGGAATCAGTCATCAAAAATCTCCCAACAAACAAGAGCCCAGGGCCTGATGACTTCCCAGGGGAATTCTACCAAACATTTAAAGAAGAATTAATACCTATTCTTAATTTGTTCCAAAAAATAGAAATGGAAGGGAAACTTCCAAACTCATTTTATGAGACCAGAATTACCTTGATCCCAAAACCAGACAAAGACCCCACCAAAAAGGAAAATTATAGACCAATATCCTTGATGAACAGATGTAAAAATTCTCACCAAAATACTAGCCAATAGGATCCAACATCTCAAATCTATACAGATGGCTTAAAGTGAGCACCATGGAGACTTTTCATCAGGTCAGAGTTTCCCAGGACAAAGTTTTCCACCAAATGGAGTTCTGATTCATGAAGCAAAGGATAAGACTAATTCCTATATAAATCAATAAGTAACATCCACACCATTTGTTTTTAAAAGCTCTTTGAAATTAACAAGAGAATAAACTTTTCCCTATCAGCACAACATTCCTGAAGCCAGTAACTCAGGGACATTTTTTTTCCCCTGTCTGCTGCCAAAGGAAAGTGGATAATATTTGTAAAGCTTTAGGGAATTCATTAGTGAAATGAATGTGATGATGTAAATCTTAGAAAATGCTGGATCTTTTTTTGCAAAGTAAAGAATTGCTCCTCCTGTAATAGCAAATTCAACACCTATAAACATTTTAAAAATAAAACACGAGGCAAATATAAGGTGCCATTTTTATTATTTTCAGTTTCATTCAACACCTTCCTTGACAAAGTGAAATTCATTATAGAAACTTTTTTTCTCACTATTAAGAACCAACTTAGAGCTTAAAGAACAAAATCTATGTTAACTAGATAAAGTATATAGCTATATAAAATATTTTACAAAAATGTTTTAAAAATTCATGGTAACATAGTCTCAGAGTCACACTTCTGATTTCCACTTGATTTAAAATCAACTCCATGGCAGGGGCACCTGGGTGGCTCAGTTGGTTAAGCATCTGCCTTTCGCTCACGTCCATGATCTCAGAACTCTGAGATCAAGTCCCATATCCAGCTCTGTGCTCAGTTGGGAGTGTGCTTCTCCCTCTGCCAGCAGCTCCCCCTGCTTGTGGTCACTCTCTCCCTGTCCCTCTCTGGCAAATAAATAAATAAAATCTTAAAAAACAGAAATCAACTCCACATCAAACACAAACCTTATTGAGGCATTTTGTAGAAATGATACACATTTAACTCACAAATACATATCTTAATGTATAGCATGGAATAGTAGTAAAAAGAGTTGGTGCTAGAGCTAACTGTCTGGTTCAAATCCTGGATCCACAACTCCCTAGCTATTAACTTTATGCAGATTACTCAGACTTTTGTACCTCACCTCTAAAACAGAACTAATGAGTACCCAGCTCATAGGGTTGTTGCCAGTTAAAACAAAGAAAGCACAGGCATGTAGTAGTCAGTCAAATGGTACTTAATTAGTAGTTAGGTACCATTGTTATTAGTACAAATATTAAAGAACGAAGAAAATACATCACAAAGCTTTATGGATGCTGAGTTAAAATACAGTACCTTCAGGAACCAATTGTAAAAATTCTAAAGCCTGCTTACCAAATTATGTTCTCCCCCACCCACCCCAAATAAATACCTATGGTGGCAGGAAAAGTTAGCATTTTATAACAGAGACAGAGATTTCTTGTTTGTTCTTGTATGCAAACATCGAGGCAAGCAGTACCTTTTGCTAGATATATGTGAGTGGGTTGATGTTTAGGGGGTGGATGTGCATCAGAGTTCCATGTGATTCTATAGTAAAGCTTTTCCACTCTGATGATTGAGATCACACTTAGTAGCTTTTCAAGGCATTCACACTGTATAACATATGGTGAATTTTCTGAAGTTTCAGTATTATGAGAAGCAAATATGTCAAAAATATCACATACAATACTTTTTAACAAAAGAATAAGTAATAGTTATTCATGAATAATTGGTAGGATGGATTACATACCATAATCACTTACAGTGAGTGGTACCTCTTTCTGTAAAAAATAGTAGTAACAGCTAACATTTACTGAGTACTGAATATGTCAGGCAGAGTTCTAAGTACTTTACTTGTATTTTTTCATTCTATCCCCACAACAACCCTGTGAAGTAGACACTATTATTATCTTCATTTTATGGAAGTTCTGAGAGATTAAGTAATTTGTTCAACATCCCACAGAAGTTGTAAACACTGCAGTGGGATTTCTAAGCCCATCTTATTAACCATTTCATCGTGGTGTAAAGAGAGAAATTCTTAATCAACTCTTCACTTTCCAAAACAAGTTTCCATGAATGATTTTACCCACATATCCTAATACTTTTAAAATATAATTTATAAAATTCTGTATCACACATGAGGAACATATCATTTACATAAAATTATTTTTCATTAGTTCACTCTGAAAAAATAGCATATTATTCTCCTTTTAAGATAATTTTTTTACCTTCAAGTTATCTAGTTAAGCACCTTTAAATAAATCTAATACATTATTTATTTAATATACTTAAAATACAAATCTAAAATAAAATGTAAAATACAAACCCCAAAATATAATCATCTATTTGGATATGCATATATTTTAAACATAGTTTCCTATGCTAGAGAGTACTACAGGGTACAAACAAATTTCAAAAAGACTGTGATTAGTACCTTCAAAGAAATAAAATAAGATATTGAATCCATGAAGCAAAAACAAGATGACGTGAGTGTGTGTGTGTGTGTGTGTGTGTGTAGTTTGAAACGCCTCCAGGAGCTGAAGTAAAAGAGAAAATGCCACAGAGCAACACAGAGCAGACCTAAATCTGGTCTACAAGTTCTTCCCAGCTCCAGGAAGCATTGGAAACTTATACCAGAATTGTATATTTATCTTTAATGTAGTTTACAGTAAAGTATATAGAACTTTCATTCCAGAGTAGATTTAATTACACTAAATGCCTTTATTGTCCCCATGAAATTCCCAAGGTAAAAACCTCTTTGAGGGACTGGTATAGATATGTCATAATTTTTGAAATTATAATTTCCCCATTGTTCTGTTCTCTCCTCTTTCAGTTTCAAGTAAGAAGGAAAGTCCTTTGTAACTTCTTGCCTCAGAAATTTTTACCAAACTGAAAACATGTACTTGGAAAGTCAGAAGCTCTTCTGGTTTTTTGAAAAACCTAAGTCCATAAAAGACATAACCCCGGAGGTCTTGGAGGGGAAGAAGAGAGATAAAAGCATTTTTAAAATCAGAAAAGAGAGAGTGAGCTGAGATTCTGAGAGATTAGACAGGGGACAGAGGTGAAGGGGTTCTGTGGAGCTCCCGAGACCTGTGGTATAGCTCGAAGGCAGAGTGTGCAGAACGGGCAAGACCTCCAAGAGAAAGATTTATAGTAGTCCTATGGAGGACAGACCCCATGCACAGGGGCCGGAGGAGTCCCCCAACATTCTGCCTCCCCAGGCATGGTCCAGAAGCGCGTAAGCCCTCAGACCATGCTGATGAGACACAGGAATGCCCGCAGGAACCGGGTGGGCCATTGGTCACTGATCAGACAGTATCTCCCCACAAACTTAAAATAGTCCTGTGCCCAGAGCCAAACAAGACACTGAGCGAATTCTCTGCCTGTTCTGTGGGATGTGGGCAAAGAGTCAGATTTCAGCTGGTTTAGGGAAAATAAAGAAATGTGATATTTCTTGCACAGCTGTTTGTGACCTGAAATTCATTCCCATAACAGATCGGCATCTGGAATGGATGGATAGCATCACCTGACTTTCACAGACACAATTTTGGTGACGAGAAGAAATAAATTCAGGGTGTCTGGGTGGCTCAGCCAGTTAACCGTCTGCCTTTGGCTCAGGTCAGGACCTCAGAGTCCTGGAATCGAGTCCCAGGTTGGGCTCCTTGCTCAACAGGGAGTCTGCTTCTCTCTCTCCTTCTGCTCCTACTCTGCTTCTGCTCTCTCTCGCTCTTTCTCAAAATAAATAAATAAAATATTTTTTTTAAAAGAAAAATTTCAGATAACCATCTCCTCTTACAGAATTATATCTTAACAAGTTTAAATAAATAAGTGGAGTGAAGAGGTTTTTAAAACTTACTGGGATAGGTGTCTGGGTGGCTCAGTCATTAACCATCTGCCTGTGGCTCAGCTCATGATCCCAAGGTCCAGGGATCGAGCCCTGCATCGGGCTCCCCGTTCAGTGGGGAGTCTGCTTCTCCCTCTCCCTCTGCCTGTTGCTTGCCCTGCTTGTACTCACTCTCTCCCTGTCAAATAAATAAATAAAATCATTAAAAAAATTACTGGGAGCAGTTATCATTCCAGTTCTGACCGGTTGGGGAATGTTGTCTAATTAAACTTCAAAGTATGGAAAAATTGGTAAATTGAATACAGTTTATTAACTTTGATAGCTCAAATATGGAATATATTTGTATTTCCAATATATATCATGGGCTTTTCAAGAGGCTTACTTAAGGGGCGCCTGGGTGGCTGAGTGGGTTAAAGCCTCTGCCTTCGGCTCAGGTCATGATCTCAGGGTCCTGGGATCGAGCCCCACATCTGGCTCTCTGCTCAGTGGGGAGCCTGCTTCCCCCTCTCTCTCTGCCTGCCTCTCTGCCTCCTTGTGATCTCTCTCTCTCTGTCAAATAAATAAAATCTTTTTTTTAAAAAAAAAAGAGGCTTATTTAAGAATGTTATAAACATAAAAGAAAGATCCTTCTGAAAGATTAAAAATTCAGTTTGTATTCCCAACATACTTCTTATTGCTTAACAACATTACAGAAGAATGTAAGGTATATTCTACATGGGTCAGTTTTAATATTTTATTTTGACCTATATGGAATCATTGGTGTAATTATTAAAATCCACATTGGAAAAATCAAATATTTTAGTTAGTTAATGTTTTCATACCTTTTTAAATTTTAGAAGTCATAGTTAGGGAGTTTATTAACATAACAAGAAATTTAAGACATCGAGATTAGTGCATAAGATCAGATATGAGATACTGTCTCTTGATCTAAAATGATACTGATCAGCATGAATTCCTTGCTCAAATCAAGAGAAGCATTCATAATAACAAATAATCTGTTAATTGCAGATAAACAAAAACTATTAAATAACCTGAATTTAAATTTCATCTCTCAATCCAGAAACATAAATACTATGGTATTTTTACCACTAAGAAGGAAGAAAGAAAGAAGGAAAGATGGAAGAAAGAGAGAAAGGAAGGAAAGGGTAAAAGAAAAGAAAGGAGAGAAGGAAGAAAGAAGGGATGGGTTGTCTTACCCTAATAATCTCATAATCTAGTTAAGAGAAAGAAAACACATCTGAAAATAAAACTCATGAACAAAATCACATGCTGGGTTTGATGCCACAATCAGCAGATACATTATTTCATTAAACGGGCTGAAAAATAAATAACCACTTCACATTTGTGGAATATTTTATCAGCTTTTATCAGGTGCCATAATGTATGTCAATATCAAATGAAGGGTAAGGAAGTTGGAAAAGAATTGAGGACAACTGGAACAGGTCATCAAGGAAGTGGTTCTCTACTGATTTCATTAAAACTCAAGGTTACTTCTAGGGGTGCCTGGGTGGTTCAGTTGGTTAAGCATCTGACTTGATTTTGGCTCAGGTCATGATCTCAGGGTTCTGGGATTGAGCCCCGAGTAGGGCTCTGCTCAGTGGGGAGTCTGCTTCTCTCTCTCCCTCTACCCCTCCCTCTGCTTGTGCTCTCTCTTTCTCTCCTCTCTCTCTCTCAAAACAAAACAAAACAAAACAAAAAACCACCCTCAGAGTTACCTTTAATGTTTTCATGTCTCTTGTTCTGTTTTGTTTTGTTTTCGTTTTCTACTTTTTTCCCCCACTTTTGTTTTCTCCTCCAGCAGTAAAAACCAGTAGGCTTGTGTGGTTTTGAAGTAGTTTAAAATGGGCAAAAAGACTCGATTTGAGTATCACCTGTGCCATTCCTTGTTGCTCTTGGGCTGGGAAGTTAAATTCCCTTCATTTCTGTTTCCTCACAGGTCAGAGGAAATAACAGTGCCAACCACACAGAGTGACAATGAGGGAAACAGCAGTCAAAAAACCAGCACCTGACACAGGGTAGGCATGAAACCAGAGGTGCCCATTATTCTTTCCCTTTTAGAAAAAGGATAAAAAGGGGAGTCTTTGTTTTACAGCAGTGCTTCTCAGACTTTATCACGTATATGAAACATCTAAGGATGTTGTGAAAATGCAAAGTCTGATTCAGTAGGGCTGGGGTGGGCTTAAGATTTGGCATTTCCAATATTGGTCTTGGGACCATATTTTGAGAAGTAAAGTTTTAAAGGTAAAAAGAACATGGACATGGTCAAAGTAGAAATATTAATATATAGGGAAAGAAACCAACATTTACAAAATTCCTACTTTAGGCTTAGAAATGTATACAGTACATGCATCTTTTTTAAAAAATAACTCTGAGAAAGGGGAGGGGGGCAAGATGGCAGAGAAGTAGGAGATCCTGTTGCAACCTGTCCCCAAAAGTGAGGTGAATATCTACCAGAACACACTGAATACCCATGAAATCACCCTGAGGAGCAAGATTTCTTACTCCTGGATCTCTCCGAGAGCAGAAGACAGCAGTGGAGAGGTAAAAGCAAAGTGGGAACACTCAAACCAGGGGGAGGGAGCCACCAGAAGCGATCCAAGGACAGTAATACCCCAAAGGAAAGTGCCCAGTGGCGGGGAACCATCATTAACATAGAGTCCGTTAAAAACACTTAAAAAGAGCAAAAGTTTCTGAGGAGTAACTAGTGGAAGGGGGTGGTTGCAGGCACTGGACTGGACCCTCCCTCCCAGGATGGAGCGCCCCAAAGTGAGACTGGTGGAAGGATCCAGTCCGCGGTTCCTGAACCTGCAGCTTTCTGCTCTCTGCAACAACCTGTGGGCCGGGCGCGCACCTGCAAGGGTCTTTAGAGAGTCTAGGGTGGTCCACAAGCCTCAACTTTTCTCTGTGGGCGCCCAGGACATTCTCGACCCGCCGCAGGGCCTGGGGGATCCCTGCCGGCCCCGGAGAGAACATGGGCAAGCGGCCTAGCCACCCCGGTCCCCACTCGCGGAGCCGCAGAAAGGAGGCTGGGGCGGCAACATTCCAGGCCTGTCCCAGGCCCACACTTGCGGAGCCTCAGAAAGGTGGCTACGGTCGCGCGCCACCTCGGACAGGCTGCACTGTAAGCAGAAGTTTTGCAGAGGGGAGTGTGTGTTCTAAACCACACAGAGGGGAGCAGACACTCAGGCTTCCTGCAATGCGGAGGTCTGAGTGCTTCTGGGCAGATTCCTTGCTTGGACTCTCTGAAAAGGTGAAAAACCTACAAAAGGCCAAAAACCTTCAGAGAGTGAAAGACTGAGAAACCAGTTTCCACAGAGCTCAGCCTCTTGACTGGGGGGCAGGGTGACTCAACCCAAGCAAGACTGACTGGAAAACAATGAGGCAGGCCCCTCCCCCAGAAGACCAGCCAAAGAACAAAAGGACTATAACCACAGGGTCCCCATAAAATTTTAAACCCCCAACACCAGGGGAAATCAATATAATAAGCTCCTGGTAATACCCTCAAACCTGTATATTTCTTGGATACAA
>CM052799.1:120810742-120836496 GCA_028533885.1 Nasua narica
AGCTGGTACAACCACTCTGGAAAACTGTAGGGAGGTTCCTCAAAATGTTGAAAACAGAGCTACCCTACGACCCAGCAATCGCACTACTGGGTATTTACCCTCAAGATACAAATGTAGTGATCCAAAGGGTCACATGCACCTGAATGTTTATAGCAGCAATGTCCACAATACCCAAACTATGGAAAGAACCTAGATGTCCATCAACAGATGAATGGATAAAGAAGATGTGGTATGTATATATAATGGAATACTATGCTGCCACCAAGAGAAATGAAATCTTGCCATTGGCAACAATGTGGATGGAACTAGAGGGTATTATGCTAAGCAAAATAAGTCAGTCAGAGAAAGACAATTATAACATGATTGCTCTGATACGAAGAATTTGAGAGGCAGGGCAGGGGGTTATGGGGGGGTGGGGAAAAGAAATGAAACAAGATGGAATGGGGAAGGAGACAAACCATAAGAGACTCCTAAACTCACGAAACAAACTAAGGGTGGCTGGGAGGTGGGGGGGTAGGGATATGGACATTGGGGAGGGTATGTGCTATGGCAAATGCTGTGAAATGTGTAAGCCTGATGATTCACAGACATGTACCCTGGGGCAAATAATACATTATATGTTAATAAAAAATTAAAAAAAAAGAATCAAATATCGCAGGTGAGATCATTTGTTCACAGCTTTTAGAAGCACATTTTCAGGAACATAGTTCACTGGAAGAAGAGACCACTTTCCTATAAAATCACGGGGTCAGTGTGACAAAATCTGGTGGTAATTTAAAAACTGCTTCTTTCTATTTGGGTTTCTGAAATACATTTGTATTAGTCAGGATTCTCCAGAGAGAAAGAGACTTATAAGAAATTGGCTTATGTAATTCTGAAGACTGGCGAGTCCAAATCCACAGTGTGGGCTGACAGGCAGGGACCCCAGAGAGCTGATTGTGTAGATCAAGTCCAAAGGTAGTCTGCTGAAGAATTCCCTCTTCTTGGGGAAGTGTCAGTTTTTGTTCGATTCAGGCCTTCAACAAATTGGATGAGGCCCACTCACATTATGGAGAACAATCTTCTTTTCGGATGAAAACGTTTATCTCATCCAAAAATACCCTCCAGAAACAGCCAGAATAATGTTTGACCAAATATCTGGCCATCCCATGGCCCGGTCAGGTTGACACATAAGATTAACCATCATACCATGAGTGTGGCAGTGTCTATATAGGCTCTGTTCATGGTATATTCCTCTGCAAGTGAAAGTTCAGAGTAAATCTCGCTGAATAGACTACTGCTAGTTTTGTGTAATTGCGCATAGTGTGGGCTTCTGCTTCACAGAGACCTGGGTTTCAGGCCCTTTTATGCTAATCTATCTGGGTGACACTGATAGTTATCTTGAGATTGCACACTTCAGCTTCCTTGCTTGTATTTTAGAAATAAAAAAAGAAAGAATAATAATAATAATAATAGTACCTACTTCATGAAGTCATAATAAGGATTAACATTCAATGCCCATAAAGCACTTAGCTCAGTACTGGGCACAAAGTAAGAAGTCAATAAATGTTCATTAATGTTATAGTGATTTCCACATGATGTTCTCCCCCAACTGAATGATCAATTTCTCAAGACAAAGAATTTTATTTTTAATATCTCTCAATCACACTCTATCATATACATCTGAGAAGTATTAACGGGTTTAATTGGTCTCTGATTCTGTGATTTGCCTTTTATGATGAGAATGCCAGGGGCAGGACTACATTTTAATAACAGAATTTGTGCTCGGTTTTGTTTTTTTTTTTAAAGAAACAAATGTGGAAAGTAGTTCATGTGTTATTGAAGTAGTAGGGGAAGCTAGACAAAATCCATGAAGCAGAAATAAGCTCTCAATAAGCTCTGGTGAAAAAAGATAAGGTTCTTCAAAGGAATAAATATATTTATAAATGGAAAGGTCCAGAGCACATGTGCACCATTCCACAGGCTTCAGGCACATAACTAAATTGATGTGAGTTCTATTTGAAGAAACTGTGGATTATTTTGAAGCAAACCCAAGATATCATATCATTTCTTCTATATATATTTCAGTATGCATCTTTAAAAAAAAAGGATTTCCCTTTTAAAATAGCCTTGGTACTATCAGTCCCTCCCAAATCAGAAACAAATTCCTTAATACTATTAATAGTATTTTCCTTTTTAAAAGACTTTTTCTTTTTAGATTTTATTTATTTATTTGAGAGAGAGAGAATAGGCAGAGAAGAAGAGCAGAGGGAGGGGGAGAAGCAGACTCCCTGCCCAGTAGGGAGCCTTAGGCAGGCCTGGACTTGGGGCTAGATCCCAGGACCCTGAGATCATGACCTGAGCCGAAGGCAGAGGCTTTAACCCATGAGCCACCCATGTACCCCTCATTAAAATTTTAATAATTAAATTTTATAAGTTTGATTATTGCAGAATCAATCATTTCTTACCACCATCAGCTGTTGGATTATGTCTGGAGTCTGTGTACTACACATTCATATCATGAAACAGATGCTCATTTTCAATTAAGGTTGATGAAAAAATGTGGTCCCTAGTTTTTAAAGACAATCCACCAAAATTTTAATCTATAACCTTAATATTGATTATTTACTTTGTAAAAATGTCTTGTTATGAATAAAGATATAATGAATGTACTCATCTTTTTTATTTCCTTTAAATTATTTTCTTGGAATAAATTCCTCAATGGAACAAAGGGCTTAATTATATTTATGTCAATCATTCTTTATTGCCATATTCCTTTCTAAAAGGATTGTAGTAACTTACAGGGCCATCCATAATGACGATATAATTTCACTTCAATGTTAACAATTGTTACAATAAAAAGGTATAGTTTTTTGCTATTTTAGTAGATGTAAAATACTATTTTAAAGTTGCTTTCACTGGCATTTTTTAAATTACTATCAAGGATGAACATTATTTCCCAGGCATTTGTTTACTAACTGTAGTTCCTCTTGGGTGGAAGAGATATTTTTCTCAGACTATTAAAAGGCATCTCTGAACAATATTGCTATACATCAGGAGCAAGAAATTTCAGAATCTGGTGAATTCTCACTTTTCACTGGCTTCCTAGGAGTAGATATGAATATTTCTGATTTTAATTTACTTCTCTGTAAAGTTGGACTGATAATATTTTAACAAAAACAGAAGGTTGTTCTGAAAATTCAGTGAGTTTATATACCTTAAATCTTAGGGAAAAAGGAGTATCCTTTTTTAGTATTTAGTATTTTTAGTATTTTAAAAATATGACTTTAAAATATGAATTCGACACTATAAAAAGAAATGTTAATCCAGGAACAATCCTGAATCTTAGTATACTTAATCATATCACTAAACTTGGGGTCAGGAATTTCCTCTGAATAACAAGACTATTTGCCTTTATACATTGCTATTTAGGAAAAAAAAATAGTGTAGATATAAGTTAAAAGTTCTTTTAAAATCAGTGCTTCTGAAAAAAAGCTATTTAGTTAGCCAACGGTAATTAGTACATTGGGTTTCTTGAGGATGGGAGCGAGGAGTACTGTTTTGAGAAAGAAGCTTCCCCGAGGGTTTGAATATATGATGACATCCCCCCTGGTTTTGTTTTTGTTTTTGTTTTCCATCAGAAAACCCAGAGGATTTAACAACCGATCATGTGGACATCCAGAAACAAGTCAGTGTAAGGCCTGCTTTCCTGAGAAACTGACTTTCCAAGCTGAACTGTGGTTCTGACCTAGTCCAGAAAAGTAAGAAGAGGAGGAGACTCTGAAGACAGTATTCACAGAGAAGCTGGTTGGACCTGGCTGTAGGCTAGACCTTGTGTACTCATCAGGGTTCTCAGTTTCAAGCAATTGAAATGACTAGGGTTGATTTAAAACTGACAGGGATTTTTGCTAGTCTATTTTGAATGGCATAGCAATCTTTTGTACCAGAGACACACAGTGAGAGAATACCCAGGTGACTGTGATCTTAACAGAATATCTTATATGTCCCATGGATTTTACTTCCAGGAAATTTACCTCAATTGTTTTCCCTACTTTACAATAGACTCTTCTTCTTTTAATTGGCACCTTAGTGCCCAATTAAATAAGCATACTAATTAGAATTGCAATAATAACATATAATTAACTTTCAAAAACTAGTGAATTTATCAAAGGGTTCAGCATTAGGAAATCCTAATTTTAAACCTAGCTTGTTAATGATGTGCTCTATCTAACTCCATGCTTTTTATTTCTTCCATTTCTGAAACCAACGCGAAACTGGAAATGATGTCAAAATAAATAATAGCTAGATGTTCCATAATCATTCTTATAAGTAGCACTTAGGTAAGGAGATATTCTCAAAGAATAGGAAGTATGATTGCCCTCTGGGTGTTAAACCAGAAACCAACACCTTACAGAAACAAAATAGCCTGCCACCTAATTAATATAGTGAAGGTGAGAAAAATAGATAGACAGGATCTGCCACAAAATATAGGAAAATGAGATTCACAGTGTAACATTTGCAGAGCCCTGTTAATTTGTGTCTTAAGAAAAGGGAATCAAGTCAGCTTCTACTGAGTACCTGCTCTGCCTGGGAGGTATTTCCTTAGAGCAGAAATTCATGCTTGAGCTTTTTTAATGTAATGCCATTAAATATAAGTCTCTCTCTTAAGTACCTCCTCTTCCAAGCTTACACCCCTCAAGGTATCAGCTAATAGTGTAGATTCTTCAGTCCAGAGAATAAGTGGAAGAAAAATGGAACAGTAGGCTCCTTGATCCCTAAAGGTTTTATTTCTCATTGTAAATTAATAAAATACCTTTCTGGCTTCATATGTTGGTCCTTTGGGAGGTTTGCTAAATTGAACATCCCCAGTTTGATCAATTTCAAAATATTGATGAAACGTTTTTAATCCGTGATATTTGGAGCAGACTCTACGGAACAGTTAGTTCTCCAAGTCTTCCCCAGGGAATCCCCTCCATATCGGTGAATGTCAAGGAAACCTTTTCTATTCCAAAATGTCTACACCTCTACCAGTGAGCATGGTGCACTCCAGGCCACACTTCAGCCACAGAATGTAAACATAATGGTGCATGCACAGAGATGACATCCAGAAGTTAACTCTTCTGTTTCCTTCAGGTGAAAGAGACCTTAATTGCCCCATCTCCTTTGAACTATATAGTGGCAAACATAGCTCCTAGCACTTAGTAGGGCCTCAATAAAATGTTGAAATGATGGCTGCTCTTGCACATGTTTGATACTCTCATGAAGGATAAGGGGAAGCTTGCCATTCTTGGACCGTTTTCACAACTATGTGTGAATGGAACATTTAGTCTGAGTGTGGCCCTAAAGACAGTACACAGTAGAAGTGACCACATCTTGGGTGATTTTTTTTTTTTAATAGACACTCCTCAGGTCCCAGAAAAAAAAAAAAAAAACAATTGAAAGAAATAAAGATTAATAGCATCATCACCAGTTCATGCCCTCTCCAGGGTACTCACTAGATATTCGACCCTCCCCTTCCAGGTCCCTTTTGTCTTCCATCAGGGTCCCAGGGGATTCCCACGCTCTCTTTGCTCCAGCCCTCCCTGATCACAATAGCTCCTCCTTTGGCTGCTCCCCACCAATCCCAATCTCCCTGAGTGGTGAAGAATAATTCCAGCTTTAGATGTGTTCCTACCACCCTCTGAGCTCAGATCCTGGCTGCAGCCACCTTGAACTTGTGAAAAGATGACCAAGTGGCAGGCTGCATCCCTCCCTAAATGCTATCAAAATTTCCAGAATTAACTGTTACCAGAGAGCTCTGTGGCCACAGCCTTAGGGCCCCAGGTGTTTCTTAGGGCCCGGGAGAGATAACAGATGGTTTTCTCATTCCTGCTGCTGCTTTGGGGTGAGGTTGCTTGGTGCTGCTGCAGGCTACTTCTCCCCTGATCCCAGGGGTTTCAAATAGAGCCAAAAGCCCCACTGTGGCCTTGAATGGGAAAGGAGGGATAGGTTTAGATTACTGTCTCAGAAAAAAAAGCTAGAGTGGGGCCTCATTAAGAAAACTTCTTGGCCCTGCCCCTGATGCCAAACATACCTGCCAAAAGTTTTTCCTGCTTATCCCCTCTCCAAATGCTACATATGGATAACATATACTTCTCCCACCACCTCCAGAGTATTTCTGCTTTCTGCGAGTCAGATTTTGTTTGATGTGTGGATGTGGCATATCCCATTCTGGAAGGATTATTGCATTTTACTAAATAAAAGTAAACTCTGTAGTTGGCACATTTGTTGATTCATGTGCCAGTGCTGAGTAACTGCCTTTAAAATACATAAAGATACATAGTCGGGGGCCCTGGTGGCTCAGTGGGTTAAAGCCTCTGCCTTCAGCTCGGGTCATAATCTCAGGGTCCCAGGATGGAGCCTCACATCAGGCTCTCTGCTCAGCAGGGAACCTGCTTCCCCCTCTCTCTCTGCCTGCCTCTCTGCCTACTTGTGATCTCTTTCTCTCTCTGTCAAATAAATAAATAATCTTTTTAAAAATTAAAAAAAAAGATACATAGCAATGTAATGGTAGCTTTCAAATTTCCTTTAATACTAGGAAATTCCTAGTATTAAAGTTAAATTCCTAGTATCAAATTCCTAATAATAGGGGTGGGGTTGTATGAGCAACATGGACATTTATGTATGCTAAATTGGAGGCTAACTTTTTTTTTTAAGATTATTTATTTATTTATTTATTTGACAGAGATGAGAGAGGTCACAAGTAGGCAGAGAGGCAAGCAGAGAGAGAGGAGAAGGCAGGCTCCCTTTTGAGCAGAGAGCCCAATGCAGGGCTCGATCCCAGGACCCTGAGATCATGACCTGAGCCGAAGGCAGAGGCTTTAACCCACTGAGCCACCCAGAAGCCCCTGGAGGCTAACTTTATCAGAAATGGGAAAAGCCATGATAGATGAGACAGAAGTAGAGAAGCAAAGTATAATGCCAAGGATTTTCAGCCTTTGGTAGTAGGACTCTGGGCACTAAAATAATATAAAAGTAAAGTATATAGTTTAAAAGTATATAAAAATGAAATTTTTGTAACTTTTAATTCTTGGCTAGGCTGAATACCAACATTGCTATATTGAGGACCTAGTAATAAAATGAATAAAATAATTACTATCTACAGAGAGATTATTGCAAATACAACATTGGCTAAATCAGTGAATGTGGGCTTGTTGATGCAAAGCAATACCCATCATCTTAGAACTTACATGCTCTTTATTATGACAGGGAATCACTTAGGAGAACAATATTCTCATAGCTTCAAGGTAAATATTAAAAATATTTTGAAATTTAAAGTTCACTATACCAGTAGTCAGACACAGAGTACAGAGTTCCAAAGCTATTCACGCTGGAAGTCAATATCAAAAGTCAGCTGGATTTCTCCATCTTTTAGTACACTGTTGTAATTAAGAACAGGGCTTTTAGCTTGAGGAGGACCTGGGTTTGAATCCCAACTCTGACCCTTCCTTGGTGGGTGATCTTGGGCTAGTTGCTTAAATTCTATGGACTTATATAAATTTTCCAACCTAAAAAATGGAAATAATAATACATACATCCCTGCTAACAGTCACAATACTTTAACAACTGATATAGCTTGTGCAGCAACCAGTGAGAATAGACTCTGGCCTTGGCCCTGGAACAAAGTCCTGAAGGGCTCCTGTGCTCAGTGTTACCTCTTCAGTTTCTAGATTTGAGAAGGTCAAGGTTGAGTGGCCCCAGAGGAGATGGGCAACCAGAGAAACAGGGTTGAAAGGGCACTTGGGGAATTGAGGGCAGCAACTCTTCACTGCCCACTATGAAAGTATTTCAGTGTTTTAACAACAGTGTTTGGCCATACATCTGTGTAACTTCATTACACAGAGTTAATGTGAGGATTAAATCATATAATATAGGTAAAATACTCAGCACATATTAAGTTCAATAAACAGTACCTATAATAATAATAATAACAATAGGGGCGCCTGGGTGGCTCAGTGGGTTAAAGCCTCTGCCTTTGGCTTAGGTCATGGTCTCAGGGTCCTGGGATGAGCCCAGCATCAGGCTCTCTGCTCGGCAGGGAGCCTGCTTCCTCCTCTCTCTCTGCCTGCCTCTCTGCCTACGTGTGATTTCTGTCAAATAAATAAATAAATCTTTAAATAATAATAATAAAATAATAGTTTCATAATAGGAATAAAATAATACCAAACTCAAGATTACAGTGAGGATTAAATAAGAAAACGTGTCATTTAGTTTGAGGCTTGGCTCCTAGTAAGTGCTTAACACATAGTAAGCATTATTATTGTTGGTTTTACTATTACTATTATTATTATGTAATGCCTGGTGAGGAATTAAATTGGATGCAGTGGATTAAAAGACAAATCAAATATTGCCTATCAAAACTTTTCTAGCTAGTAAATAGATGATTGCATTCATGTTGTAAGATTATGGGAAATATAAGAAAACTGGTGGATGATTTTAAGGAAAAAAAAAAGAGTAACCACTACAAAATATTTTATGAGAATATAGTTTGTCAAATAGGGCAAAGGGAAATTAAACTCACGAACATAATTGCATCTGAGAAATTATTGACCATAAACCCAGAGAAGGCACTATATATAGGAAGTGATATAATGACCAAATCAATTCTAGCATACTTCAGGCAATTTGAATCTTGTTATCAATAATTTAAAATTCAATGGTATATTGTTTTCATTTCTGGAAGTTTATATTAGAGACAAATCATATTTTTGGCTAAATTAGCAAGCAGGTAATGATTTTTCCTTAATGAAATACATCAGCTCAAATTTTGAGAGCCTTCTGAAAGCTTTCTCAGACTATGTGATTTAACAGTTTCTCAGACTATGGTTATGCAAAATGAAACAGCTACTTTAAAATCATCTGCTTATTCTTCCTAAAACAGACATTCAAAACAGGATAATTTAATAGATTTGGGGTTTGTGGGTTTGGAGCCTCAATTGTGTCTTGGCACTCAATATTAAATCAACTAATTACCAAATTGCTATTTCATTTTACAATGACCTTAAAGACTCCAGTGAACAGTTAGTGGTCTAGTGGTTTGGAAACTGTGGGTGAGAGGAAGTAAAACTCTATGGAACTTACCTACAACTAAAATGAACAGTATTTTCTTCTTAGTGACTTTATTTCAGTATGAGATAAAGGTCAACAAATTATTTTTTTAACTCCATAAGGTAACAATCTTCACCGCTGTCCTGAAGGAGGTTTGTCTGAGAATGTCAACCACAAAACCCAGAGCCACAACTGAGGGTCATACTCTTGATTTTGATTCCAATTTATTTTTTTCACATTTTGATGGTAAGCTCAAAACTAATTCACATTACTGATTACTCAAAATCATACCACAAGTTCTGCTCTAGACTTAAAGGGATTTTTCCACTTAAGTAATCCTGAAAGAACAGAGGTTGCCATCACATAAACTCTGTTTAAACAGGAAAATTTTTAAATTGTACTCACAGTAGTCAGATTGCAAACCATTATTAAACATATGGTGTGTGTACATAATTTTGGGGCTTCTGTTGATTCACTAGCTTTCAAAAGGCTCACTCCAGCTGAATGATGAAATAAAGACAATTGCTTACAGAGAAGGATGCTGAAATCAATTGGGGATACAGAGGGGAAAAAAGATAAAGAGCAAGATATTGAAGATCTACTATTACCCACAGAGATAATATCATTGGAGAGAAAAGTATAGAGAAGTAACACTGGCTTTGAACCCCCCTGCACTGTGTATCCACAAAAGATAACTTTCATTCCAAATTATTTTCTCTGAGCACCAAATTGGAGAGCTCCCCCTATTTATTAATAATTGGTTATGAGGAAAAATTGTGTATTACTTACAAGAATGTATAGCATTTAATAGTGTGATTATTGCATCACGATTAAATTGCATATTTCTCTAGGTTGCCAAATGTAATTTAATTAAATATTTTTTACTCTCAGTCTAACTAACATTCAATCAATAGAAATTCAAGCCAGGTGAATAAAGAGGAATTAAAGAGCAGGCTACATTTGCTCACCTCTAATAATATTAAATAAAATACTAATATTTAAAAATCATCAAAGTTCTATTAAAACAGGTGATTAATAGCAGCAAATGCCCTACTTTGAAGAATGCAAGTACTTTCTGTCATTCTTCCACACTGGATTCAGGGATATGTCCCCTCAGACTCTGACTCAAGCAGCTGGGAACTAGGATCCTGAGGGAAGGCTGAAGAGGCAAGAGGAAGAAAGGAAACCCAGAAAAAAGAGAACTCCAGGTTTCTACTGGAGACACATTCCTTCTCCATATTTTACAAAGAGCCCCAGTGAGAATTGTTAAGACTCTGAAACATTTGTGTGTCTCTGACCTGGCCTCAAATAAGAATAGGTTCTTTCTGGTATTGGGTCAGCCCACCCATTCTGATGTTGAGACGCATAAGACCAATGTTTAGGGATTAGTAATGGATTAATCGTTTTAGGGAAGTTATGGGACAATGTTTAAACTACAAACTAGTTTTTGTACTGTATCAGAGTAAATAGCGACTTGATAAAACAGCAGATGGAGATAAACTGATGGATGCAACCTAAAAACTGGCATTTTTCCCAAAACACTATTTAATCAAGTAACACAGAGAAAAGTTGCATTTTCTTGTCTTACATATCAAAACAATTCAGTAAAGTAAAAACAAGATGTCATTCAGAATTCTAATGCAACCTTATGGAGCTCTCACATTCACTGCCATCATTAATTACTGAGTTGGACTAAGGTCTATTAATTAGAATTCACACTCATATTTTTCAAGGTTAAATTATATTTGCTTCTTTCTGTACAGGTACATATATAAAAACAACATATATAAAATAATACTGAGTGAAATATATGTGTATTTGAAAGGTTGTTTACTTTTCCTATTAGGATTATGAGGGTTTTTTTCCTCTTTTTTCTCCACAGGACAGTGGAAAGTCACAGAGTGATGCATCTAACAGTAATCTCTTCCTCTTTATTTACAATGATAATATTGATCCAACATTATATGTTTGAACTGAATTTCTGGTCATGTCATGCTCACGATTCCACTGAGTTACCTGCTCTCTCTTGTCCTATTTTGGGGCTGGAGTGCAACCTATGGTATGGGACAAGTTTTCCTTTGTGTAAGGCTAACAACCACATCTGAGGGTTGAGACTACAATTTTATATTCATTAATCATTCTGGGTAAAAATCAAGTGAGCAAATAAAACATACACACATCACCTCTCCATGTCTTCATATGCATGTATAAATACACACACACACACACACTGACAACACCATCACTCCTGCTTTGCGTAGATGAGGTGCAATCTCCTTTTCTACAGACAGGATATTTCTTCATGCAAGGTCACTGAGTGTGCATATGCTGATTGGCAAGAAATATTGCCCCATCTAGAAAAGTTACCACGCCTCAGTTGAATTATTGAGGATCTATCTGGTTGGTGAACAAGCAGGTCTTAAGCTGGAGGTGACAGAACTGAGAAATTTCTAAACTTTATCTTCCTTTGGACCTTCTTTACTTTATGTACCTGTGATGTCCTACACAGGTACAGTTAGCACATTTCTCAATATTTTCACATATATTTTCATTATATTCAAGATGATGAACATAAAATTGTGCTGCTATGAATAACTTAATTCTAAGACAGGACCCCAGGTCTTACACTATGAACTCCTTGAGGTCAAAGTCTATGGAACTGTTAGCCCGGGCACCTGGCATGATGACAAGCATTTGCTGAACACTCAACAAATATTTGTTGAATAATTGAGTGATGAGAGAAGAGGTGAAGGTGGAGGAAGAGAGCCAGAATCTAGCATCTGGATCAGAATAGGAAAGCCCTTAGTATGATTTTGTGAATGGGTTGACAACAGAATGATTGTAATGACAGCTTTATGATATATTTGTCTAGGAATTATCTAGAGGAAATCAGTTTACTTCACTAGAATAGCAACAGCAGTCTGTGAAGTCTTTGCTTAAATCAATATTGTGCAGGAAAATACCTCTTATTTCATTTGTCCTTCTCACCGAGTAAGTAATCTTATTTTATTTCCCTTCTACTCATAAAAGTCCAATTTACAATTCCAGAAGATTCCCTAATTTCTTCACTGGTCACTTAAAAGTTGTTAACATTTTACCAATTAAGTGGTCAAGCAAACTAATACCTGAATTCTTAAACTTCACAAACTGAGTCCCTGCCTTACAGAAGAATAGTGTCATAGGGACATTAGGAGAAGGAAGGGAAAAATGAAATGGGGGAAATGAGAGGGGGAGTCGAACCATGACGGACTATGGACTCCTGGAAACAAACTGAGGGTTTTAGAGGGGAGGGGTATAGGGGGTTGGGTTAGCCTGGTGATGGGTATTGAAGGAGGGCACGTATTGCATGGAGCACTGGGTGTTATATGCAAACAAGGAATCATGGAACACTACATCAAAAACTAATGATACATGCAGCATGTGAAATGAGCCAAGGTGGCTGAGACCACAGTCTTGACCCCATTCATCTATTTCTTCTCCTCTTTAGGGAGTCATTTCTTTCAGCAGACTCAGCCAGATGCTGTCATATATACACAAGGGAAGGCCTTCTTGCCGTTGGAGCCATGTTGGGACGTTAACCATAAATGGGCAATCACAATAACATAGATACAGGATTCAATTTGGTCCAGCTTTATTTATATGACAAAAAAAATTGAATACATACTATGTTACAGGCCTTAGGTTAAGCCCTGGAGATACCCAAGGATTTCTGCTGCTCTAGGTTATTGTGGATCTACTGCTAAATCTCAGCTCTCTCCAGTGCAAGATCTTCCTCTCACCTGATTCCCTGAGAAATGTGGCTTCTCCTGGTTACACTTTGTTTCTGCCCCAACATCCCATATCCCATATCCCATAATTCCAAACCAACCCAGCTCCTGTCTTCGGTCCATTCCAGAGCCTTTCTGCTCAGCCAACCTGAACACTAAGGAAACAAGAGGCTTTCTGCCTTTATGAGAATTTCTTACACCCTTCCTAAGTGGTAAGCTAATACCAAAATCAGATGTTCAAGCTAGCCCTTATGGCAAGAAGCCACCTTCATCCTGTCTCCCATACAGAAGTCTCTTTGAATTAGCATTTCTCAGTGCTCAATTTCCAAACCATTCTACTAGTTGCAAGCTTAATGAACATCGTTCTTGATTTCACTTTGACTCAGCATGTTTTCTTCTTGCTCACATGTTTCCCCCAGTTCATGCACTGCCTTACCTAGCTTCAGTTTTTGCTCACTGAATGTTTACTCATTGCTTCCAGTCAATCTGCTACTCATACAAATTAGCATTTATAGTCACTGTAAGGTAGTGAAAATACATATGGAATTTCTGTGGAGGTAAAGGAAACCACATAATTTTCAGATTAAATTATTTGGGATTCATTGTCTCAGCTTAAAACTTATCTTCATGGGAACAACAAACAAACAGGGGTGCCTGGGTGGCACAGTCAGTTGAGGGACTGACTCTTGGTTTCGGCTCAGGTTGTGATTTCAGGGTCCTGAGATGAAGCCTGCCCCATGCTGGACTCTGTGCTCAGCACAGAATCCATTTAGGACTCTCTCTCTCTCTCTCTCTCCCCTCCTCCCCCCTCTCTAAATAAACAAAAACAAAAAAACTTCAAAAAACTAATATTTATGACTTACAATAACAAATGGTTATGTCATATTTTCCTTTATCCCTTTTATTCAGAAAAGATTGAAGATGTCTCATGAAATACATACAGTACAATAAGATGTTAAGGAAGTGGAGTAACTAACCAAAGGGAAACTAAGAGTAGACAAGTACTCAGGGTAAAAGTAATTTCTAAAATGTACAGTGTAGAGTCTGGGCACCTGCCATAAGGAAGCCTCCAAATTTTTAAAGTATCAACACATGATGGAAGGAAGCACATTCTATTACGTAATTCAAATGCTCAGATTATAAAACAAACTAGTTGCTCAAGAGAAACACAGTCACTTGTGGTAATGAATTTCTGCAGGCTCTTGTTAAGACAACACAATGAGCAACATTCCCACCTGCACTTCCACAGTAAAAACAGTCGTGGGATTCCTCAGGCTGCATCTCTATGGTCCCTAGACTCCAGCTGCTCATATGGCCCTAAACTGGACTTCAATAAAAGTAATCACTGGAGGAGCCAAAACCAGACTTTCCAAAAACAGATTTCTGATCACTTATCTTTTAAAGACTAAATTTAGATCACCCAAAAAGAGTGAAGGGTCTTCAGGAAATCCTCCATTAACACTACCTCTGTCAGCTGAGCATTTCTGATCATATCTGCAAAGCACACAGACACATTGGCAATTTAGGGCATATTCATTCCCATTAGTACTCAGCAGAACTAGGGATAGGATTAACATTGTTTTATAAAAGGTACGGAAAGAGAGAACTGAGGAAATATTTGTGGACTAAGCCAAGATTTTCCTCAGAAAACAACTGTGGATCTATTCTAATACAGATAAAAAGCCAAATGCCATGATTCTGCCATTGAAACCACCTGTGGTGGTTTAGCCTACAAAATCTATTAAGTGGCTGTTAGCAAACACCTACCTCTGCAGTCAATTTTCCCCATTTTTTTATTGTGGTAAGTGAGATACATAAAGTGTATCATCTTAGCCATTTTAAGTGTACATTTCAGTGGTATTAAATATATTCATAATGTTGTACAACCATCACCAACTAAAACTCTGTACTCATTAAACAAGACCGCCCCTCCCCCCTCCCCCCAGACCCTGGCAACCACCATTCTACCTTCTCTGAGTTTGACCAAACGCAGTCATTTTAATCAGGAAGAAAAACATTCATAAAATATCTAACATCAAGCCGTGAAACTTGCCTGTGATATCTAGAAGTTAAAACACTACAAAAACTAACGCCTCTAGATGGCTAAATAATTTGATATATCATGTGGTACAAGTAACCAAAAGTTGGTTAGGTTTGGAGACTGTTAATTAACAACAGCAGCTTTGGTGTTGCTGCTGCTGATCTGAGGCCATCACCCTTTCCGTTAGTAATTCAATCGCAGGGCCTAGTCTGAGGGCTTCCCCTCTTATGACAAGTAAAACCAAGACCAAAATGTACACAATTTCATTTTTCTATTTTTTCTTTTTACAAGAGAAGTGACAGAACACTGTATCTAGTTCACACAAAAGTAGCATTGAGTTACGAAAGGGAGACTTAAAAATAAGGAAGAAAGCGGGTGCCTGGCTGGTTCAGTCGGTTAAGCGGCTGACTCTTGATTTTGACTCAGGTCATCATCTCAGGGTCCTGGGATCCAGCCCCATACTTAGCAGGGACTCTGCTTGAGATTCTCTCCCTCTGACCCCCCTATTCTCTCCCTCTCTCTCTTTCTCAAAATAAATAAATCTTTGAAAAAAATAAGGAAGGAGGAAGGAGCAGAACACATTTCTGTTTTGCATACTTGAGCTTTTCAAGAAAGAGGTCATTTTTATGGATCCTAACTCTCACCATGGTTTTGAGATTCAGTTCTATATAAGCATAAATAGCCAAAAATTAAAACTCTATTTATATAACTTAGTCTACAACCGATACCTGTTTTTCAAGAAATTTTGAGATCGAGAAATTTTCAAGAAAAGTTGCAAATATGTAACATGATATTGTTCCTAATGAATTTCTTCCTAAGGTGATAAATAGACAATCCTGGTCAGTACTGGAAAATCTTGCCTGAAGTCTGTTTTCCTTCTGCCTGAAGTCTGGTTTAGAAATTCTGCGTGATAATTAATCAGATAATTATCAGAAGTGATAATCACTTTTCAAGTGATTTCAAGAATAATGTATAATCTACTAGATTTATGATTTTGAGAAAAGTGGAAAGTGCCCTTTTAAAAAATAAGAGGAGATTGTAGGGCCAATCTGATGGCTCCCATTGCTGAAGAAATAATTAAGGTATTAAGACAAAAGACAGGGGCACCTGAGTGGCTTAGTGGTTTAAGCCTCTGCCTTCAGCCCAGGTCACGATCTCAGGGTCCTGGGATCTCGCCCAGAATTGGGCTCTCTGCGTGGCAGGAAGCTTGCTTCCCTCTCTCTCTCTGCCTGCCTCTTTGCTTATTTATGATCTCTCGCTCTCTCTCTGTCAAATAAATTAAAAAAAAGTAAAAATCTTTTAAAAAAATACAAAAGACAGGCAAGGCTTAGTGTCCTCCAGTCAGACTGACCCTTGAGAGTTCTGAATGACACACAACAGGGAGTATCCTGAGTCCAAGCAACAGTGACCACTGGTCTTACTGCATAGCCTGGGATCTACTGAAATCATTCATTATGCTCCACTTTATATTACTTTGGTATACCTGAAGTAGGTATTTTTTTCTTAACTACTCATTTATTGATATTAATTACTCATTTATTTAACAGACATATTGAGTACCTTTAAGACACCATGGATACCAAAATGAATGAGCCAGGAATTTTGACCTTAACACGCTCATAGCCCTGTGCTTTCTATTCATAGCCCAAGATGTTCTAATCAAGAAAAATATCCTCCTTTGTTTTTTCCCTGTTACACCTGTTACACCAAACCAGGATATAAATTTTTTCCCCGGGATTAAACATACCTCACAAGTGTAACTAGCACAGAATTAAATTAACAGGTTGACTCAAGAGAAAGAACCCTATTTACCATTAATTCAGTGACTGATGCTGGTAAACTTACTCTCTTGGAAGGTCACCTCACTTGGAATGACTGAAGTTTCAGGTTTCCTTGTCTGTCACCAGAGCACAACTTCTTACAACATGCTTTATTTACTTCTGGCTCTTTGGCAGTCCAGCACTTTTGAACTCAATATTTCACTCTAGCAATAATTTCATATCTCACTTTTTTTTTCTCTCCTACCTATCACATATAGTATCCATGGAATAGCATTCTGATTTCATCCCATCATTTCCTTGTTCAGAAAGTTCCAGGAATTGCCTACCTCCTGTAAGCTCTTGTGACTAATTGGAAACTCTTCCCATGCTATGCCTATCCTTACTGACCCAACCCCACCTCGTAGTTACTACCTATTACTCTTATTAGTTGTACCTCAAACACCTTGAGTTTTCTCCACTCTCTAAGTGTTTGCTCCTACAGTTATTTAACTGATTACTGTCTGTAACTTCTTTCCAATTAGGTTGCAAACTCCATCCAGAGAGAAAGGGTCACCTTAAATTTCCATTTGTGTCTTCTCCTAGTTATAGGCAGTTGTTATGCATACATTTGGTGCTCAATACTTAAGAAATAACTGTGAAATGAATAAATACCACTGACTCAAAACACATTTTTCTTTTTACAGTTGGTGCCTGCCTTAAATCTTGTTATTCCCATGTCAATGCTTTTTTAAACCTTTCCAACTGCAACCAATAAGAAATTCTTTTTATATTGTGACCTGGTATGAGTGTGTGTGTCTGTACAAAAGTTTCAGAAAATACAGATTACATTGTGCAATATATTCTGATGTTTTGTTTTATTTTTAAAATACCGGTTATGACACACTAAATTGATTTCATTACTACTAACGGGTTATAATCTCTGGTATAAAAATACTCCACGCTCCTTGGATTAATATCAGGTGATACAATATTGCTCTTGACAAGAGCTTTGAGAACAAAACAGTGCTTTGAGTGTTCTGTTCCTGACAGTCTGACCTACAATTATGATCTTTTCAGTTGTCTTGAAATCATTCTTACCACATCCCACCATACCATTTAGAATCAAGTCCTCATCCCACTTCTATCTTTTGAAATTTAGGGCACAGTTAAATAATGCACAAAAAGTATCCTCTAGATTTATACTTATATTACCTTGATTAATGTTAGTGGCATATAAATAAAAATTTCCAGGCCTAATTTTAATCAGACCACTTGCAGATGAAAAGTAGTTTTGCTAAATAGGTATGATCATTTTTCTTTACAAAAGAAATTGTTCAAAAAAAATTTTGTTTTAACCACAAACACCTGTATACTGGTGAAGTGTTCCTTATTTCAGCAAAAATACTGCACACGATACATAATATAACACTCAAGATGAACGTTGGGCTGCTTTTGAACAATACGGAGATGTAGCGCTTCGTTTCAGCCTTCCAAGTCAAAGCCTTGTTCTAGTTGCTTTTTTACATTCCTCCTTACCTTTACTTATGGACACAGTTATCTTACCTAGGTCTTGCTACTTCTAGAGTGTTTTTGATTGCAGGAGTTTGACAGTAAACAACAACCTTTTCATATAAAATATTGCTCCCCCTCCTCCCGCCAACCTGTTCAATTTAACACAGCAAAACGTAGTATCTCGTTCATTCTTCTGGAAACGGTGGTCCAGACTGGATCAGGCACAGGGCAGTTGTAACCCTTCTCAAAATTACTTAGAAGCAGTGATCAAGATTCCCCTAGCTCCAGCTCAGTCATTTGCTTAAGAAGAGGGCTGCGCTTGGCATTGAGAAAAAGACCTTGACAACCTAATCGAACCCACCTGAACCTCTGGGGATTAACTTTCAGTCACTACACTCGAGAATGTGCGTATGCGTGTTGGGAGATCGGGAGACCAAAGCCGGCAGACAGCGACAGACCTGAAACAGGAGGTAGAAACAGAGGAGTCGGCCAGAGGCTGCAGACGCGATTTAATCCTACAGGTGAATTGGGAGGAAAGGGGGACAGAAGAAGGAAGCCGCACCTGGGGCGGCCAGCTGCCGGCCCCGCCCACCCGGCTGACCACCCGGCTGACCACCCCCCTCCCCCCTCCCCCCTCCCCCCTCCCCCCTCCTCCCCCCGCCCCCCCGCTCCCGACGGCTGTCGGGCGCGCCTGGCACTTAGGTCCGCACAGCCCCTTTCGTCACGTCCGGGGGCGGGCCGGGGCGCCGGGGGCGGGCCCGGGTGGGGCTGGGGGGCCGGGCTGGGCGGGGGTGGGGTTGTGGTGGTGCTTCGGGTGACAACGGTCAATAATGAAGGTGGCTGCGGCGCGGTGGCAGGTTCAGCTGCGCCGGGCGGGGGCGGCGCCGGGGCCGCGCCTGTAGGACCTCGGGGCCGGCGCGGCGAGATGGGGACCCGGCGCGGGGAGTGAGGTGGCGGCGGCGGCGAGCGGAACTTCAGCCAGAGGGGCAGTCCCGCTTCCCCCTCTGGCTCGTCAGCTTCCACCTGCAGCCCCTCGGCCCCCGCGTCCCGCGGGACCGGGACGGCGACGGCGGGGGCATGTGGCGCTGGGTCCGGCAGCAGCTGGTAAGTGCCTCCTCTCCTCCCGGACGTCCGCCGCCGCGCGGCCTCTCGGGCCCGGGCGGCGGGGAAGGGCGGGCGGCGGGGAGCCGCGAGGCCGGGGCGCGGGCGCCGGGCTAGGCCGCGGCGGAGGCGGGCGCGGAGCCCGAGCCGGAAAGCCCCGCACAGCTCCGGCACGAATCTCGCCTCCGAACCCCGGACGCCGAGGCCGGCGGGAGACGGCTGCTTCCTGGCCGCGCTTCTAAGGTTTGCTCGGTTCTCGCGGCTCTTGGGCGCCACGGCCGCAAGCGGGGGTCCCGAGCGGGCTCGGCGTCCCCACTGAGGAAACAGGGCGAGGGAAGGGAAAGAGAGGAGGTGTTGGGAGGTGTTGAGAGGCTTGTTTACTGCTCCTAACAATTTAGGACACATTTGAGGGAAGGAGAAGGGGAGGACTTGTCTTCAGCTCCCTCTTATCACTGCTTTCAGTTAGGGTGTCACGATTCAGTGCTACGTCAGTTTTCAAGGAGGAGGGTACCTTATCTAATGTAGCCACTCGCCTCGAAAGAAATTTTCCTCAAGCCGTAGGTGAGGGAAAGAGAAAATATTCCAAGACCCCGTCTACTTTCGGTAAAAGAGGTGTACGAAAGCTATGAAGGACTGCTTTTCTCCTCTTACCTTGTCCTCACCCCACCCCACCCCACCCCAAGTCAAACTTTTGGATTGTGAACCTTACTTTTTCCCGTTCTCTCAAGGCAGTTTGAACGACACAGGTTTGGAACCAGTGGTTAACTTCTCAGTTTTACTGGAACATCTGGAGGAAAAAAGAAAATCTCAGAAAAGGGTGATTTAAGGCATATAAAAAGCGCCACCTTTATCAGAATTAATTCAGAGAGAAAAATCTTTCCTGCCTCCTGGCAACTACAGCCCAGAAAATAAAGCACTAAGGCGACAGTGACAATGAGGACAGAAATTGTTCTTGGCTGAAGAAGCCTAACCTTATCTCTGTGATGAGGTCTTTTGCTGGTTGCTGCTTAATTTCTAGATCGCATTAATTAATGCTTCTACAATTCAGTGTTCTCATTCACTGATTCAAAAGGCAATGCAGCAAAAACGACTTTTGTGGCACTGTAAAGATTTTGTGGGATTGAAGCATTTATACCTCTTTTTCCCTGCTCTAGAACAACATTTTAATGTTAAATCTGTTTCAGAGCCAGCCTTCTGTTACTTCATTTTGGAAAGGGCATCGCTCAGAAAAATATCTTATAAATAAAACTGGAACTGCCTCCTGCTCAAACAGATGTTGGCTTCCTATTTTTAGCTAATTGTAAATTCAGGTATTCCATATATTTGCCTTATTAGGAAACTAAGCTAATGATGTCATTATAATACTATACTGTAATATCTTGGCCTTGTTGCAATAAGCTATAGCACAACTTGACTCTGAAAGTTATTTATTATTGATATACTGATCTTATGCTTTTGATTTGCCAGTCTCCATGTATAGAAGATTTATCTGTCCAATGCTGTTTTTGTGTGGTAGGAAGATCATTCTAAAGTGGCTTTCGTAAGACTTTTCCTAGTAGATTAAGACACTGCTTCTAAGTGTTAGGTATTTCTGTTAACCTGAATAAAATCTCGGGGTTGTATAACCACTCTCATCTTCAAGACAGGCAATCTGGTAATGTTTTTTTAAAATGGCTTCAAATGAATACAACTAAAAGGAAGGGCAGGAAGTTGTATGGTTAATTTACAAGACACCTGCTTTACTGGGTGATTAACAAGTTGAACAAGTTGCTGTGCATAAAAAATGCTATCTCCGACATTTAGTTGCTCACCTCACTGGTTTTACTTTTAAGTTATCAGATCTTCTAAGTATGTAATCAGATCTGTGCCAATGTAGGACTTTGTATCTCTGATTAAGTTTGTACAGTCACTTAAATTATACATTATGGGTAGTGGATACACGGAGTAATGAAAGTATATTTTGCTTTCTTGGGCATAAACAGCTATTTGAGTTACTACACCAGGAATTATTCAACTCCTAAGTGTGGTTTGGAGTATACTTCCATTTGCTCAATGGATTTTGTCACCATGTCTTTTAGCAATAGGTTCATTTTAAAGATTCAGGTAAGTGGGACAAATTTGGGGAAATTAAATTGCAGAGACAGGTTTTTTGAATTGTAAACACTTTATTGTGTGAATCCTGATTTTCAAAAACTTTTTTTCAAAAAAGTTTCCTTTCATGTTGTTACATAAGTAATTCCCATGCTGTAGTAATTTATAATTTAAGAAAACTTTGACTCTCTATCTTCTAAAAGTATTTTCTCTTTTTAAGATTTTATTTATTTGACAGAGAGAGACACAGTGAGAGGGGGAACAGAAGCAGAGAGAATGGGAGAGGGAGAAGCAGGCTCTCCAAGTGGGGCTCGAAGCTGGACTCAATCCCAGAACCCTGGGATCATGACCCGAGCTGAGGGCAGCCGGGCAGCTGCTTAAGACCGAGGCACCCCAAGTATTTACATTTCTTGACACAATGAGAAAACTCAAAAGGTTGATGTTTTCCAACTAGGGGAAATGGAGTTAAAAGATTGGTATATCTTTTTTCTTTTTCTTTTGTTCTTTCTTTGTTTTTTTGGCTCACAGTGCTAAAGTTTACAGTAAGAAAATTCTAAGCAAAATTTCTCACGGTGTTTTTCTG
Source organism: Nasua narica (assembly GCA_028533885.1). Taxonomy (NCBI): domain Eukaryota; kingdom Metazoa; phylum Chordata; class Mammalia; order Carnivora; family Procyonidae; genus Nasua; species Nasua narica. The sequence goes on from CM052799.1 coordinate 120,832,664, forward strand.
GTACAATTTTATTCATAGTGTACTCATTTCTTAAAGCATATTATGTGTATTAATCCCTTAGAGATGACAGCACCTTGATTATAATAGTGATAATGCTATTAGCTACTCACTGTATTCTAATATTTGGATTTGTATGGTAGCCATTAACCACATTAGCTATTAAAATTAAAGTTCAATTAATTAAATTAAAAATTCATGTGCTTATTAGCTACCACATTGGACAGTTCAGAGTAGAACATTTTCATTATCACAGAAAATTCTTTTGGACAGCATTTCTTTAGACTTTTTTTTTTTTTAAAGTAGGCTCCACGCTAGGCATGGGCTTGACCGCACAACCCTGAGATCAAGAGTTGGATGCTTAAGCAGTTAAGCCACCTAGGTGCCCCACTTCTTTAGATTTTTAAATGAAAGCCTTTGCTAATGTGTATTTTAGTTGACATGTGATATTTCCTTACAGGACAATGTAATGCTGTGCTTTTAAAGCACTTGCTGTGCTTAGACATTATAATGCTAAATACTGGAGATACAAATGTAGGCCTTATTCATGTCTCTATGTTCGGTGTCTCACTATATTTGACATAGAATAGACATTGGGTCCTGTATGCTGAATAAATGAATAGCTAAGGAAAGAAAGAAAGAATGAATCCATAGTATTGCTTCTGTGTTTAAAGATAAATGGCAAAATCCAAGATTGACCACTCCAGAAGAAAGCTAGAAAAGTATCGTACTTTTACAAAAATACAACTTAATCTTGTCATACCACGATACTGTTTCTTAAATTGTTCTGTAAAGTGTAGATGCTACAGATTTGTATTGGCAATAGTGAAAGGGCTGGTGAGATTGTCTTCTGATTCACCAAGAAAAATGACAAGCTCTTAAACTAAACTCTTTTAACTTTCTGTTCTCTCACACTTACCAAACTTGTTGATATCTGTATTTAATTCTTCCCTTTCTACCTGTCACAAAAAAAGGGTGACTGTCCCCTTTTCCAAACTAACCAGTCCACTTGTGCTCTTAATTTTGTTCTTTCATCCTGCTCTCCACACTCCGTATCAGTTATCTATAGTATGTTTACCCTAGTCTTTTCCTTCAACATGTGAACATGTTCAAGCCACCCTCTACTATTTTATTTGTCCTGTACTTGTAACTCTCAAATTCTTTTGTTTTCTAGAAAATAGATATGTATAATTGTGCTGTCCAGTACACTTGAAATGTGGCTATTTGAATCAAGATATTCTTAAGTATAAAATAGAGGATTTCAAAAACAGTACAAAAAATAATGTAAAATATCTCCATTTTTCTGTTGGTTACATGTTAAAATAATATTTAGGCAATATTGGGTGAAGTAAAATATTTCAATTAATTTTTCCTGTTTTTATTTTTATATTTATTTTTCTAATGTGGTTACTAGAAATTTTAAAATTGTATATGTGACACATGTTATATTTCTGTTAGTGCTTCTGGGTAACATTAAAAGTGTGTTCATGTTTCTATATAGCACACAATATAAGTCTAGGTATCTCGACTAAATATCTGAGGTCAGGGACATAACTTGTTCATCTTTATATCTCTTGTACTCAAGACAGCAACTGACCCATTTATTGTATGTACCCACCCACCAAATACTGGCTGAATTAATGAATGAGTATCATATTTATTTCAGCGTCAGTTTAGGAGTACCTGTGTTCTTTGCCTTTCTTTCAAGAGTAGGAAAGGAGGCACAGGCCTGTGGTAGTATTATTTTGGTTTAGCTAAGTAAGTTTTAACCTCAAGAATTAGTGTTTAAGAACCCAGATCTTTGAATATTTGCTCCTTTTATCTCTATCTTTAGACAAATATTCTTAGATACCCACTTTTTCATTTAATAGGGAGGTCAAGCATTAGAGAAATCCCAAGTATCCCAGAAGCACTGAAGTAGGGACCTTGCTTAGATCCTCCAGAAGAACCTTATGACTGCTATTATTGTCATTAAATATCCCTTCAATCCCTGCAGTCTGTTTTCAACAGAGCCACCACAGTGATCTTATTAAAAACACAAGTTGAATCATGTAATTCCTACGCTTAAAACCTTCTAAGGATTTGCTTTCTTGCTCAGAGTAGAAAACAAAGTCTGTGCTTGATCTGTATCTCTCTTTGTACCCTCCCCCTACTCTGATTCCCCAAACCACTTCTCATCTCCTTTCACTCTTCCCTCACTCTGCTTTACTCACACTGGCTGCCTTGCAAAGTGTCAGGCATACTTCAATCTCAGGATCTTTGCCCTGGTTGTTACCTCTACCTGGAATGCCGCCCTCCCAACTCCCCCATCCCCTTATCTGCTGGTTCCTTTACTCCCTTCAGGTCTTTATTCAATTGTTATATATTCAATGAGGCCTTTTCTGGACATTCAATATAAAACTGTAACCCTCCCCAGTACTTCCTAAACTCCCTTACCTGCTTTTTATTTCTTTAAGTACTTAACATTATTTAACATACTCTATAATTTACTTGTCCCCTTTATCTCATGAAGGCAAGGATTTTTGTCTAGTTTTAGTTCTCCATATAACAAAAACTGGTCCTCATTTATTTCTTTTTCATTTATTTACTCATTCACTCGAACATTTTCTGAACACCTAATTTGTGATAGCATGTTGCTAGGCTCTCAAACTAAAAAATAAGGCAACCGTATCCTACTAGAGTCTCTTTTTCCCAAATGGGTATTTGGATTATTGTCATTTTCTATTACAAAAAATATTGCAGTGGCCATTCTTATTTATGTTTATGGTTTTTATTATTGTTATTGAAACACTTAGAAGTGGAATTGCTGTAATAGGGTGTGTACATTATAACTATTACATGTATTGCCAAATTATTTTCCAGAATGTGAGAGTTCCCCTTTCCCTACCTCTTGGTCAACACCTTGTACTGTCAAGAGTTGAAGAAATTTACCAATCTGGATGAGTGTGAATTGTATTTTATTTTGTTTTTATTTGCATTTTCCTGATTGCTTGTGAGATACAAGTGTCCTGTATTTCATTCGTATTACTACATTGCTCGTTTTTCTATTGAATAGTTTGTCTTTTCCTTATTAGTTCTCTCTGTAGCCTGTATTCTAATTCTTTGTAGTATATACCAATATTCTCTTTCACATATCATGTTCTCTTCCTAAATTCTCTATTTAGTTTCATTCACCTGTTGATCTGGTGCACTAATAATGTACTATCTTTTTTATTAAGTTTTTCATTTTAATTCCACTACAGTTAACACACAGTGTTGTATTAGTTTCAGGTGAACAATATAGTGATTCAGCAATTCTACACCTTACTCAGTGCTCATCATAAGTGTACTCTTAATCCCCTTTACCTATTTCACCCATCCTCCCAGCCATCATCAGTTTGTTTTCTATAGTTAAGAGTTTGTTTCTTAGTTAGACTTGTTCACTTTTTTTTCCCTTTGCTCATTTGTTTCTTAAATGAGATCATGTGGTATTTGTCTTTCTACGATTGGCTTATTTCGCTTAGCATTATACTTGCTAATATTATACTTGCATTATATTTGTTGCACATGGCAAGATTTCATTCTTTCTATGGCTGAGTGATATTCCATTGTATATATACACATTTTCTTTATCCATTTATCTATTGATGGACACTTGGGCTGTTTCCATACTTTGGTTTTTGTAAATAATGCTGTTACAAACATAAGGGGGCATGTATCCCATTGAATTAGAGTTTTTGTGTTTTGGGAGTAAATACCCAGTAGTACAATTACTGGATTGTAGGATAGTTCCATTTTAACTTTTTGAAGAATCTTCATACTGTTTTCCATAGTGGGTGCTCCAGTTTACGCTCCTA
>CM052799.1:120836596-120910708 GCA_028533885.1 Nasua narica
CTTCCCCACCCCCCCATAACCCCCTGCCCTGCCTCTCAAATTCTTCATATCAGAGCGATCATGTGATAATTGTCTTTCTCTGACTGACTTATTTCGCTTAGCATAATACCCTCTAGTTCCATCCACGTTGTTGCAAATGGCAAGATTTCGTTTCTCTTGATGGCTGCATAGTATTCCATTGAATATATATACCACATCTGTATTCTTTGGAGAAATATCTATTCATGTTTTTTGCCAATTTTTTAATTGGATCATTTGTTTTTTAGGTGTTGAGTTGTATAAGTTCTTTATATACTTTGGGTACTAAGCCTTTAATGGATATGCCATTTGCAAATATGTTCTCCCATTCAGTAGATTGTCTTTTAGTTTTGTTGATTGTTTCCTTTGCTATGCAGAAGTTTTCATTTTGTTGGAGTCCCAGTAGTTTATTTTTGCTTTTATGTCCCTTGCCTTTGGAGACATACCTAGGAAAAGTTGCTACTTCCAGTGTTGGAGAAATCACTGCCTTTTCTCTCTTCTAGGATGTTTATAGTGTCAGGTGTCACGTTTAGGTCTTTAGTCCATTTTTATTTTATCTTTGTGTATGGTACGAGCCAGTGGTCCAGTTTCATTCTTTTGCATGTACCCATCCAGTTCTCCCAACACTGTTTGTTGAAGATGCTGTCTCTTCTCCATTGCATATTCTTTCCTCATTTGTCAAAGATTAATTGACTATATAAACAGGTCTATTTCTGGGCTTTGTATTCCATTGATCTATGGGCCTATTTTTGTGCCAGTACAGTACTGTTTTGATTACTGCAGCTTTGTACTATAACTTGAAATCTGGAATTGCGATACCTCTAGCTTTGTTTTTCTTTTTCAAGATTGTTTTGGTAGTTCAGAGTCTTCTGTGGTTCCATATAAATTTTAGGATTATTTGTTCTAGTTCTGTGAAAAATGTTGTTGGTATTTTGATGGGAGTACATTAAATCTGTAGGTTGTTTTGGGTACTATGGACATTTTAGCAGTATTTGTGCTTCCAGTCCATGAGCATGGAGTGTTTTTCCACTTGTTTGTGTAGTCTTCAATAGCTTTCGTCAGTGTTTTATAGTTTTCAAAGTAGGCTTTCACCTCTTTGATTAAGTTTATTCCTCAGTATTTTATTATCTTTGGTGATTTTATTAGATACCAAAGATATCTTTGGTATCTTTTATTATCTTTATTTTATTATCATTGTAAATGGGATTACTTTATTAATTTCTCTTTCTGTTGCTTCATTGTTAGTGTTTAAAAATACCATGAATTTCTGTACATTGATTTTATATCCTATGACCTTACTGAATTCATTTATCAGTTCTAGTACTCTTTTGGTGCAGTCTTTAGGGTTTTCTATATATAATATCATGTCTTCTCCAAATAGTGAAAGTTTTACTTTCTTTACCAATTTGGATGCCTTTTATTCCTTCCTCTTGTCTGATTGCTGTGGCTAGGACTTCCAGTATTATGTTAAATCCAGTACTGTGTTAAATAACAGTGGTGAGAATGGATATCCCTGTCTTGTTCCTCATCCTAGGAGAAACATTCTCAGTTTTTCCCTATTACTATGATGTTAGCTGTGGGGTTTTATATTGGACTTTATTATGTTAAGGTTTTTTCCTCTAATCCTACTTTGTTGCAGAATGAATGGATGTCATACTTAGTCAAATGCTTTTTCCACATCTGTTGAAATGATCATATGGTTTTTATCACTTCTTAATTGATCTGATGTATCACATTGATTGACTTGTGAATATTGATCTACCTTGCATCCCAGGGATAAGTCCCACTGATTGTAATGAATCATTTGTACAGTGTTTCATTGGATTTGATTTGCTAATAGTTTGTTGAGGATTTTTGCATCTATGTTGATCAGAGATATTGGCCTATAGTTCTCTTTTTCTGTAGTGTCTTTTTCTGGTTTTGGTATCAGGGTAGTGCTGACTTCGTAGAATGAATTAAGAGGTTTTCCTTCCTCTTCTATTTTCTGGACTAGTTTGAGAAGAATAGGTATTATCTCTTCCTTAAATGTTTGGTAGAATTTACCTGAGAAGCCATCTGGTCCTGGACTTTTGTTTATTGGGAGTTTTTGGATTAGTAATTCAATTTCACGGCTGGTATCAGTCTGTTCAAATTTTTTATCTCTTTTTTTTTTTCAATTTTTTTATCTCTTTCTGATTCAAATTTGGGAGATTATATGTTTCTATGTTTATCTATTTCTTCTAGGTTGTCCAATTTGTTGGCATATAATTTTTCATAGTATTCTGTTACAATCTTTTGTATTTCTGTAGTGTCGGTTGTATTTCTCCCCTTTCCTTTCTGATTTTGTGTGTTCTCTCTCTCTCTCTCTCTTTTTAATGAGTCTGGCTAAAGGTTTATCAATTTTTTTGATCGTTTCAAAGAACTAGTTCCTGGTTTAGTTGATCTGTTCTATGACTTTTTAGTTTCTATTTCATTTATTTCTGCTCTAATCTTTATTATTTCCTTCCTTCTACTAACTTTGGGTTTTGTTTTTCTTTTTTGGATCCTTCAGATATAAGGTTAGGTTGTTTATTTGGGATTTTTCTTTCTTCTTTAGATAGGCCTGTATTGCTATAAACGTCCCTCTTAGAAAGCTTTTGCTGCATCCCAAAGATTTTGGACCATTGTGTTGTCATTTTCATTTGTCTGCATGTATTTTTTAATTTTCTCTTTGATTCCTTGGTTGACCCATTCATTGTTTAGTAGTATAATATTTAACCTCCATGTATTTGTATGCGTCCTAGGTTTTTTCTTGTGGTTGATTTCTAGTTTTCATGGCATTATGGTCAGAAAAGATGCATGGTATTACTTTGATCTTTTTAAATTTGTTGAGCTTTGTTTTGTGGCCTAATATGTGATCTGTTCTGGAGAACGTTCCATGTGCACTTGAAAAGAATGTGTATTCTGCTGTTTTAGGATGGAATGTTCTGAATTTATCTGTTGGATCCATCTGGCCCAGTGTGTCATTCAAAGCCAGGAAGTTTCCGTGTTGATTTTCTATTTGGATAATCATCCATTGATGTTAAGTGGAGTGTTATGCACTGTCTTAATTATACTATTTTGATAAGTATTGATATCTGGCTGAGCAGAACCCCCAGTGCTTTTTTTTTCTCTCAGAATTGCATTGAACTTTACTATTCCATATGCTATTTATAATCAGTTTGTCAAATTCTGTGGAGAATCTTTCTAGGATTTTGATTGGCTTTGTACTGAATTTGGCAAGTTCCTTTTCATATTTTTTTCTTTGATGAGGTAGAAGCTATGGGTTGTATTTCATCATTTTCTGCCTATACCTTTATATTGAGTATCTCTATTCACGTACAAATAATATAGGGATTTAAGTTTTAACTCCAGTATTTCTTTTCTCACCTTCCACATTACTATTATGTAATAGTTTAGTTCTACTTCTTTTCCTTTTATCAGTTTTATTAAGACTTAACTCACATACCATACAGTTTACCCATTTAAAGTATTCAGTTTTTTTTTAATATATTCGTAGAATTGTGCAGCCATCACCACAGTCCATTGCTAGAACATTTTTATACCCCCTGAAACTCCCTGCCAATTAACTCCCACTTTCCATTCCCCTAAACCTCTAGCCCCCAGCCCTAATCAGTCACTAATCTACTTTCCACCTCTCAATTTGCCTACTGTGGACATTTCATGGAAATAGTATTATATAGTATTTGGTATTTTGTGACTGTTTTCTAGCATAATATTTCACCTAGCATAATGTTTTCCAGGGTCATCCATGTCATAGCATGTATTAGTAAAGCATTCTTTTTTATTGTCAAATAATCCATTGTATGGATATACCATCTTTTGTTCATGTGTTCACCAATTAGTGGACATTTAGTTTGTTTTCACTTTTTGACTATTAGAAATAACACTGCTTTGACCACTGATATACAAGTCTTTGTGTCCATGTATATTTTCATTTCTCTTGTGTGTGTATACCTAAAGAGTGGAATTACTGGGTCATATGGTAACTCTATTTTTAACTTTATGAAGAATTGCCAAACTGTTTTCCAAAGTGGCTGCACCATTTTACATTCCCACCAGCAATGTATGAGGATTCCAGTGTTTTCCTATCCTTGTCAACACTTGGTTTTGTCTTTTTAATTATAGCTATCATGGTAGTTTTGTGGTTTTGATTTAAATTTTGCTAATAACTAATGATTTCAAACATCTTCTCATATCCTTATTAGCCTTTTCTGGAGAAATGCCTATTCAGATCTTCTTGTCCATTAAAAAAATTTTTTTTAACTGAGTTGTAAAAGTTTTTTTTTAGATTCTGGTTACAAGACCTTTAACAGTTATATGACTTGCAAATATTTTTTCCTATAATGTGTATTCTAGTTCTTCTCAAAACAGTTTCTAAATTTTTGTCACTCATTTTTATTTTCTATGAAGATTTAGTGATTTGTTTTACTCACCATTGTTTCTTGCATACCACCTCCTCTCTCTCTGTTCACTTTTTTAATAAAATATATCCTTTAGTAAGTTTTAAGTAAGGGTTTGCAAGGGTGATCTGTTTTAGTTTTGGTCTTTATTTTGTAATTATTCTTGAACACTAATTTAAGTAGATACAGAATTCTAGTTTAACGTTTACTTTCACTCAACATATTGAGTGAAATATGTTGCTTCCTGACATTTATAATTGCTGGGATAAAATATGTTTTTAATCTAATTGCCATTACTGTTGGTAATCTGTATCCAGCTGATTTTAAGATTATCTCTTTGTCCTTGATATTTTGCAGTTTTATTTTGCTATATCTATCATTTTTTCATGTTTTTCCTGCTCTGCATTTGTGTTTGCTTTCAGTCTGAAGGCTCTTATTGCTATGGTTCAGAAAATTTTCAGCCATTTTTTTTCTTTAAATATTGCTTCTCAGCCTTCAATTTTCTCAATCTAGAACTCTTGCTTGATACCAATCTGTCTTCTGTGGCTCTTCTTTTTCATATTTTTCATCTGTTTTCTCTCTGTGCTGTTTTCACTGTGAATTTCTTAGTTCTAGCTTCCAGTTCACTAATTCTTTCACCTGTGTCCAGTCTAGAGTTCATCCTGTTCTCCGAATTTTTAATTTAAATGCACTTTTTTATTTCCAAAATTTATTGGATCTCTCAATCCCACCTGTTCTTGATGTGTATCTGCTTGGTTTTGGTTTTTCTCAGAATATTTTCTTTTTTAAAACGTAGATATTATTATCTCTTTGGAGGTTTTATACATATTTAAAGGTACACAGCTTTTTTCAATTTCTTTTCAGTTGAACTTGGCTCTAGGACTCCGGTACAATGGGATGCTGTTAATCCTTATCATGCCATAGGAACTGAACTTCAGACTGCTTGTCTCTAGACAGAGTTCCAAAAGGCTCAGCCCCTGATTACAAAAAATGGTTATCTTATTTTAAGGCTAGCTAAGTCTTTTTAATTCAAGAGAAAAAGGTATTTTATCCATGTTTGCTTTTGTGAAAAAAAGGGAAGAGCTCAAAGTTTGGACTTTTCAAGGTCAGTAGATAATTAATTCCAGTGGCAAGTCTTGATTGAACCCAGAGGGTTTTTCCAGGGAGTTTAGCCTTGTGGAAGAGAATAAGCAACAGCAGCAGTTTTCCCTGTATCTGTCATTCCCAATCCGGCCATCTTAAATCTGCTCAAGAGTGAGGCAGGGGAAATTGAGTTAGGGGAAATTTCTAGGTTGCAGTGGTACTCTCGGGTGACAGGTTTGTAGAGGAAAAGGAGAGAAGTGATCAAGAATTCTTTTACTCAGCAATGGCCATTCCAAGTTGATGTAATATTTTAGGTACCAGAAAAAGTTAAGACTTGCTTGTACCTTAATGTATATCTCCTCTTGAAAATGTTATCTACCATAAACTGCAATACACTTAAATTGGTTTTGAAGAGCATGGCAAATTTTTTGAAAGTTTTTGAAGCTTTTAATTTCCTTTTTGTTTTGAACCTTGGGAACTCAAAAATTTATTTTTAAGTTTGACAAGTTTGTGGTGTTGAAATAGAAATTGGAAATGCTAAAAAAATATACTCCATTTTTATTAATAACTTTTGTTACATCTGTAATGAAATTATGTCATACATTTAACTCTATTCAGAAGGATGTATTTGACAATTTTCTATAGGGAAAAAAGTGAGTCATCTAATGAGTTACTACTATTGCAGTCAAAATTTTACGACATTTTGTTTCTCTTTTTTGTGTGTGACCATTTAGAAGCCTTATTTTTTCTAAATGAAGCTTTATCCAGAACAGAGGCCCTGACTTCTATTATAGTATATTTCCACCGTACCAAGCATAATATCTAGTATATAGTCAGTGCTCATAATATTTTAGGATAATTTAATAAATGGCATACTAAGTAAGTAGCTTGATATTTCAGAATGTTCAGATATTTTTACTGAAATTTGGCATAGTGCCTCAATAGTATCAAGCACATTTTCCCAATAAATACTTGTGTTACATATTGGTGTTCTAAGATTTTGCTTTGAAGAGTCCTTTGCGATGAGTGCAATTGGTAGATAAAGCTTAAGTAGTATGTAGTCAGTTCAGGTCTTAATTATCTGTTACCTAGGAAATTGTTTCTTCACTCTTGGCATCTCCTGAACTACAAAAGGAAAATAGATATTCTTGCTTATCTCAGTTCTCCACTGTACTCTTTAATATACAAATTTGAAAAATGCTAACAAAGATGTGAAGTTGAACTTGATTCTTTACATTGAAAAACAGGTAAGTGGTTCTCTAATGTGTATTTTCCTATTGAAATCAAATGTAAAGGCACTGGCCTCTATCTAGATATTCTGGACACCCTCTGACTTTGTGGCTCCAACTCTTTATTTGCATTTAAAGGAAATTAGCGGAGTGCCTATGTGCCAGTGTTGGATCAGCCTCTTTTCCAGCACATATTTGCAGAATTTGGAAAAAAAAAGAAAAAGAAAAAAAGAAAGAAACAGGAAATTATTAGGAGACTGTGAAAGGTGAAAGTCAAAATTCTTAAGTAATCAGATACTTTTAACAATCTTTATAATGTCTCCTAGACCATGAGTTCCCTGATGATAATGTTTCCTATAGATTGAGATAAATTTGTCAGTGATCTTTGCAAAATGAGAAAAACTAGGTTAGTGTAATGCACCTATGGCCCTATGTGTGTGTGTGTGTGTGTGTGTGTGTGTGTGTGTGTATTTGCTTAAATTTGTAGATGAACTTGTTTTTGAGAACGGTATTTTTTTAACTTTTAAAAAAGAAACTTTTTTATCTTAGAATAGTTTCAGATTTATAGAAAAGTTGCAAAAATAACACGGAAAATTCCTGTAGATTTCCTTCATCCAGTTTCTCTCTCTCTCTCTCTTTAAATAGATTTTATTTATTTTAGAGAGAGAGACAGAGCACCCACGAGAGCCAGTGCACTGGGGCAGGGGCAGAGGGAGAGGGAGAGAAGCAGACTCCCTGCTGAGTGCCAAGCCTGACAGATGCAGGGCTCTCAGGGCTTGATCTGAGGCTCCTGAGATCATTATCTGAGCTGAAATGGAGAGAGGGATGCTCAACTGACTGAGCCACCCACACGCCCCACACCCAGTTTCTCTTATTATTAACATCTTATATTACTAGGCTACACTTGTTACATTGATCAATCAATATTAACACATTATTATTAAACTCCATACTTTATTCAGATGTTATTTTTTCCCTAATATTTTTTCTTCTGTCTGGGATAACATACTACGTTTAGTGATTCCTTGATCTTCAATAACTTTTTTTCATATAGCTTTATTTTTCTCCCTCTTATCATATCCTTCATTTCAAACCTGAATATGATTTTTTACACTAAAAGAAATCTTTCATTTGATCTAGCTGTAGTTAATCACAATCCCCGTTTCCCCCCATCCCCACTTCCTCACCATCCCCATTTCCCCACTCTCCTCTTCATTCCCATTCAATCAATCCATTGTAGCCTATTTAACTTCATTCAGACTGTTGACAAAAGCCACCAATGATTTCCTAATTATTAAATTAGAGACTCTTTTTTTCAGTTCTTATTTCTCTTTACAGTATATGAAATAATTCCTTCTTGCAACTTCTTCCTGTGTTTCTGCCATACCACTTCTCTGTTTTCCTTCCTGTCTGGTGATCTTTCTCCTTTGTTTATTCCTTCTCTCCTAAATGATAGCCTTGAGAATTCCATCTCTTGCTCTTATTCTCTTCTTCCTCTGTTCACTCATAATAGGCAGTCTCATACATGGTTTTTGTTTTAACTATCATCATTATGCTTGCTGGGTTCCAATCTCAAGTCCAACCCTCTTTCCTAACATCTAAACAAAAATATCCAGTTGCTTTCTGGATATCTATACAGGGAGTCCCACGTTGAAATCAGAAAATAATTCTAGTCTGACCTTAAATACATTAGTAGAAATAGGAAGTTAGACAATATCTAAGGTAAATAAGGCCTAAATCACTAAGGTTTATCAACTCCAAGGGGGCAGGGACTAAGTCATCTATTTTCATCACGCGTGGTCCTTAGCTTACTACACTTAGAGCACTTAGAAAAGTACTCGGTAAGTATCTTTGAATGCTAAAGTAAATTCTTTTCATTGCATGTAGAAGTCAAGAATTGCGGATCAGCAGTACAATTTTATTTTTTTTAAAGATTTTATTTATTTGTGGGTGCCTGAGTGGCTCAGTTGGTTAGGCAACTGCCTTCGGCTCAGGTCATGATCCTGGAGTTCCGGGATCGAGTCCTGCATCGGGCTCCCAGCTCCTCGGGGAGTCTGCTTCTCCCTCTGACCTGCTCTCTCTCACTTTCTCTCTCTCTCTCAAATAAATAAATAAAATATAAAAAAAAAAGATTTTATTTATTTGTTTGACAGAGAGAGAGATCACAAGTAGGCAGAGAGGCAGGCAGAGAGAGGGGGAAGCAGGCTCCCTGCTGAGCAGAGAGCCCGATTTGAGGCTCAATCCCAGGATCCTGGGATCATGACCTGGGCCGAAGGCAGAGGCCTTAACCTACTGAGCCACCCAGGCGCCCCAGCAGTACAATTTTAATAGTCATCATGCAAGGTAGATGAACTGCTTGTTCTCTGGAAGAACTGAAAGTAAACTAAAATACTCTGTGTTTCTTTTTTAAATAAATTTTTAGAATTATGTCAGTTGAACTTAGTGTTGCTAAATAATTTCTCTGCTTAAAGTTTAATTTTCAGATTTTTGTCACAATAGTTTTAAGATTTGCTGGGTTCTATTTGTTTAACCTTGTATGGACATGTTTTATTTTCTTCTACATGTTTCTCAGGTTCCCAGCAGATAAAATTAATAAGGTAATTATCGTTTTACTACCCTGCTATTTTCTACTCTGTTTCAATTCTTGTTTATGTAGCTAAGTAGGATTCACTTAGCATCTCTATTCTTTAACTTCAATATATCTTTATGTTGTTATTGTTTATAATTTTTGACCTAATACATTACCCTGTTTAAATCTGTCCTTGGAAATATTTGTTGTGGTTTCCTGGTATGAATACTATCTATACTATACAGCTCATGGTAAAAGCAGCAGCTTGTAACTTAAGGGATTCTAGTATAGACCCAAAACTGAATACTTATAACTTATATTTTGGTCTCCCAAGTACCTAATTGCTTTTCCACCCTATCGGACCCTAACAAATATTTTATAAATGCTTCATCCCTTTTTATCCTATGATAAAATTTAAATATGTAACCTGACTACTTAATAACTTCTTTAAAAAGTCAACATCAAAACTGAAGTTGTTATATAAAGGAAAAATTTAAAAATACACTTATAGTAAATATTTCAATATGTAAATGTGCAGTCATGATGTCAGTAGACATAATAATCAAATGGTATAATCATTGTGAATCCATGGCCACTAGTGCAGGCTGCTGAAAATGTAGTGCTCATGGGATTGAGCCTTGCCTTGGGCTCTCTACTAAGCAGGGAGGGAGTCCGCTAGAGGTTCTCTCTCGTTCCCTCTGCCCCTCCCCCTGCTCATGTGCATGCATGTGCTCTCTCTCTTTCAAATAAATCTTAAAAAAAAGAGGAATCATACAATATTTTTCTTTCATGACAGACTTACTTTACTTAGCATAATGTCTTTCAGGTATATCCATGTTGTTTTTTAAGGCCGAATAATAGCTAATTGTGCATACATGCTGTATGTGGTTTATTCATTCATCTGTTGAACACTTGTGTTGCTTCCACCTTTTGGCTATTGTGAATAATATACAAATAATCTGTTCAAGTCTCTGCTTTCATGTCTTTTGAGTATGTACCCAGAATTGGAATTGATGGACCACATATGATTGTTCTGTGTTTACTTTTTTTTGAAGAGTTTCCATATTTCCGCAGAGGCTGTACCACTTTATATTACTGCTGGCAGTCCAAAAGGATTCAAATTTCTCCACATTCTTACCAGTACTAATTGTTTTCTGTTTTGGTTTGGGTTGGGTTGTTTTTTTTTTTTTTTTTTTTCTGATAATAGCCATCCTGATGAGTGGTAGGTGGTATCTCATTGTGGTTTTGATTTGCATTTCCCTAATAGAAGTTGGTTTCTTTGACATCCAGAAATGAACCCCAAACAACTGTAAAGCTTTAACAAATGGCTTTGATGAGAATAAGATAAATCTAGGAATAGCAAAATGAAAAGCTTATTATCCTCTCTTTTACTAGTAATGGTAGATATCACTTTGCAGAAGCACTTTTAAAGTTTTTCCATTTTCATTTAAATATCATTGAATGTAAATTCAACTTGGTAGAAAAGTTGTTGTTAAAGATATTTAAAAACTAAACCTGGAACCTCAAAACTGGAGTATTTAGCCCATTCAGTAAATATTACATAATTAATTGGTACATACTGCCTTTAAGAATCTTTAGTCTGGAGGGGGAGATGGATATATAGACAAGCAATTACTATTCTGTGTAATAAAATCCAAATGAAAGTGTGTAAAAGGTTTGGTAAGCATAATAAATAACAGGTGTCTGCCTTTGTTTCTGGGGAAAAAGGAGTGACAGGTAAAGCTCCACTGAGAAGGAAACTCTTAAGCTGAAACTTGAAGGATGAAGACGCTTTTGCTGGAGGTGTATGTTGGAATAGGAAATCAAGTTTGGGAAGTAATATAACGTATCAGAGATGACCTTCCTGTAGTAAAGTATTGACAGATGATTTAAGAATTTTAGAGTTAAATATCACTCTAAATTTTATATAGTTAGAAAGCCAGTCCTAACCCAACCCTGAAGTAAACCAAAGTTCCTAGAAGCCCAGACTGGTTTGATAGATGGCAATCAACCTTAAGTCCTAAAATGAAAATTATGTAACATGAAACAAAAATGCTTAATTATTGTGTTTGTTTATATCACAGGTATTTTAAGTTATTCTCTATCACCTTCCTTTGTTCTGTTAACAGTGTAAAATTATCTTGCTCTTATAGTACCTTCATATAGGTGTGTTTTATTTAAAGTCTGTGTAATTCACAATTAAGTTTGTAGATTAAAATACAAAAAATAATTCTTCCCCATTATCATTATATTTTTGCTAGGCTGTTTTCATGTGCCTGTGTACATTGGAGCATACAGCCAAAAAATTACTTTCTGATATGTAATAAAGTGTGCGACATAAATAAAGTTTTTGTTCATTTACTTTAATAACAGTGAGTGTTGTAGTTTTGACTCTGAGGCAGCTTTTTTTGTTTTTTGAGTTTTGGTGCGTTTTTTGGTGTGTGGTTTGTTTTGAAGCTTTTTCTTTATATTTTAGAGGAAATAAATCACATAAGAATAAGAAGCACAAATTTACTTTGATCACTGTGAACCCTAAAGATGATATTTTCTTAGTTATGTTAAAGAAGTGTAGCAATTTTAATTATAGGACTATGGTTTTAGTCTCTTGTTAGTGCTTTTATTTGTAATGTTTATATTTTTCATAAAATCTTTGAGCTTTTAAAATTATAGAGAGGCGGGGATAGTTGGTATGAAAATGTAAAACGTTGTGATTCATTTCCAAGTACTGCTGTGTGCCAAAGACTAACTTCTAAAAATTACAAAGCTGTTTACTTGTTTGGTTTCCCTAGGTCTCATCATTTTATGGTTACAAAAGGAGTCTTTTTTTTAAACCAATTCTGCATGTTGTCAGTTCTTCCCCAAGAAACCATCCTGAGATTTTTTCTACCTTACCCACTTTTTTTTTTAATACCTGTGACTTTCACATATGCTCACAAATCTAGACTGAAAAGAGGTTTTGAATTTCAGACTTTTTTAGAATACGAGAATTTTTTATTTTTAAATAGTTTAAATTTGTGTGCTTCCAAAGCTTTAGATGCCATTAAAATAGAATCAGGATGACTAGAATAGCATTAATCTATCTCAGTTTCTTTGCCCAGGGCAAGATGAAATCAGAGAACAAAGCAGGCTAGCTAGCACTCAGGAGTTAAAGGTGTGAATGGGTAGTCTGATATGGCAACAGAAAATGTAAGGTGTGCCAGCCCTGGCTTGTAGCCCTGACCTCGTGATTAGGAAGTTCAGACTATATATCTTTCTCAGTGCCATGAATTGTGGTTAATGCTTGCTAGAAAATCGTGGAATACTTGAATCGCACCCTAACAGTATAGTTATACAGTTAATTTTGACTACATGTTTGTTTTGATTCCTTTTAAAAAGAGTAGGGCATAGATTGTCTGGTGTTTTTAAAATCTGCAATATTGAGATGGAGAACTGATTAAAAAGCAAGACTTTAGGTAAGTGGTTTTAAGCTTTTTTACATCATGAAAAACCAATGAAACCTGTGCTTACTCTCATCAGAAAAATGCACATGTTATGCAAATTTGCATACAGTTTCAACTTGAAGTCGATTTATGGATCCTGCCCTAGGTCACTTTCTTTATTTTTTGACAGTTTTATTCTTTTATTTTTATTGCTTGTGGCTGACTTAATATGTTGCAAAAAAGGTGATGCTAATGAACTGAAGTTAGAGGTTTTTTCTATAAGGGATACCTAACTGTCCCAAATATAAAATTTATACAGTCATAAATATAAAATGTAACTATTTTGTGTGAAAAAAAATACCCACACATATAGGCGTGCCATTGATTATAAAATGATTCAGATCATGTGAATTAATTACAACAGAAAAAACTGAAAAATGTATAAGTGGATGTTATAGAATAAGGAAAAACCTCATTCTCCTTTTGGAATTATGTTAAATTATGGTATTTTGGAATGTAGTGATATTGCATTTAAAATTCGGTTTAATTTAAAATTGATTTCATTTTTAAAATATTTCAATATATCCCTTTGAAATAATAGTAGAAATCTAAGGAGTTTCAAAACTTTAGTATGTGATTATTGGTACAGCCAGTAGAGATGAATGGAGAAGGATGAGTATTTGCTTCCTGGAAAGTCATGTTGCAACAGTAACATATATAAATAACATGTAATTTGAGGGAGTCCTTGTTTTGCTTTGTTTTGTAATTTTAGATGTACACAGTAATACATACTAGTCTTGGTGGAATTTAGCAAAAAATAAAATTCTACATCAGTGGTTCTCAGTCTCAGTTGTCTTGACATCTTCTTAAATATTTGTACATTCTTAGAGCACCCAGGTGGCTCAGTCAGTCACTCATCTGACTCTTGATTTCAGCTCAGGTTATCATCTAAGGGTCATGGGAATGAGCTCTGCATCAGGCTCCACGCAGAGCATGTTATCTGGTTAAGATTCTTTCTCCTTTCTCTGCATCGCTCTCACATGAACGCACGTGCTCTCTCTCTCTCTCTGTTTCTCTCTAGAAAAAAAAAAGATTTATACTTTCAGAACCACAAATTTACTTTTTTTAATTTAATTTATCCCTAAAGCTTACATACATGGTATGTAACTTATTATTATTTTTACATGGTTACAGAGTGGATGTGGAATAAATATGCTTCATGCAGTCTAATGTTGCAGTTACCTGTGTGTCTGTCCCTCTTGTAACTTTATGAACTTTACTGGCAAACTTCATGTGAACCCCCTTTGAGAAATAAAGCCATAGATGACAGCAGTAGGATGCAAAACTCTTTGTTCATTCCTTTTTATTTATTGAGTTGGAGCATACTGTGATTTGCTTGAGTGATTAACAAGTCACATAATCTACCTAGATTAACATGGTACTTAAACTCAGTAAATATTTGTTGAATGGATAAATGGCATATATCTTTTAAATGATTGCAGTATTTTAGGTAGAGCAATGGGTTCCATCTCCAGTTTTGAGACCTGCCTTTTTCCCCCATGAGTTATTATAGGGAACAATTATGAAATGTTTAAAGGAAAATTTATGAGGAAGATAAATATGCATGCCACATTTTATCTTTGAAGAAACTGATTTTGAAATCAGACACATAATGGCACATTCACAGCCACAAATGTGGTCATCACTATAAATAGCATAAACAAATAAAATGAAACTTCATGGTTTTTTTACAGAGCGTACAAATGCATTTAATTTTCACAGTCTTGTACTAGCTATTTCTAAGATCACAGAGTAAATTTTTTAAAACTCAGAATAACAGCAGTTGAAACCTATACATAACACTGTTGATAGTCTGATATACTAAACAAAATATACATCTAGGTAATAAGGGAATTTCCACTGTCTGTGTATGTATGTGCTTAATGGAAATTTTACAGGGATGCTGAGCATTGAATGGCAGCCACATCCCTTACTTAGTAGATTACTAAATTAGTCTTAATATCTATAGGTGGATCCTTATAGTCAAGAATACCAACTTTAGTTAACTTTTTTTAGTAACTTAGTAGCTGTAGTAGCTGTAGTAGTTTTTCATGACCACCATGAAAAAAATGAAAATCTGAGAAATTTCAAATCATTGCCAGATGGAACCCCCCCCCCCCAAAAAAGGCCTTGCTTTTGGTGGTTGCTTTCAGCCTGTCAAAGGATCTCTAAGATCTGCCAAAGGAGTATTGAAGATTCACATGCCATCTAGGAAAGTAGTAAAATACTGTGGGAATAAAGTATCAGTTTTCTTATTCCAGTGAAAACTTCCACACTGGAGATCATTATTAAATGTACCTTGAGAGATGGTTTCCTAATTTTCAGGCCAGAATTATATATCCACATTTCAGGGATTTGATTATATAACTAATGCAATGTGATAATTGTGTGAAATGAATCTGAGCAAGACCCTATCCAATGCATTGTGAGGCCTGTGGGATCATAGCTCTTTGAAACCAAGTTGATCTGGTTGTGGAAGAAATAAAATAATAAACCTTTGTCATCAGATGTTGTAGGTGCTGGCGAGACCATCGCTACACAGGATTTCCATATCACTGAGTAGGAATCCATATTGAGAAGAAAGGGAAGGAATGAAAGGGAAGGAAAGAAGTCTTAGCCTTAGATGCTTCTGTAAATCTTCTATATGATTTTTTGCCCCTTAATGATAGCATTTCTAACAGTATGGATCATTTTTCATTACCAGATGTATTACCTAGTTAGTTTATACTTGAGGATAATATACTAGTTTACCTGGGAAAGAAAAAAAATATGTTTAATTCTGCTAATAATTAGATGAGCCTATATGCAGTTCAGGTCTAGTAATAATATGTACAATCTGATTAGTTAAATAAAACCATCAGTAAAGAATCATAACAACTAATCTTGTTGATCATTATTTTTCTTTTGCTTGGTCTTAGGGTTTTGACCCTCCACATCAAAGTGACACAAGAACTATTTACATAGCCAACAGGTTTCCTCAGAATGGCCTTTACACACCTCAGAAATTTATAGATAACCGGATCATTTCATCTAAGGTAAGCATTAACACTTAATATTAAAACTATAGATATATTCCATTTTGTTCTGAAAAGTGATTTATGTATTCTAGTATACATTTATAACCTTAAAAAAATCAAGGATGTGGTTTTGGCAAATTTATCTTAACCAAAATTGTAAACTGTAAAGTAAAAGGAGTTGCCAGTTGTTAACACCAGGTAACTAACACACCAGAAATTATCCTTAGTTGCAGTTAAACTGAGGAACTAATATTTATACTGCGTGCCAGGCGCTATGTTAGGTACATCTCATATCATTTAATTCTTATAACTGTGAAGTAGCTTTTGCAAACATTATGCTCATTTTATATTTGTCTCTTTAATTAAAGTGTTGGAAAATAATTTCAAGAATTTATGTTGGGAAATAAATTCAATTAAAGTGTTGGGAAATAATTTACCTAGGGTTGCACACTAGTCAGTGACAAGATTGGAGTTTGAACTCAGTTCTGTGTGACTTTAAAGCCTGACTTCCTCCAATTTTACCACTCTTCTGTAAACATTTTATAGTACCAAGGTACTGCTTCACTCACATATTCTTCCTTGTTTCATTTTTTTCCCTATGACTTTTTTTTTAAAGATTTATTTGAAAGAGAGTGAAAGTGAGAGAGATCACAAAGAGAGAGGGAGAAGCAGACTCGCCTCTGAGCAAGGACTAATGCAGCGCTCCATCCCAGGACCCTGAGATCATGACCTCAGCTAAAGGCAGATATTAATTGACTGAGCCACCCACATGCCCCTTTCTATGACATTTTTAAGATATCTTAGTTTATCTTGAAACTGAAGATTACAGCGTCATGCTGTAATCTTCCCAATAGACTTTTCTCTCCCGATGGAGGAAATGTTTTCTGTGCTGTCTGCTATGATAGACAGTAGGTATTTAGAACTAGGTAGGCTCTGAAATGTAGCTAATACCACTGAGGAACCTAATTTTTAAATTTTAATTTATTTTAAGTTAAATGTCAGCCATATGTGACTAGTGGTTACCTAGTGGTCAGTGCATTTAGAGAGCATGTGACTCAAAGAGTCTCAGGGTAAAGTTCTCCTTAGATCATTGCTGTTGCTTAATTGTCCACCTTAAGAAGCATCTTTTATTGCACACACACTCTCTCTCAAATAATAAAAATAAGTAAAATCTTAAAAAAAAATCCTTGAAAATTTTAAGTTTTTTTTAATTTGGGTATAATTTAAATACACTAAAATTCACCAATTTTGAGTGTACAATTTGATCAGTTTTAACAAATGTGTAACAACATGTGACCATCATAAATCAAGATATAGAATACATCCATCACTGAAAAATTAGCAGGTAGTCCTTTTCCTCTTCACCTCTAGCACTAGCAACCACTGATCTGCTTTCTATAACTATAGTTTTGTCTGAATTTCATATAAATACAGTCATATAGTATGAATCTTCTGTGTCCGGCTTCTTTTGATGTAACAATAATCCTGAGATTTATCTTTGTTTTTGCATATATCAGCAGTTTGTTCCTTTTTGGTGCAGAGTTTAGCTGTCAACCTAGGTTTGGATAGGTTACATTCTGAATTTGGGTCACTTTCACTACCAATACTTTCCCCTTAAATATCCTCTACTTTTCCATCCCTGAACTCAAATCTCTGTCATATTTTGTGATAAGGGTGTAGTTTTTCCCTACTGTTTGCTGCCATAGATGTGAGAGTTGCATAGTCTCTACAGAGTAAGAAGCCATAGTTCACAATTTATATTCCCTCCGTTTACATTTTTTTTTTAATTAAACTCTCTTCCAGTTTCTTTCTATATTTTGGATACTTTCCAATCTGCTGAGAGTTACAGGATCACTTTAGTCCTCTGCCAGTATTGAAAGCTGAGTGTCCTGGAAAACTTTTGGGACTAAGTATCTTTATATGATTGTATTCATATGTAGCAGTATTAGGTTTATTGTTTTTGACCACAGTTTTAAAAATGTAGATATTTAAATAAACATTGCTTGTTTTGGGGTTTTTTTTAGCGTATGAGGACTCTCTCTCTCATTACTCCCTTATTATTCCACTACTGCTTTCTCATACGTCTTGCAAACCAGACTACCTGCTATTCCATAAAAATGTGTTGAACTTCCCTACTACTGTGCCTTTGCTGTGATGTCGTGTTGATAACCACATTCTTTTAAGTGTAGATTTTATGTTTCTGCAGAGATTGTAGATTTTATGTTTTTATGGAAATGTAAAATTCATGTTTTTGATCACAAATTCAGGAATGTGGGTATTTATATACACAGTGTCCATTTTTTTCCTGACCATATTGGTGCTTTTTCTAAATTCCCTTTTAACTACCTTTTTACTCCCTTATTATTTCCTTAAACTCTTCCATACTGTATTATTATCTATCGCACAGAGTCATGATAAACTTTCCTCCTTTCTACCTGTGTTCATGTTGTCTTTTTTTCCTGAAATGGTCTTCCTCTAATTGCCCCCTATTTTCAGCCTATTGAATATTCCCCTCTTAAAGCCCCTGTCAAGTATGACCTTCATTAAATTTTTCTTTCTCACTGACTACTTTTCATTTTAATTCTTTATATATTCCTTTACTTACTTTATCTTTGAATATAGCTATTGATATTTTGTTTTTAATTTCCTCTAATATTAAAACTTCTTTGTTCCTCTCATAGTGCAAGTGTCTTGCGCATTGCAGTTACATGATATCTCTGTTTAATTTACCATAGTAACTTCCTTATCTTAAATTTCAGCCTCTTTGTAAAAGATTTAATTTCATAAATATGCTTTGGTTTTCTTACTAATGTCAGAATTTGAGGAAAAACGGTCAATTGTATAGTCACATACATAGCTCTAAAGAGGTTATACTTCTAATTTATTTTCGACCAATAACCAATTTCGACCAATTACTTAATAACTAAAATAATTTTAAAGCATACTCACTATTTTTCTTAGAATATTTTTATATTGTTTAATATTTATTTTGTAGTTCCTCCTCTACATAGGATAAGCACAGAATTTAGACTCAGTCTATTAATATATTCATATTTTAGAAAACCTGGAAACAACAATCACTAATATTTGTAAGCTAGTTTTCAGAAGAAATTTTTACTTATTCTGAGTTTTTCCACGTATTATCGAACTAGCCAACGAAAATATCCTGAAACCAATTACCCTATTTCCAATTTATTAACTGTTCTTTTTGAGATTCTGGAAGACAAAATATATTGTCATTGTTATGATTTAAATAGATTGATGTAAACTTAGGACCTTGCCAACTTGATTCCTATGAAGTTTTATATATTTGATTTGGTGACTAAGGGAGTTACCTGGAATACTATGACCCCTGTAGGGACAATGGTCTTTTTACTCCAGTTAAGATCACCTGGAGATGATATGACCCAAAGTTACCATCTCATATGTACACATTGAGCAGTGAATAGAAAGCATCTGCATCTCTTCTCTCCAGAGCCCAGAACATAATCCTCACTCCCAGATTCTGGAACCACTGGTGGTACCACTACTATAGGAAAATATGTTTCAGATATTTCAGATTAGAACTGAAAATATAATTTCACCTGAGAGAAATGTTGTTAGGTATTGTACTGCTTATATATCCTTAAGTCAAACAGGCTTTTGTGGGCTCTTCTTGGAACTTAACCCTATTTACGAAATTGTTCATATGGGAAAGGACATTTGAGGTCTTAAACAACTGATGAATAAGTGGATTTTTCAAATAAAAAAATCAGAAAATAGAATCATCTTGCATTGCACCAGAGAAAATTAGGTAAACTCCCTCCTTACAAATCTTGAAATGGTCAATAACCCTTAAGGCTTCATTGCCTGACATAGGATAATCTAAAAAAAATGTATTTCAACCTTATGTATGTATGTGTGTATTCGTCTATTCTGCTAAAGTTTTGATCTTCAACTATGTGCTGAGTAGTAGTGGTAAGTGCTAGAGATACAGCAGTAAATAAAACAATGTCCCTATCCTCAAGGATCTTATATTCTGATGAGGTAATGTATATATGATAAAGTAACAGTGCTACAAAGTGTTTTCCTATTGCATGTATGAAGATGTATTGTGAGCAGTTAGTGACACAAGTAGAATTTGTACTGTTTTACCCTACCCCTATAATATAGCATCATAGGCTTTTATGCTGATTAGTAATATAACAACAGATACATAGCCGTTAATGAGCCAGTTTCTGTCCTAAGTGCTTTGTAAATATATTAGCTCATGTAAATCTTAGAACAACCCCATACACTATGGTTATTATCGTCCTCATTTTATAGAGGCAGAAAGTGGGGTACAGAGAGATTAGTCCAAGGTCATTTGACTGTCTTACTTTAAAAATTGACGTTGTGACAGATTTTCATGCCTTTATGAGATCTTCTTGGTGGTTATACCAGTGATCACTTATGCAAAGTATTTTTTAATTTTTTTCACATTCTAAGTTATTTTTTCCATGTTCTGTACTTAACAAAGGATAATCAATTATACCATTTCCTTTATTTCTGACACTGAGCTATATAAAATAGAAAATAAATTGTATCTAGTGTCAGCATTTTTATCAGCTCTTATTTATTTTTAACATTAGTTCAGTTTTGTGTAACCAGAGTCCAAAATAAATTATTAAATGTTGTTTTAGATCTGTCATCTCCAACTTCTAAAAAATCAAGAATTTGATAGCAAAATTGGTAGGTTCCAGTTTATCTCATCTGTTTAAATTACACTAAAATTGGCAATAAATAGTATAAAAAAGAAAAAAGTATAGAATAAAAGTTATGAAACTCTTAAAAGATAGTTTTTGTAGCATCAAGATTTAACATAATTTGTCTAAGGACTTAGTAAATCTGATTTTACTTATTACATGGATATAGTGTATATTATTTTAAATATTAATTTATCCATCTCTCTCTTTTTTTTTTAGTATACTGTGTGGAATTTTGTTCCAAAAAATTTATTTGAACAATTCAGAAGAGTGGCAAACTTTTATTTTCTTATTATATTTTTGGTTCAGGTAAGCTTTATCACATAATAGATGAAGTTTATAGAATGATTTCTAAAATTATGTCTTCAGGGAAAAGTTACATTGCATTCTAAATCATTTGACTACAGGATTTTTTTTTTTCTGCAGTGTTTGTAATCCGTGAATGTCGTGATATAAACCACATGCAGATTTCTAAAAAATAGCCTAGGAATTTTAAGATTAATTTTATTTTGTTTTATCATTAATATTCTGTGGTGTTGATAACCATATTCAAAGCCAATTTTACATTTCAATTGCTATGCCTCAGAACATAAATATTTTGGTTTTTAATATACAGCACATATTTTTGGCTCATTTCTGCCTATGGAACCATCTTTGGCTGTGAAAATCTTTCTTTGGCTTTTCCTTTATTTTCAGTTTAAATTTTACTTTTATTTTAAGGTTTTTTTATTTAAATTTTTAGGAATCCCCACTAGTATAGATTTTATTCTGGGGACCATTTTCATAAATCTGTATGCATTATAAACTCTTCACAGTTTTTTAATTTTTACATTGTTCTTTTTTTCTCTAATATCAAAGTGTCAAGAGAACAGCTTATAAAACGAGTTTAAGTTAAGATCTAAAAATAGTGATTGCCATTTTCTTTTAAAGGGGTTATTCTTTTCTGAGGATACATTAGCAATCTCAGTGTAGCATTGAAATTTTATATAAACTGAACTTTTCTCTCATAGAACCTGGAATTTCAGAAGAAAAAAAACTTGTCAAATGATTACTTTAAAGCTTGAGGAAACATTTACTTTTTTAAAAAATTGCTTTCCTTCATGAGCAGAGAAGGAACTTCCGATTTTTCTGTCAATAGAACATCAGCTTGGTTTATTTTGGAAAAGTGAGAATTTATATTAACCGTGTCCACTAACACATGCATTTGTGAAATTACTAGCTAAGATCAGGAATTGAGCTTGTCTGTGGAATAGAACAAATTTAATTGGCCTATTCAGGGTAAAGCAACATTGATAAACCACTAGATCCATTTTTTTAACTAACCAAACATAATTACTGCAAAAATTACTTCTCCAGCAATTTATTGAAACCTCAGTTGTTTGATTTAGATCATAATTATGGCATCATTTTCTGAGCTTCTACCCCTCTGGCTCTGTAAATGTAACAAAATCACTGTAGAAAAAAAAAATCCTTTTCCTAGTCCCATTCCTTGTTCTTTCTTCGTAAGTGGTGAATTTATTCTGAATTCCAGTGTAAAAATTGCTGACAGACTTTTCAGCATTTACCAGGATGGGCAAAGAAATGTAAAATGAGATTCTGAGCAGCTGTAGCTCTGCTTCTAGGCAAATACTGAGAAGAAAGACCTTAAGTACTCTGTGTTAAAAAGGCAGAGGTGACTGAATCTACTCTAGCAATATTTGTAGATATGCAATAGATTTAGATACTCTACTAACTTCATATAATAGCCAACAAAATGAACATGGTGAAACTGTGAAATAAACTCGGTGCATGATATCTCCTATTTTTTACTCTGGACCATTATATACACTTTATATAGTGTTTTCAGAATTCCCAATAAGTATGAGATTTTAGATGTTAATAGTGTGATGTATACAATATAAAAATATTAATATTCTGCATTCTTTTTTTTGTTGTTGTGAATCTAGCTTATGATTGATACACCTACCAGTCCAATTACCAGCGGGCTTCCATTATTCTTTGTGATAACAGTAACTGCCATAAAACAGGTATGAAAATACTTTCTATTTCCCCCCCAAGTCATTTAGAAGTTGCTAAATATTTCCACCTCAAACTAACATTCATTTTTGTGAAACTAATTTCCATAAAAAAGCAACAAATTTGATAATTGCATATGGTAAAATTAAACTAAGTTAAGCCACTTTTATATTTTAGGTACTAGGGACTCATGGAATGATTACCATTGTTAAAATATGTTGTTTCCTTAACACACCTAGGAAGCATCCAAAAACAAGCATTTTTATGTACAAACCAATTTATATATGAATTATTATAGACATCTTTGTAGGTTTGGCAATATTTTTTTTAAGATTTTATTTATTTATTTGACAGAGAGATCACAAGTAGGCATAGAGGCAGGCAGGGAGGGTGGGAAACAGGCTCCCTGCTGAGCATAGAGCCCCATGCGGGGGCTCAATGTGGGGCTCGATCCCCGGACCCTGGGATCATGACCTGAGCCGAAGGCAGAGGCTTTAACCCACTGAGCCACCCAGGCACCCCAGGTCTGGCAATATTTAAAGGAAGTACAATTCAAAAGACTTATATTTCTAGAGACTGAAGAATGTACCTTTGGCATGACCATTTTGAATTAAAATTGTATAGTGTTTTCCTACTTTCTGCAACTTTCCCTGATAATGTTGATTTTTATATAAAATAATACCCTTGGGGAAATAGCTTCAACCAAATCTTGAATTGATATTAAAATTATTATTAGATACACATGCTGAATAAAAAAAGAAAGTCATAGAAATGTCATATCTGTATAGCTATCCCTTCTCAATAAATCTTGTCAGAGGCCCAGTAAAATAGATGACCCTTCCACCTGAAAGAGTTAATTGAATTATAATTATAAATATGGTAAATTTCCATTTTATAAGATTTAGGGATAAGATTTAAATTGACATGGAAATAAAATTGACAGCCATTCTATAACTCTGGAATGTGGTACATTCTTTATTACTTACATAGAAGGATAAGAGGAATCTATGGATTAACAGTTACATTATAAATCTTGTGTGTCAGAATACCATGCTACTGCTTTCACTAAGTTTGATTCCCTTTCACTGTATTATTGGAGGCTAGAATTTGTGCAACTCAGTAAGGATCCATATCACTTCATACAGTTATATATTTACCTGGTTTTGTAGATGCCATTTATTTCTTCAAAGTAACATATATTGTCCTTGGAACTCTTCTATATATACTTTCCTTCTTAGGTGATTTCATTTAGTCTAGTGGGTTATATAGTAACATTTATATGTTAATGGTTCTCAAATCAATTATGTATCCTAAAACTATTCCCTGAACTCCAGACACACATATACAAATATTTGCACAACATTTCCACATGGATATCTTAGGCTTTTCCTGACCACCATGATGGTATCATGAACACCATGAGAGACCATACTCTTTCATTTCCTGATCTAGTCTTTTTTCTTCATATCATTTGTCACTACCTGTTGTTCTGTTGAGTAAATGTTCATTTATCTCTTACCTCATTTGAATGTTTAGCTCTAGGAGCACAGAGACTTTGTTTTATATACCAGATTATTTTCAGTGACTAGAACAAAGTCATGCACATAGTGGGCCTTCAATAAACATTTGTTTGATAGATGAATAAATGAATGAATAAACCTGTTGAGTATTTTTTAAAGCAATGTAAAATGTTGTGAAACTTCTTGCCCTGATTTCCTAATACATTTGGCCAAATATAGACTGGATTTAATTGAAAAGTGATGCCATTAACTGAGTTGAGAAATAGTGGTGAATTTATGTCTGGAAAATGAGAGAGTTTAATATGATAATAACAATTAACAACCTGTCTTCCTCCAAAATGAGTTAAGTAAAACACATAAAATCTAAAGATTGGAAATAGGAAGATTATACCTCAAACCTGTGTTAGTATGGTTATTGGGATTGAATACTAAATTTACTTGAGAGCTTTTTGACAACTAAGGCAAAAGAAGAAATATGAAAGGTCATAATTTTCAAAGAGAAAATTTGATGCATAAGGATTTTCTCCCTTTTTCAGGAGCGATTTCAGAACTCAGAGTTTTCTCTTGGGCAGTAACTGTTCCTAAGTTTTGTTCATTCAATAAACATACTCATATCGGAGTGTGTATTGTTCAGGTTTATATATTCATCAGTAAGATTAGTGGAACAAATTTTAGAAAAATTATAAAAGTGAAAGTTGCCATGTTCCAGTCTTTCCTCCTTGTCTTCTCCCCTTTTAGTCTGTCTTTGCACTTTTATAAAAATAGGAAAAGCTTTATTATCAGTTACTTATACTTTAATATGAATGAAGTTATTTTATTTTTTAACTTCTTCCAGTCATACTTACATATTAAGTCTTCTCTCCAGTTGTATAATGCAAGATTTAGTGCTCTGAAGTATCAAAGTCTTTGCCTTCTGTGAACTTAAATTCTATGAGTTAGGGAAGGTAAGACCAAATACAACAATAATTACAGTTTAATAAGGTACTAGTAAGAGCCAGTGAGCTGTTGAAGGTATTCATTCAGAGAAAGGATGGAATACTTCATCTGATAATCAGGAAGATTTTATGGAAGAAATAATAGAAATGAAACTTGGAATATTGGTAAAATGACAGTTGGTGAAGAAGATGAGATAGAAACAAACAACTTGGGCAAAAGCTAAATGCAGGAAAAGCCAAGACCTATTTTGGAGAATGACATATTTGACTAAATATTTGACCCTGTAGAGGGAAGTATTAAAAGATAATACTGGAAATGTAGGTTGATACTAAATTAAAGAGGTTGGAAAATTCTTTTCTGTAAGCACTGAGAGTTATCGAGGGGGTTTTGAACAAGATAGTAAATTTTAAAACAATGTTTTGGAAACATTAATCTGGCAGTAATATGTAGGATAGATTAGAATTTGTGAATTTGTGTTTTAAAAGATATTGTTTTTATCATTGTTGTTCAGCTGGTAACGTCATCTGACTATAAAAGGAATTGTGCTTTTTGACAGTTTCAGAAACGATGTTTTGACTCTCAGTTAAATTTCTCTAAAATTGACTTACCAAATCTTAAATGAGGTCAGTGTAATTTAAGTATCTTAAGAATGCTTTCCCAAAATTTTTCTCCCTGAAAAAAAAAATAGACCTTCAAAGAAATCCTTAATATTTGCTTTATATTTTATAGTGTTAAATTTTTAGGTAATAGATGCATATATTTTTCAAAAACAGAAATGGTACAAAATAGCATATAGTAAAAGTTTTTTATATTCCTAACCCCCCCCGTGCCCTGTTTTCCTCTCCTGATATATTTGTACATTAGTCCTGATATCTATGCAGAATGTTCACATAGACAGGCATTTTTTTTCATATACGATAGCATAGAACACAATACATTCTGTACCTCATTTTTATCACTTAATGCTATCTGTTGGTTATCATTCCTTTATCTGTGCTTACGCTACATCCCTGAGTTACTGAATTTTCTCTAAAGTAGCATGAGAAGGGGCATCTGGGTGGCTCAGTCTCTTAAGCATCTGCCTTTGGCTCAGGTCATGATCCCACAGTCCTAAAATCAAGTCCTGCATCAGGCTCCCCACTGAGCAGAGAGCCTGCTTCTCCCTCTCCCTCTCCCTCTGCCCTTGCTCGTGCTGTTTCTCTCCCTCTCTGTCAAATACAAAAGTAAAATCTTTAAAATTAA
Source organism: Nasua narica (assembly GCA_028533885.1). Lineage (NCBI taxonomy): Eukaryota > Metazoa > Chordata > Mammalia > Carnivora > Procyonidae > Nasua > Nasua narica. The sequence continues at coordinate 120,862,851 of CM052799.1, forward strand.
ATAAAATAAAATAGCACAAAAAGCCTTTCCACTTTAAAAAAATTGCCACTCCTTAAACATTTAATCAAAGGTTTCTTTCTAAAATGCTTATGTCTGTGCCCCTTTTTAATGATGCATGTAGCCTATCATATTTTTTTTGAAGTACATATTATAATTAGTTCTCTTGGCCTATTGGTTAAGAAGGTGAAAGAACTCAACCTCAGTTTCAAAATAAATTCTTTTTTTTTTTTTTGCTGTTGTCTGTAATACTCTGAATTTATATTTTATGATTAAAAGATTTTTACATAGAAGCAATAGAACTTATAGATTGAGTAGGTGTAGGAAAAGGTAAGACTCAAGAATGACTTCCCACATTTCTCCTAGGAGCAATTCAGTAGATGTTGATGTCATTGTCAAGATGGAAAACATTGGAAATGCAACAGATTTGGAGAAATAACATCATCAGTTTAGTTTTGAAATGTTTAGTATGACACATCAAAATGGAGATGTTAAGAATGCAGTTGGATATTGAAGTTTAGAGTCCAAAAGAGAGGGATAGACTAGAGATAAATTTCAAGATTTTTTGAAGACATGGGGATAGAAGAAATCTTATAGTGAGAAAGCGAAGGGTGAAAAGGGAGCCCATAAAGGAGACATCCAAGGAGTCACCTGTAGGGAAATTGAGGAATAACTAGAGAGGTACTATGAAAACCAGGAACATGTGTAATGACACCAAGAGAAGAGTTTTTCTAGTAGGAATGAATGTCAATTACCATGAGTTATGTGCATCACACTAGCCTAATATAATTAACCTAATCATCAAACTAGCCTAATATAATTCTGGTAAATGAAATAAATGTTTTGAGAAAGTGTTTGTTTCTTTTTCTCATGCAATAAAAGTATCTTCTAATTACATTAAAAAGGGTATTTTTTTTGTTCTTGTGATATTTACAGGGATATGAAGATTGGTTACGACATAACTCAGATAATGAAGTAAATGGAGCTCCTGTTTATGTTGTTCGAAGTGGTGGCCTTGTAAAAACTAGATCAAAAAACATTCGGGTATGCATTTAGTAACTAATGGAAATCAATTATATTTTGGTAGCACAAATTCTAATCTGATCATATTTTAGTTAAAAGCCTACTTTCCTACATTAAAATATTCTGAGAGGCCACCTGTTTAGAACTCAATCAAAATAAGTCTCTGCCTCATAAAATATGTATATTTACTTTTCTCCCATAATTCCTTATAGGTGGGTGATATTGTTCGAATAGCCAAAGATGAAATTTTTCCTGCAGATTTGGTGCTTCTGTCCTCAGATCGACTTGATGGTTCTTGTCATGTTACAACTGCTAGTTTGGATGGAGAAACTAACCTGAAGGTTTGTACATGTGTGTTTGTACGTGAATATGTATAGTGTTGCTCTGACTGAACAAAATGGTTTTGGGTTATAGTGATATTTTCCTTTGTTTGACTTACTAAGGAAGAAATTTTTTAAACCACTGAAGCTTTTAAAAATTATAAGTTTTTTAAGAGAAATAATCTTATATATTTATTTCAAGGGTAGCCTCATGTGGTTTAATCAAGTTAAAGAGAAATGGAAAATGATTTTAGGAAAAATGTAATCCTTTAATATTTTGGTGCTTTTTTAGATAATTGACACCTTTAAATTGTTCTCAGTTTTCACATATGAAAGTGAAATCCATATTTTTTCTATTAAATTGCTTTATAGTAAACTTTGAGCAAATAGTGACTGTTAATACAGACTTAATTTTTTTCTAGGCAAATGTCCTGTCTAGACTAGTAATCATAGTAGCTCCTTTTGCTATTCGTTATTTTGTAATCTTTCTCCTCTCTGCTGTCTAGCTAAGTGATCTCAACTACAGTATACTGTGATTTCATCGGAAAAGAGATTCGAAATAGATGATAAGGTCCCATTTGGATCTTGAAACTGCAGTGTAATCTTCTTTTTTTTTTTTTTTAATTTTCCTAGACACATGTGGCAGTTCCAGAAACAGCAGTATTGCAAACAGTTGCCAGTTTGGACACTCTCATAGCTGTGATAGAATGCCAGCAACCAGAAGCAGACTTGTACAGGTATGGTATAGTGGTAGATTATTTCCCAAGAAAAGACAGAGCTGCAGAAGTAGAATTGTTGGATTATAATTAATCTATAGCCTTTGACACGTTATACAAACATCAGACTAATTTTTATTGCCATGAGCCAAGTATAAGTTTAAGAAAGGGACCACTCTTAACACCACACACAAAAAATGAACTCAAAACCATAACACTCCTAAAAGAAAGCATAAACAGTAATCTCAAGGACATCATCTCTGTCAACATATTTCTAGATATGTTTCCTCAGGCAAGGGAAACAAAAGGAAAAATAAACTGTTGGGACTGCACCAAAATAAAGAGCTTTTGCACAGTAAAGGAAATCATCGACAAAACAAAAAGGGAGCCTAGTGAATGGGGGAAGATATTTGCAAATGATATACCTAATAAGTGGTTAATATCCAAATATATAAAGAACTTAATTCATCTCAACACCAAAAAAAAGAAAATTCAATTAAAAAACAGGTGGAAGAGGGGTGCCTGGGTGGCTTAGTTGGTTAAGCATCTGACTCGTGATTTCAGCTCAGGTCATGATCTCATGGGTTGTGGGATTGAGCCCCATCCGTGCTCACCCCTGGAGGTGGAGGGTAGGGGGGTGAGGGAGGGGGTAGGAGGGCCTGGGATTCTCTCTCTCCTCCCTCTACCCCTCCCTTCACTCAAGTGCACTCTCTCAAATAAGTCTTTTAAAAAAAATAAAACGGGTAGAGGACCTGAGTAGACATTTTTCCAAATACAGATGGAAACAAACATACATACATACATACATACATACAGATGGAAACAGGTACATGAAAACATTCTCAACATCACTAATCATGAGTGAAATGCAGATGAAAGCTGCAATGAGGTATCACCTCTCATCAGGCAGAATGACTGGTATCAAAAAGGCAAGACATAACAAGTGTTGGCAAGGATGTAAAGAGAAGGGGAACCCGCTTGTGCACTGTTGGTAGGAATGTAAATTGGTGCAACCAGTGTGGAATACAGTATGGAAATTCCTCAAAAAATTAAAAATAGCAACACTGTATGATCTAGTAATTCCACTCCTGGATATTTAAAGAAAATGAAAACACTTAACTTGAAAGATATATGCATTTCTATGCTTATGATGGCACTATTTATAGTAGCCAAGATCTATTCATAGATGAATGGATAAAGTATCATTTATAGCAACCCAAGTATCTATTGGCAGATGAATGGATAAAGAAGATGTATGTATACAGTAGACTGTCAGCTGTAAAAAAAGAATGAGATCTTTCCATTTGCAACAACATGGATGGACCTCTAGAGGCATTATACGAAGTGAAATAAGCCATATAATTTTACTTATAAGTGGAATCTAACAAAGCAAACAAAACCAGACTCTTAGGTACAGAGAACAAACTGGTGATTGTCAGAGGTGAGTTGGGAGGGGGATGGGCTCCTTTGTTCCTTTAGTTCTTTCTATTTTTACAACTCTTAATTTTTTAAACTCTGATTCAGCACCTGCACTTCTAGGAATTTCTTCTAATGAAATAATGAAATTCTGCTCCTAGAATGTATCCTAATGAAAATATGAAAAGATACATACACAAGTTTGTTCAGGGCTACATTGTTTAAACTCTCTGTAAGGTGGAAAAAAACCTACACTTCCATCAGCAGTGAATTACTCAAATTATGCAGTAACTCCCAAATTGCAGTGCTGTATGTGCCCATTAAAAATAATGATGTAGATCTATGTTTTTCACAGAACATGTTAAGTGAGGAAAAATGTTACCAACAGTATTTATGGCATGATTCCATTTTGTTTTTAAGACATATACATAAAAAAAAGTCTGGAAAAGATACTCCAAAATATTAAGTGTTTATATTTGAGTAGTGGGATTACCAGTGATTCTTATTGATTCTTATTTCCCTCTTGATGTCTTTTTAAATTAAATCATTTTATAAAATGTGTGTGTTTCAGTCTAGGTAGTCTTTATAATTAGAAAAGAGAATAATGAAACTATTTCCATTTTGAATCAAATTAAAGTGTGTGTTTGGAGAAATGGCTAGGGAAAGTGCAAGATGAGTTAATCCGGTATGGAACCTGCATAAATAGATAGGACTACCTAAGTATTAGTATTAGTATTTACTAATTATTATAGGTTCTATTATATTTACCAATATAATATTAGTAAATATTCCTTTATTAATGCTAATTAGTATTAGTATTTAGAATCAAGGAACACAGAACGGGTGAAATGAAGGAAAATAGGTCTATTGTTGGAATTTAGCTTGGGAAAATCAAAAGAGTGATCACACATCATCTCCAAAAGATACCCAGGGAAATAGCAGCTGAATTGATTCTTTGAATCTAAATCCAAAATTGAGACTGGAATCAGGACTATATAAAATTCCATTAAGTGGAGATAATAAAAAAAACTTTGGTGCTGCTCCCTGATACAAGGAACCGAAGGAAGTAGAAGTAAGAGATTAACAAGAAACAATGAAGCCAAAGTCTAATCATCTGTGACCTAGAAACAGGATAATATTAGGGACATTAATAAAAAACATTTGCTTAGTGAGATGATTAATATGAAAATTCTGTCTAGAGTTTGCTTTAACTTAGAATTTAGTAGAAAGTGATTATACACTTGAATTGACTCTGCTGTGGAGCTGTTCCAGTTGTGGAAGTTGGAACTAAAAGGCCAGACTGTGAAAATCCATTAAGATAACTGGCCATTTACTCTAGATTTCAGGCAACCAAAAGTTAAAGAAGGTCTGGAGTTCATTGATAGGTTTTTGCTGGCTTGCTACTCTATCCCCGCCACTTAACTCACACATGGTCATCATTCAGTGAATATTTATGAATGCATGCATGAGTCAATTAGTGAGTGAATGAATGAGTCTAATCGGGAGACTTTACTTAATAAACTATGGTGTGTGTGAACAATCATTGTTGGCTAAATAATATATGCATCTTTGTGTAGAAATTATAAATTATGATGACTAAAATAAGATATGACATTTTGCCATTTCGAAAACATTTTTTTATTTATTACCTGATTCATACCTGGAGTGGAAATGGCAAGAATATCAGTCTTTTAAAGCTTAATGAATGATAAGTACTTACCTGTTAACTTCTAACATAAAGAATGGACAATTCCAAATACAAAAGGTTAGTTTTGTTTCATGTATAAGAAGACTGCCAAAACTATCAAAAATTTTTCACCCATTGATGTCATGAGTATCATTGGTTTTTTTGTAACATGGTGAATTCTTTGATAGATTCATGGGACGAATGATAATAACTCAACAAATGGAAGAAATTGTAAGGTAAGAATAATTTGCATTGTCCAATTACGATTATGTGAGAATTGTATTGGGGAGGGACTAAAGTTAAAGGGAGATTAGCTAAGTAAGCAGCACATCGTGGAAAAAGGTTAATTTAAAAGCATTTAACATTTCATCTTCTAATAATTTGTAGAAGCAATGAGTAAGGACAAAAAAAAATCCCATGAAGTGATATTAAAATAGTAAGATTATTTGTGTATTTGTATTTCTTTTTCTGGTAGTTTTAGGTAGTGACATAAAAGGAAACAGCCATTCTTATTCAATTCTTACACATTTAAACCACCACACTTAAAGTCTAGAATATAAAAAAAAGTTTTACATAATGTGTGACAAATATAAATGTCATATTTAGTGTCCAATCTAGAACCTCTTATTTTACTCTTCTGATTGGTTTTTTGGTTTAGTTGGTTGTTTTGGTGTATTTGCCCTCAATATTCAGGTTAATTTCTGGCTCCTGCATGAAAGGCTTTAAGTTATTTCAGAACTGTGTTGATATAATGAGATTATATTGTTATTCATGACCACAAAGTCAAATCAAATTGAGAATAAATCTTGGAATCAGCCTTTGAACTTCTAGTCCAGTTAGCATTCCACTGCTTTTTTGGAGATGTGTTAATACTGGCTGCATGAAATAAGTCACTAACATGAAGAATCGAGCATTTTTTAAATGACGTCCTCAAAACAAGCCACCAAAAATATGATACTTCACCAATTCACATTTTTAATAAACATTAACATAGGAGTACATTCAGTAAACTCCTTAACAAAGTCTTTGTAAGTATGGGACCCCTTGCCGAATAACTATGACTGGTATTTTGATTTCTAGAGTGACATAGTGGGGTATATATGTGGATACAAAATCTGAATTTCATTAAGATATTGTGACTGGTAAAGCAAAAGATCAGTTATCATTTATGTTACCCAGCACCTAAAATGGTTAAAAAGATTAGCCATTTTCTTTGCTAAAGCATCCTGAGTAAACTGATGAATTATCTTTTAATTTTAAAGCCTTCTATTATTATATCCCAGTCTTATATATCAATATGAGCTCAGTTTTTCTGTTCATTGTTGGAACCAACACCAACAGAAAAAGAGCTATTTTATGCCTTTTGAATAATTAATTTTGGAATATCCATGGAGTGTGCTCTAAATATAACTATCTAATAAAACCATACTTGTTAACCATGTCCCAAATATCTGATCCTCCTTGGTTCATTGGATTTTTTTAGAGTGTTTGGATTTGCAGACGTCTTCAGAATTGATTCAGATTCTATTTGATTTGGGTAGCTGCATATGTATGTTTCAGAAAAACATAAGGAATATCAACAAAATTATGACTTCTTTACTTATCTATAACAGTCTTATCATTTTGCTATCACTAAGAAAATACAGTTTCCTTTCTAGTTATTCCTTCTCATTTTATATCTCCTTTATGGAGAGAAATTCAAACAACAGGAAGACCTGTGCTCCAAGGAGTATGTAGTATGTAGCAAGTAGTCGAGTAGTAGTGTCAATCTTGCCTAGAAAAAGTACTAACCCTCTACTATATTATATTTTCTTATCCAGTGTAATTTTGATTATGGAGAATTGATGCATTTATATACAAATCATACTACAATTTGTGTTTACATTGCATTTTAATTCTGTATTTTCCATTTAAAAACTTCAATTTTGCACAAAATTTTTAAATTTGATCATGTTAAACATTGTAAATCATTGGTTAATCTTTTGTTGTGTTTTATGTTTAAAAGTCATGAAACTGATGACTTTGTGAGTTTATTTATAAGTGTAATCTTTTTCTTTTCTTTTAAATTTTATATTTTCAGCATTCCAAGATTCATTGTTTATGCACCACACCCAGTGCTCCATGCAATACATGCACTCCTTAATACCCACCACTAGGCTCACCCATCCCCTCACCCCCCTCCCTTCCAAAACCCTCAGTTTGTTTCTCAGAATCTTTTCTGAGTCACTGATCTTAAAAAGCCTGAAATGCTAAAGCAAGTATTTGTTGTTATGATCACTAACATAATTGACCTAAACAACTTATGGTGGTAACCAAGATTTTGGTTTTATATGGAAGCAGTGTTGTAACTGTAGCTCAGAGATTTTTCTGCTAAAGATGCCATTTTAGAATTTAATTGGATTTTTAATATATTCAATGTTTTTCTTTTTCCCTAGACCTCTGGGGCCGGAGAGTCTCTTGCTTCGTGGAGCCAGGTTAAAAAACACAAAAGAAATTTTTGGTTTGTATATATTTAAAAAAAAGTTTTTTAAGATTTTATTTATTTGAGAGAGAGAATGAGCACTTGTGGGGGGAGGGTTAGAGGAGAGGGAAAAGCAGACTCCCCGCTGGGCAAGGACCCACTCCCCCCAATGTGAGACTCAGTCCCAGGACCCTGAGATCATGACCTGAGCCAAAGGCAAACACTTAACCGACTGAGCCACCCAGGCGCCCTATATTGAAAATTTTTAATTATAGATTCATGTCGATGCTTTATTTAAGTATTTCTTTTTGAAAGAGAGAAAGGGCACACAAGTGGGGGTGGGTAAGAGGGAGAAAGAATCTTAAGCAGGCTCCATGCCTAGCGCAGAGCCTGAGACTGGGCTTGATCTCACAACCCTGACATCATGACTTGAGCTGAAAACAAGAGTTGGACACTCAACTGACTGAGCCACCTGGGTGCCCCCATATAAACTATTTTTTAAAGCTTAACTTTTGTGGTCTTTTGGTTGGATAACTTACTTAGTCAAATGTTGTCTGTAATAATTTTCTTGCAAAGACTGTTAATAATTGTTATTAATTGTTAATAATTGTATTTTTTTGTTTTTAATTCCTTTTTTTAAATAATAGACTAGAACCTTGCTCTTTTTTTGTGGATACTTGTGAAACGCTGCTAAGAAATTATGATCTTTGTGGTAGTTGAGAACCAATATAATCTGGCAACATGGTTCAATAAACCACCTATAATTCCATTGTGATTCTTCTTAGATTGGATTAATAAAACCACTGACTCATTCTTTCATCCATTCATTCAATAAATTTGTATTGACCTATGACTATATGGCAGGTATTATTGGGATGTATACTGACTAGATCAAAAGGATGAATAAATAGTGCTCTAGTGTCGATGATCTAAATTAATTCACATGTTCTGAGTCAAATCTAGGCAAATTGTGAAGTCCTGATAACCTTTGGCTGTCAGCTAGCTTCTCCCATTTTAGGAATGACCTTTCATATACTGCCCAGCCTGTGTTATTCACTGAGTGTTTACAGCTTTTGAGGGTCCCTTCATCATTCTCTTCTTTCCTATTAACTGTGCTATATTTTATCTCTCAGTATGAGGCTCTCTGATAAAGATATGTATATCCTTAAAAGAACAGAAAACAGCAGATGTTGGTGAGGTTGTATAGAACTTGGAACCCTCATACAGTGCTGGAGGAAGTATAAAATGTCACAGCCTCTGTGAACAATAGTGTGGCAGTTCCTCAGTAAGTTAAACCTAGAATTGTTGTATGACCCAGCAATTCTACATATGATCCAGCAGTTCTACTCCTTGATATATACCCAAAAGAATTGAAAACAAGTGTTCAAACAAAGACTTGTGTGGGATATTCATAGCAGCACTATTCAATAGCCAAAGGGTAGAAAGTACCCAAATATCCATCAACTAATGAGTAGATAAACAAAATGTAGGATATCCATATAATGAAATATTATTCACTCATAAAAAATGAAGTACTATGGGGCACCTGGGTGGCTCAGTTGGTTGAGCAACTGCCTTCGGCTCAGGTCATGATCCTTGAGTGCCGGGATCGAGTCCCACATCGGGCTCTCAGCTCCACAGGGAGTCTGCTTCTTCCTCTAACCTTCTCTCCTCTCATGCTCTCTCTCACTTTCTCTGTCTCTCAAATAAATAAATAAAATCTTTAAAAAAAAATGAAGTACTATGCATGCTATATCATGGATAAACACTGAAAACATGCTGAATAAAAGAAGCCAGACACAAAAAGCTACATATTCTATTATTCCGTTTACTTGAAATACCCAGAATAGGGAAATTCATAGAGACAAAGTAGATTTGTGGTTCCCCTGGGCCGGGGAATGGAGGGGAATGGAGAATGATTGCATAATGGGTACAGGGTTTTCTTTGAGGATGATAAAAATGTTGTCAGGTTACTGAGGGTTGCATTACATTGTGATTGTACTGACGGCCACCAAATTGTACACTTCAAGATGAATAAAATGGTGGTAAAGTATGTAATGTATATTTTATTATAGTTAAAAAAAAAAAAAAAGAAAACCATAATCATGTTCTGATGCCCAAAGCCAAAGAACATCTCCAGGGCTTTTAGACCCTCTCGTGTAATGCTGTATTTTAATACATCCCTGTAGCAGGAACACCTTTCACACTTAAAATAAAATGTATATTTGAATGCTTTTAGCTGGGCTTTACTGTCTGCCTCAGCACCACCTCTCTGTTGCCTATCATTCTGGCTGATTTCTCACACTTCTGTAATTTCAGTGCCCTTTGTCATCTGAGTTATAATCCCTGCCTCTAAAGAGCACTGGTGAAAATTCCAGGACAAATCTTGAGAAAGAGAGCATGATGAATCCTACACTGCTCAGATTTCACTATTTAAGGATGGATGTGAATATTTATTGATCATGTCTCTGTTTCTAGACATTTTGCTACTTTTCGTACAAATCTCCCATTTCTTAGGTATTTTTTTTCCCTATCTAAAGATGGGGAATTTGAGACTTAGATTAAATAACTTGCCCAAGGATCCAGAACTAGTAAGTGACAGAGGTAGCATTCAAACCAAGGTCTAACTGCAAAGTTTTTTATAGAGCTGGTCTTACCTAATTTCATTCACTCCCCAACTTTAGACCGTTATTACTGTCCTTCTTACTTACCTCAGTCATTCACATAGGCACACATTTTTAAAATAGCACATTCCTTTTGTTTACTTCATTTACTCTAACAGATTTCCATATTATCTCTCCAGTGGTAGAAAATTATGTCTTGACCCCAGATTCTGGCATTTAGGGCCTTTCAGAGTCTGACTGCATTCCATTTTCAAAGTGCTTTTCCATTTCTGTGTTTGTTAACAGTGTTTACTCTATTTATAATGGCCTTCCCTGCTATCTTTACCTTTTCAAATCCTTTCCTTCATCAGTTTCAACTCTAATAATATCTCTTTCATTCAGATATATTAATTATAATTCAGAAATAGAACCTTATGCCTTTCCCATCCAACAGGTTAAGTGACTGGAGTTCCCCAGAACTGGACTTGGAAAAGCCTTTTAAAAACTCCAAAAAGACTTGAAGGCAAATTGTAACAATAATCAGATAATATATTTCCTTTCATGCTAGTAAATATGTCTCTCTTTTGAATTTTGCCAGCAGATTATCTTAAAGAACTGTTTTGTTTTGTAGGAGTTGCTATCTACACTGGAATGGAAACTAAGATGGCATTAAATTATAAGAGCAAGTCACAGAAACGATCTGCAGTAGAAAAGTAAGAAAACTATTTTCATTTATTTACACATGAATATGTCTGTGTATATGTTTAAAATAGTATATGTATAAAAATATATATCAGTCCAACAAAAGATGGTATCCTTGAGGATAGGGATATATGCATGTAGCATTTTGCACAATGTTTAGCATATAGTAGGTGTTACATTAGGACTTTAAATACTGATGGATAATAATGGAATCACTTGATCAAACTAACCCTTCTGCAGATAGCAATTATAAAATCTGGACAAGAACATAAACAAGTATTTGAAAATACAGGAGAGTGACACAAAACAGACAAAATGGTAGAGTCTACTCCTGAAAGATGGCAGCAGCAAGGGGAAATACTTAAGAGTGCAGATTTTTGTCTGAAGGCATTCCCCAATTCATGTGCTGCATAGGGCATCAGAGAGCCTGAGCTTTGCAAGATTTAAGTGTTAGAGGACAAGATATAAAGCTGGAAGAACAGCTAGACAGAGGAAAACAAGGTAAGGGAGGGAGCCACAGAAGGGAATGAACTCTAAAACCTGCACATAAATTATGCCCAAAGCTTTGGCTGACTGTTAGAACTATACATGTGCAGAGGAGACCCCAGTGGGCTTGGCACAAAAACAGTATCAGGAAGCTGAAAGAACAGACCAGAGAATTTTGCTATTGCCTGTTGCAATGGAGACAGACTTTGATATTTGAGCCTAACCAAGTTAACTTCCTGTTAAAATGAAAATCAGCACTCTTCTGAGGAACATAAAAGAGTGCAGAATCTGTATGACCAATTATTTATAAAATCCAATAATGTAATAAAAAATAAGTAGACATGTGAAGAAAACGTAACTTATATTTAAAAGAAAAAGCATTCAATAGAAACTGTCACCATAATGTTCTGTATCTTGCAGTTGGCAGGCAAGTTCTTTAAAGCAGATATTGTAAGTATTTTCAAGAACCTAAAGGAAGATGCGAATAAACATAAAATATCAGCAAAGAAATGGAAACTATAGAAAATAGTACGGAGTTTCCTCAAAAAGTTAAAAATGGAACTGCCCTGTGATCCAGCAATTGCATTACAAAAGATACAAAATTACCAATTTGAAGGGATACATACACCCTGATGTTTATCACAGCATTATCAACAAATTATGGGAAAAGCGCAAATGTCCATTGACTGATGGATGGATAAAGAAGAAGGGGTATATATACACAATGGAATATTACTCAGCCATAAAAAAAGAACGAGAAACTGCCATTTGCAATGATGTAGTTGGAGCTAGAGAGTAAGATGCTAAGTGAAATAAGTCAGAGAAAGACAAATATCATATGATTTCACTCATGTGGAATTTAAGAAAGAAAACAAATGAACATGGCGGGTGGGCAAGAGGCAAACCAAGAAACAGACTCTTAACTATAGAGAATTAATTGATGGTTACCAGAGGGGAGGTGAGCAGGGATGGGTTACATAGCTAATGGCAATTAAGAAGGGCACTTGTGGTGAGCACTGGGTGTTATATGCAGGTGATGAATCACTAAATTCTACACCTGAAGCTAGTGTTGCACTGTATGTTAACTGAGTAGAATTTAAATAAAAGATTTTGGAGGAAGAAATGGGACTATAAAAAAGAATTCAGTGGATATTCTTGGGTTGAAGATATAATTACTGAAATATGAGTGCCATTGGACGGGCCCAACACCAGATAGAGGAAAGCAGAAGAAATTGTTGGTGAATTTAAAAAAGCAGTAGAAATTATTCAGTCTGAAGAACAGGGAGAAAAATGATTGAGGAAAAATGAACAGAGTTTCAGAGCCATGTGAGACAATAATACTAAGCTATCTATCTAATTGAGTCCAAAAGAGGAGAGAGCAAAAGGGACAGAATAAAACTGTTTGAAAAAATAATAATGAAAAATCTCTAAAATTTGAGAAAAAACAATGGTAATTTAAATCCAACAAATCAAAATTTGTGGACTCAAGGCAAAGCCTAAGAGGAAGAGAAATTTCTAGCTGTAAGTGTTTATATAAGAAAGGAAGAAAAGCTTAAAATCAGTCATCTAAGTTTCTGCCTTAGGAAGGTAGAGAAACAGGAATCAGAGAAGAGAGAGAAAAAATATTAAAGATGTGAGCTGAAACCAATAGAATAGAAAACAAATAATAGACAAAAATTAACAAAGCCAAAACTTGGTTCTTTGGAAAAATTATACAAAATTGACAAATCTCTACCTAGATTGAGTGACTAAGGGGAAAAAGAAATGGTAGGAGAGAAAACTACAAAATTGCCAACACCAAGGATGAAAGGAAGGATATCAGTACAGATCCTATCTACTGTGATCACTTTATCCACAGATAAAGAAATATTTTGAACAACTTTATGTAACTACATTTTTCAACTTAGATGAAATGGGTAAATTCTTTGAAAATACAACTTAACAACAATTGACACAGGATAAAACAAAAAATCTAGATAGCCCTATTATCTATCAAAGTAATTTAATTTATTATTTTTTAAAAATAGGTCCACACCAAAGGATAGTCTTTTCAACACACAGTGCTCAACAATTGGATGTACATATGCCAGAAACCAAACTTTAACCCTTACCTCCCACCACACACAAGAACAACTCAGGAGCACCTGGGTGCCTCAGTCAATTAAGAGTTTGACTCTTGATTTCAGCTCAGGTCAGATGTCAGTCATGAGATCAAGCGCTGCATGCTGAGTACAGAACCCCCTTGAGACTCTCTCCTACTCTCTCTCAAATAAATCTTAAAAAACAAACAAAAAACTAGCTCAAAATGTAAAACCCAAACATAAGAACTTAATCTATAAAACATGGGAGAAAATATTTGTGAACTTGGGTTAAGGAAAGATTTCTTAGATAGGAAATATACAAAAAAGTAATCAAAACCAAAAATTGATTAAACTTCATCAAAATTAAACTTCATCAAAATTAAAACTTCACACCTAAAACTAATATAACACTGTCACTGCTAAAAAAAAAATAATAAAACTTCTACGTTTCCAAAAGACACTGCTAAAAAAAAAATGAATAGAGAAGCCACAGATTAGGAAAAATATTTACAAAGCACATATTTTGTAAGGGCTCATATCCAGAACATGCATGCATTTTCACCACTTCTTTTAAACATTATCCTAGAAGCCTTTTTCAGTGCCACAAGACAAAGAAATAAAAGGCATAAATACTGGAAAATTGTCCTTACCAGAGGACACATGATTTTTCACATAGACAGTTGTACTCATTCAGCAATAAAACTATTAGGATTAGTGAGTTTTAGCAAGGTCAGAACTACAAAACAGGGTGAGAGATCTTTAAGGAGAAATCACATTAATAGATTGGCAGGCTCAGTATTGTTAAGCTGTCAGTTGATGTATAGAGTCTTTCAATACTAATTAAAATCCCAGATACTTTTTTGTAGTAATTGACAAGATTCCAAAATGCATATTGGGGTGCCCGGGCAACTCAGTCAGTTAGAGGTCTGACTCTTGATTTTGGCTTGAGTCATGGTCTTGGGGTCATGGGATCGAGTCCTGCCTCAGACTTCATGGTTGGCACAGAGTGTGCTTGAGATTCTCCCTCTTCCGCTTGTGCTGTTTCTCTCCCTATCTCTAAAATAAATAATAAATAAATAAATAAATACTTTGAATAAATAAATAAATAAAATTTTTATTGCAATACAGTAGCCAAAATGCATATGTAGAATGAATAAAGAAAATAGTCTCTTAAGAAAGCTGGAGATTTATATTATATCTGATTTTAAGATTTAATATAAAACTACAGTAAATGTATATTAGCAAAAAAGATGTTTCAGTGGAATAAAATAGAGTTGAGAAAGATCCATTTATATATACGGTCATTTGATTTTCAGTCAAAGCATTAAGTAAATTCAATAAAGAGAATGATAGTCTTGGGGCAACTGATTGGGAGGAGCAGGCATCCACTAATGAAACTTGACTTCCCATGGGATGCCTGGGTGGCTCAGTGGATTAAGTGTCTGCCTTTGGCTGAGGTCCAGAGTCAGGGTCTTGGGATCAAGCCCTGCATCAGGCTCCCTGTTCAGTGTTTAGTCCGCTGCTCCCCTTCGCTCTGCTGCTCCCCCTGCTTGTGCTTTCTCTCTCTCTTGTTCTCTTTCTCTCTCTCAAATAAATAAAACCTTAAAAAAAAAAAAGAAAAGAAATATTCTTTTCAATATTCAATATTCAATTGAATATCCATATGGGAAAAAAATTATAAACCTCAATTCCTACCTCATATCATACACTAAAAAGTTTTTGAAGATAGGTCATATACCTAAATGTAAAGGCTAAAACTATAAAACTTTTAGAAGAAAACTTAGGAAGATATCTTCACAACATAGGGATAGATAAATATTTCTTAGGACACAGAACCAATAACCACAAATGAAAAAATTGGTTAACTCTACTTCCTCAAAATTGAGAACTTCTCATACTACACAATTAAGGAAATGAACAAGGAAGCCACAAACTGAGAGATTATATTCATAAAACATGTATCTAACAAAGAACTTGTATCCAGAATATATAATAAGCTCCTATATAATATATAAGAATATATAATATGCCTATAATAAAAAGAAAAACAGTGCAATGAAGAAAAAATGGATATAAAACTAGAGCAGGGAAATTTTCACAAAGAAAATATACAAATGGCTAATGAAAAAGTGTACAACATCATTAGTCATGAGAGATAAAAATTAAAACTATAAAGAGATACATACCAATATATACTTAGTAGAATGGCAAAAATTTAAAAGCCTAAAAGTATTAGCAAGGATATGGAGCAGCTGGAACTCTTAATTCTAAATAATCAGTGGATCGAAGAAATCTCAAAGAACATTTTTAAAAATATCTAGAAGTTAACGAAAATACAGTATCAAATTTTATAGGATGAAGCTAAAGCAATGCTGAGAAGGAAATATATAGCACTTGTATTAGATAGGGTTTACCAGAGAAACAGAATCAGTAGGATATATAGGTCTATATAAGAAGAGGTTTATTGTAGGAGTTGGCTCATGTGATTGTAGAAGCCACAAAGTTCCACAGTCTGCCATCTGTAAGCTGGAGAACCAGGAAAGCTGATGGTATAATGCAGTCCACATCCAAAGGCCTGATAACCAGGGAGCTGGCTGCTGATAAAAAAAAAACCTGGAGCTCTGATGTTCCAGCTCAAGAAAAGAGAAAAAAATTTCTCCTTTGCCTTTTTTATTTTGTTTGGGTCCTCAGTGATGATACCCACCTACATTGGTGAGGACATGTCTCTCTACTAAGTCTATTGAATCAAATACTAATCTCTTTTCAGACACACCCTCACAGACACACCCAAAAATAATATTTTACCAGCTGTGTGGGCATTGCTTAGCCCGATCAACTTGACACATAAGATTAATTATCACAGAACTAAAAACTTACATTAGGAAAGAAACATCAGGGGCATCTGGGTGGCTCAGTCGGGTAAGCAACTGACTTGATTTCAGCTCAGGTCATGATCTCAGGGTTCTGGAATCGAGCCCCACATTGGGGTCTGAGCTCAGCAGGGAGTCTGAGGATTCTCTCCCTTTGCCCCTCCTGCTGCTTGCACTTGCTGTCTCTAAAAATAAGTAAGTCTTTTTAAAAAAATAAGAAACACCAAGGACAGAAACTGAGATTAGAAGCAATACCATTTGCAATCATTCTCAAAAAAGGAAATACCTAGTTGTACATCTAGCAAAATACATAGAG
Source organism: Nasua narica (assembly GCA_028533885.1). Taxonomy (NCBI): domain Eukaryota; kingdom Metazoa; phylum Chordata; class Mammalia; order Carnivora; family Procyonidae; genus Nasua; species Nasua narica. The sequence goes on from CM052799.1 coordinate 120,879,529, forward strand.
AATCTGTGTGCTGAAAATTATGAAATGCTGATGAAAGAATCAGAGATGTAATTTAAGCTTGCCTAGTGAAATACTATGATACCAAGCTTGCCTGGTGAAAGAACAGGGATTCTAAAGTTAGTTCCTGACTTGTGTGATTTTGGTAAATTTATAGAATGATTTTTAGGCTTTGCTCTTCATCATTTAGGCTTTGCTCTTCTGTGAGAAATGATCTCACAGAAGTTTTAGAAAGATTAGACAAGTTAGTGGATGTAACAAAGTTTTGTAAAACCTTAATACTACACAAATGTTAGTTATATTTACACTTAAAATTAGATCCTGAAAATATAAAAAAAAATTACTTATGGCAAGAATAACTGGCCAAAGCTGTCATTTATTGTAAGCATTTTGAATAGTAATATAACTAATTCAAATAGGCTTATAATCTTATGTATTGGTTATTTTATCACTGGTAAACAGATTCTCTTGAATGGTCATTTCTTAAAATATGAAGATTATTTCCTCTAAATAGCTACTGTGATATTTTATATATTTTTATATCTTATTTAATACCAGAATAAAATTTCCAGGCAGATGAATATAGTAACACATAATTGACATGTTTTATAGTCTTCTTTTTCTCATTTCAGGTCAATGAATACATTTTTGATAATTTATCTAATAATCCTTATTTCTGAAGCTATCATCAGTACTATCTTGAAATATACATGGCAAGCTGAAGAAAAATGGGATGAACCTTGGTATAACCAAAAAACAGAACATCAAAGAAATAGTAGTAAGGTATTTTATGGTGTTCTTCACTCTGCTGTGAAGGAAACTTTATTCTTTGGCACAGTTACTGATTTGGTAGTGACTTCTGATAGGAGTGACCACTGAGCTCTTCTAAAACCATTACTACTGAAGGGTGACAAAAAGACACTGTAAGTGAAGAGTGGCCAGCATGTTTATACTGCTATGCTCCTTGCAATTTAGGGCATAAGCAGTTGTATTCCCTGTGGCATGATTTAAGTAGTTACAAGAGATCACAAGAATTTAAATCCTCTATAATGGCATTCCCCTTCAGTACTACAAATTCAGTTTTTTATTCCATTTACTGCATGTTATAAGTGAATGAAAAAGTAAGTTGATTTTCAGTTCTGTCAGAACAATTCAAGGAGTCTTACTGTCTGTTGATGGTATGAAGTAACACAAAATATGTCATATTAAGTTTTAAACTGAATATGACCTAGCAGGAAAATTTAACCTGCAATTTTGGTAAATATTCTCCAGATTTCATATTCTATTAAAATACAATAATTGGAAGACAGATGTGGATCTCACGAAACCACAAAGCAGATCACAGAACATGTTTTCCATATGATTCATAAGTATGTATTTTACCTTTCACAGAATACATGTTAAAATGTGATACTGCTATACTACTGAAGTAAGCTATTACTATATAATCTGTAAGTGTTTTCATTTCCAGCAGTTCTGGCCTAGCAATTCTTAAATAGTTTTTTTTTTAATTGCAGTTAATTTTTAGTTATCTATGATTTTGAAGGGTAAAAGTGGAATGGTAAGTATACCCCAGGGATTACAATTATAATTTTGCTAAAGGTTGTTTCAGTCATACCAGGCTCTTTGGTAGCTGCTGAAAAGTAACAAGTAGTTCAGATTTAACCTTTCTTCTTTTACTTTGTTCAAGATCCCAATGAACAATAAAACAAAAGAAATGTATTAAAGAAACAATTCAAAAAATGAATTTTAATTCATGAGACTTCTGCTTCAGAATATAGTTGATGGTCTGCTTAGACATGAAACTTTCTGATAATGTTCTTTAGTATCACTAAGGAAATTCTTCTATGTTTTCTCTTATCAATCATTTTTCTCCCTAGATTCTGAGATTCATTTCAGACTTCCTTGCTTTTTTGGTACTCTACAATTTCATCATTCCAATTTCATTATATGTGACAGTCGAAATGCAGAAATTTCTTGGATCATTTTTTATTGGCTGGGATCTTGATCTCTATCATGAAGAATCAGGTCAGAAAGCTCAGGTCAATACTTCTGATCTGAATGAAGAACTTGGACAGGTAAAAACATCTTTTTATCGTTTTTTTCTAATTTGTTATTTTTCTTGAAACAGTACATCCACAAAGACTAATAATACAAGTACAAAGAAAAGTGTTATGAGGCTTATACCAAAAAATAGCCTTACTTTCCTCCACATCTAACTCTTGTTTCCCATTTTTAAACCTGAAATCATTTCTTTTACTAGTTAGTGCTACATAATATTCTTCCTTGATTTTTAAATTTAGACATTTATTATGGAATATAAAGATATAATCTTATGCTACTGTTTTATATATACATACCCAGATATATACCCACTTTGCCTCCTCATAGTCCCCTAATATTTTTATATCACAATTAGGGATTTCATAAATATTTATTTATTGACATTATTTTGACTCTTTTAGTATTGCTCACTAATTTCGAGTTCTTCAGGTGTGCCTTATAATACTACAATCACATTTTCTTTTTTATATATTATTTTCCCTAGAATTAATTGCTCTGTTTTTCATGCTTAATTGCTTGATTTCTGTATACCACAAACAAGTTTCTGATCAATATATGAAACATATCTCTACATAGTCAAACACATCAAGTAATCTAGGATTTCCTTTCTCTTTATCTCTTTCTCTTTCTTTTTTTGGTGGCAGCATTTTTGGAGACTTTTGTCTTCAATATGGACTTATATCTGAGCCTGCTTCTCAACTGTCACCCAAGGACTTCCCTTTACCATCACCCTAGAAATTCCTTTGCCTCTCTCTTGTTTTGGATCTCCTGGATCCTGTGTCGGCCCTCATGTGGCTTATTCTCTCCTTTTGGTGGAACACATGTTCTAATAACTTCCTGGAAAAGGATGCATGAGAGGAAAATAATTTGAGGCTTGCATGGCTGAAAATATCTTTATTCCCTTTATTTATTCCTTTTTTTGCACTTGATTGATAATTTAGCTGTGTAATGCATCCAAGGTTGGAAGTTAGTTTTCCTCCAGATTTTAAGAGCATTTCTCCATTTTTTTTCTAGCTTCCAGTGTTGCTGTTGAGAAATCCAGTGCCATTTTGATTCCCAGTTCTTTTATGTGTGATCTGTTATTTTATCTCTGAAAGTGTTTAAGATCTTTTCTTTATGTGATAATTCTGAAATTTGATGATATACCTTGGTGTGAGTCTTTTTATTTTTTTCTCTCATTGGACAATAAGCTCTGTAAGCCTTTTCTGTCTAGAAATACGTATACTTCTAGGAATTTCTCTTATTTGATAACATGTCTTTTTTTTAAGATTTTATTTATTTATTTGACAGAGAGAGAGAGATCACAAGTAGGCAGAGAGGCAGGCAGGGGGCGGTGGGAAGCAGGCTCCCTGCTGAGCAGAGAGGACAGTGTAGGGCTCAATCCCAGGACCCCTAGATAATGACCTGAGCTGAAGGCAGAGGCTTTTTAACCCACTGAGCCACCCAGGCACCCCACATGTCTTTTTTTTTAATTTAGTATTTGGATATCTCAGACTATTTATCTTGATTCTCGAATTCCTTGTCTTTGAACTTTCATTTACTTATTTGCTTTTATAATTCTGGGAGAATTTATCAACTTTATCTTTCTACCTAACTTTTGGTTTCTTTTATTTCTGTTATAATATTTTTAATTTCTAATATTCCAGTATATTTGAATGTCTTCTTTTAATTACATCTTACTCCTTTTCTTGAATATGATCTATTCTTTTAGCTGAGGATATTAATGATGGTTCTTTAAAGTCTTCTCTTCCCTGCATTTTCTGTTTGCTCCTACTTCCTTTTTCAATATAGTCAGTTCTGCTACAATGTGACAAAGCATTCCTAAAAATTACTGTGCTATGTAAAATACTTAGTAAAAACCACAAGACTAATGGGATTAGGAGTGCAACAAAAAATTTGTCAGTAATACATTTAAAGTAAATTGTTAAAAAATACATAAATACTGGGGTACCTGGGTGGCTCTGTCAGTTGGGTGTCTGACTCTTGATTTAGGTCATGATCTCAGGGTCCTGGGATCAGGCCCCATATGGGGCTCCACACTGGTGACGAATCTGCTTGAGGAGTCTCTCTTTCCCTTTCTCTGCCCCACCTTCCCCATTCATGTGCACACCTGTGCACGCTCACTGTCTCTCAAATAAATAAATAAATCTTAAAAAAAAAAAAAAAGAAATACATAAATACTCTCATATATGTGGCATTTTGTCTTGAAAAAGACCGGAAGGTTAATTGTGGAAGTGACAATGAGAAGTATTGCAACTGTGTATCATTGTGAAAGTATTGAAAGGAAGGTTATCGGAAAATAGAAGTAGATGGGGTGTGGCTTATACCACCCTTGTTGACCTGAGGTGGCTGGTAGCTATTTGAGATGTGTACATTTCATATGTTCCTTGTGTGCAGTTTGCTGCTGTTTCTCACGGAGGAAATTGTGCATAACCAAATGCAAAGTCTACGTTATGCTCAAATTGTTCCCCTATATATTGAGTTACATTGTTATAGATTCATGTTTTCAAGACAGTGTTATAGCAGAACTGACTGTAATTTGTTTTAGACTCTATCTTTCTTTTAAGGAGTGATCCTCAAATGAATGCAAATCTTTGGGTTTTCTTTACAAGCTTAGAAGTTTTCCCTAGAAAAGCCTAGCCGTCCAGTTGTTTTTTGACATATTCCCTAGTGTCAGTACTGGTCTTTCCTCAGTTTCCCCACAGAGAATTACTACAGTTAGTATTCCTGCTGCTTGTGATTTTTAGAGCCATCCAGTCGAAGTCTCCCTGTTTTTACCATACTGTCACACTTCTGTTTTCAGCTGTCTCACACCTATTTTCAGCTTTCCATGGGGCTCAGATTCTCTCTGGTTCAGCCCCTGTCTTAGAGAATAAATCTTCCAACTATTACTCAGATAAGGTGAAGGGCAGTCTCGGGTTTGCAAGTTATGAAGGGATTTCAGGTTTCAGACTGTTCCTAGTACCTCCATTTTCAGCCTCATCCTGTACTTTCACATTCAGTAGTAGCTGGTACATCTACTTCCTGAGAGTTTTTGGGAAAGGATTTCCACCACTGCTTAGGTTTCATATTCTATGTTTTGTTCATATTCATATTCAGTTTTCATTTTCATATTTCATATTCATATTTATTTCATATTATTTTTGTTCTTTTTTTATTCCTTTACTCTTATTTTAGTAAAGTCTCAAGAGGAGCAAAGATAATTGTATTTGCTTAACCTGCCATTTTTAACCAGAAGTTGATCCATTTATTTTTAGCATTTAAGAGATTTTAGTAATTTATGCTAAATATTAATTCATGTCACATTTCCTTAATTATGTATCACATATTCAAGACCTAAAAAGCCTGTTTCTACTGCTTCATTGAACACGTTTTTTCCCCCCCATTTTTCCTTTCCTTTGACCTTTCCATTCCAGTTTTCCCCTCTTCCTCTTGTCCTCATGTTAGAATATTGTTTTTCTGGAACCTCACACTTTATGCACACCCGTACTTACTTTCTCTTTAAGAAATTTTAAGTGATAACTTTTTAAAATTTCTAATTCATCTTTCTTTTTACTTTTAAGCCTGCAAGTATTTCATAATATGTTTATTGCCTCTATTGTTTTATCTGTTTTTATACCAATGACATCTACTTTGTCATATTCTGTGTCCTTTCATTTCCATACTACCAAAGAAACTGCTCTTATGATGGTGTATAGTGGGCTCTCTAAAACTAAAGTTAAAAATTAAATCTTTGTGATTTTATATATACTTTTATTTATTTATTTGAGAGAGAGAGAGAGGGAGGGAGGGAGCACAGAAAGCAGAGCAACAGGCAGAAGGAGAGAAAGAAGCAGGCCCCCTGCTAAACAGGGAGCCTGATATGGGGCTCAGTCCCAGGGCCCTGGGATCATGAGCTGAGCCGGAGGCAGACGCTTAACCCACTGAGCCACCCAGATGCCCCAATATATGTTTTTAAAAATCAAAGTTAATTTCTTTTATTTATCTCTATCATCTAAATTCTAAAGAGTCCTCCATGACTGATAGGTCTGTGTCTATTCTAATCTTTGAAATATTTCTGTTTGACTGCTGATATATTTTGTATAATTTTTTATACTTTATTCTTATTATTCTTGATCTAAAAGTTTTTTATTAACTTGTATAGGTAAGTGACATCTCTCTGTATCCATCTTTATAATTCAACATTTGCTGTAAGTAGTGGGCAGTCTTTAATATCACATAGCAAAGGTAAAATATTTCATCTTTTATTTCTAATTTCACCATTTACTAGCTCTATGACTGCTAAGTTATTTAACCTAACTCTTCCTTTATTTCTTTTTCTCTAAAATATAATAATAGTACCCACATCACGGAGTTGTTGAGAGGATTAAATGAGTTAGAACACTTAGCAGAAACAAAGGTTAAGTCTAGTGATTACTACACAATTATTGGCTTTTTTTTTTAAGATTTTATTTCTTTATTTGACACAATAGGCAGAGATCACAAGTAGGCAGAGAGGCAGGCAGAGGGGTGGGGGGGGGTGGGGAGGGGAAGCAGGGTCCCTGCTGAGCAGAGAGCCTGGCTCAATCCCAGGGCCCTGAGATCATGACCTGAGCCAAAGGCAGAGGCCTAGCCCACTGAGCCACTCAGGTGCCCCCAATTATTGGCTTTTATTATTACCACTTAACAGCAGAATTCCTACATCTCAGGTGTTGTAGTTATCTTTACTATTTGCAAGAAAATGAACTTTAAGGTATATTTTCTCACTTTATTTCTTGGTCCAAACAACTTTTTCTAGTTTTAACTCTGCCTCCCTTTTTGTATGTTGAGCTTTTTATTCTGCAATCTTGCTGAGCTCATTTATTCTTGTAGTTTTTTAGTGGATTCCTTAGGATTTTCTATATACAAGGTTACGTCATCTACAAATGGTTTTATCTCTTTTCCGATCTGAATACCTTTTATTTCTTTTTTCTTGCCTGATACCCAGGCTAAAACCTTCAGTACAATGTTAAATAAAAGTGGCAAGAATAGACATCTTTTCTTTATCCCTGAACTTAGTTTAGGGGAAGCCATTCAGTCTTTCTTCATTAAAGAGGATACTAATTATGGGGTTTTGTAGATACTTTTTTCAGGTTGAAGAAATAGCCTTCTATCCCTAATTTGTTGAATGTTTTTATCATCAAAGACTATTGGATTTTGTTAAATGCTTTTCTTGCATCTGTTAAGATGATCACTTTAATAATAGAATAAAGAATAAGTACGAATTTATTATTGTGGTAGGTTTCATTGACTGATTTATGTTGAACCAATCTTGACTTCCAGGTATAAATCCCACATATTCATAATGTATGTCTTTTTCTGTTTCTAGTTTTGGCTTGTGTTTATTTTTCTAAGGGATATTTGTCTATAGTCATGGTTTTTCTTGTGTTGTGTACCTCCGTTTTTAAATGACAAGTTTCTCAGGTCACTATTGCATTAATCAGATCCTCAGCATAATCCTAGTTGTAAAAAGACTTGACTATTTCATTCTTCTCTTTTTGGACCTGCCTTCTTATAGGGTCAATTTTCCAGAATTAGTCTCAAAAGAGTAATAAAATTATTTGTCTTCCCTACTTTTAAAAATATTTTCATTTAGGGGCATGTGGGTGGCTCAGTTGGTTAAGCATCTGCCTTCCATTCAGGTCATGATCTCAGGGTCCTGGGATCGAGCCCTACATCATCCTCCCTGCTCAGTGGGGAGTCTGCTTCTCCTTCTCCCTCTGTCCTTCCTTCCCACTTGTGCTCTCTCTCTGTCTCAAATAAGATCTTTAAAATATTTTTTTTCATTTAAACACTTTCCTTTTCACTGAGTTTGTTTTCTACCCTTGGTTTCAATTTCCTCTCTCTATCTAATATTTTAGACAGCTTTCCATCTCTGACTTCTTGTGTTGCTATCACTTTTGTGTTCCTGTTTCCAGTTCTGTGCCATTTCTTCTGGAACCCATAACCCTTTTACATTTTAGGTTATTATTAAGCATCCCTTCCACCCTTGCTCAAAGATCATTCTTAGTCCTACTACCTCAAAACACCTTATCCAGAAGATGGAAAAAAGTATTAAATCCCACATTATCAGTCAAGTCTACAGAAGAACATGGACCTAAACATGCCACAAACTTCAAAGTTTATATAGATTTGAAATATGTTACCCTGTTTTGTTTCTGTGCGTCTTAATTTATTTGTGCTTAGATTATAAAAAAATCTCAGCATCGGTATCCTAATGTTATAGGTGAGCTTGACTTTAGGAGACCGAAGAGGACAAGGTTTTTTTGTTTAATATAAGACCATAAACACAAAAATTTGTTTTATTTTCCATCTCTAGGTGGAGTATGTGTTTACAGATAAAACTGGTACACTGACAGAAAATGAGATGCAGTTTCGGGAATGTTCAATTAATGGCATAAAATACCAAGAAATCAATGGTAGACTTGTATCTGAAGGACCAACACCAGATTCTTCAGAAGGAAGCTTATCTTATCTTAATAGTTTATCCCATCTTAACAACTTATCCCAACTTACAACCAGTTCTTCTTTTAGAACCAGTCCTGAAAATGAAACTGAACTAGTAAGCAACTTTTTAATTAATAAATTGGAATTTCGTATGAAATAATTGTCTTTGGTATTTGCTGGATTGTAGGAGAAAAAACTTAAGAGTCATTGGAGCAAGGAATATATATTTGAAATGTATATCCTTTGATTCAGCACTGAGAATTTGTAGTCACAACCCAGTTTAACTTGCAAATTAGTATGTTGCCTGCCCTAGTTCTCTGAGTATTTAAATTAGACTAAGTGGAGAACCCTTACTGCCCTGAAGTGAAGGAGAAAAGAAGACTTTGCTAAGAAATAGAACTTAAATGTATTTAATACTTTTTGAGTACTCATTTTTTCCACAAAAGGGTTTTCATCTTTACTTGCTATTTGGCTGTTTCCTAAAAAGATATTCTTGTATTGAAGGGTCATAAGCAAATGTGACATTTTACTTTTTGGAGTCAACAACAACCACTTAGTATTCAGGCAGTTCTGGATTATAGCACTCCTGTTGTAGATCTAAGATAACCAAATTTTTAACTGTATTTATTGACATTTTTTCTTGAATTCTACTTACAGTTTTCTAAATGTTACTTGGGAATGGTATTTTTATTGAGAATATTATCTTTCTACAGATTAAAGAACACGGTCTCTTCTTTAAAGCAGTCAGTCTCTGTCACACTGTACAGATTAGCAATGTTCAGACTGATGGCATTGGTGATGGTCCCTGGCAATCCAACTTTGCACCCTCCCAGGTGGAATACTATGCATCTTCTCCAGATGAAAAGGCTCTAGTGGAAGCTGCTGCAAGGTAGTTTGATCTAATTTCCAAATCTTCAGAAAAACACCTTTTAAATAAAAAGGTGCAAATACTAGAAAATTACTTTAAATTATCAAACAAAATTCATAAACATGTAAAGATAGAAGTTCACTTTAAATTGTAAATGGGAATTTTATATGTGTTATTAATTTTGTTGTCAAGCTTGCATTGAATCATATTTTGAAGAGATCTTTAAATATCTGGTTAGTATGAAATATTAATAATATAATTTGTGAGAAATACTTGTGTATGTATTGTTTTGGACCTACTCTGATTCTTTACGTTCTTAAAAACAATGCCATATTCAAAGAAATATTTTAAAATACATCTTAATAGTATACTTTTATTCATGCTGTTATAATGACATATTATGAAACATTAAATACTATGCTTAAATCTTATATTTCTTTATCTTTTAATCCCTAGAATTGGCATTGTCTTTATTGGCAATTCTGAAGAAACTATGGAAGTTAAAACACTTGGAAAACTGGAACGGTAATTTTTTTCTATACTGTAGTTTTCTATGTATTTAATATAGAACAGGAATCTGTAAACTATGGCCTGTAGGTCCTATCTGGGCTACAGTTGGCTTATATGGTGTACAAAAAATCTTGATGACATTGTTTAAAGATTTTTGTTGTTGTTGTTTTTTAATGCAGAGACCATATATGGCCTGCAAAGCCTAAAAAATTTACTATCTGGACCTTTATAGAAAAAGTTTACTGACCCCTGCTCTAGAATGATGTAATACTATGTTGTACTTTATCACAGTAATTACAATATCCTACTCTGAATCTTTCATTTGTATTTTAGCTTAACGTTTCTTGAATTTACTCATATGTTTATTTTTATACACTCCTGGTGTAATGAGTTTCATGAGTTCTCACTGTATAAAAACTTCTTTATATTTCCTATGATTTTATTTTTCAAATATCAGGGAACAACTGCCTATTTCCAATATTTACACTGCTTAATAAATTAATCCATTCCTGTTCTATTCATACCTTTCATAGTTTTACCAATTCCAGTCAACTCCAGCTGTCCCTTTCCAAACTATGCTTTTCCAAACTAAAACAGAGCCCATTCTTTGGCTATTCTTATGTAGAAGTCTGTCTAACTCATTTCATCAACTTATGAACTATTATACCACTCTGGTTTTTTGTGGGTTTTTTTTTTTTTTTGAGATGTACACATCATTCCATATGTGTATCACTCTATAAATCCATCCAGAAAACTTCAAGCCACACCTGACCTATCCACACAAATTCTTTTTCTATTCCTTATAAAGGCATTTGTTCCCCCACCTGTACATACGTCCACTGTGTCAGGTTCAGAATCACTGCTATAATGATCCTCTGTTACTAATGTGAGTGTGTTATATTTCTCAGGTATGTTTGGGCAGAAAAGAGGGTTGAGAATCAATTACCTTTTTTAGTGAGAAAAACGTGAAGCTGGGCAGATCTGGATTCCAATCCTTGCTGTGCCACTCACAAGCTTATTTGACTTTAGAGAATTACTTATCTTTCTGAGTTTAATAGTCCTCTTCTGTAAAATGAGATAAGAACTACCTTCTTTGGTTCTCATGGGTGTTAAATGACATAAGGTATGTAAAGTACATGGCATTTGGTAAGTACTCAATATGTGTCAGTTCCTTCTATATCTATCTTGTGTTGTTATTAATGGCTTATAACGCATCATCTTGAAAATGTAGTTGAGATAAATTTCTTGTTCTAAATCTTATCTTTTATAGGAGTTCTTTTCAAATATTCACTTAATACCTTTCAAAAAAAGTAAATTTTTGGTCTTATTTTTTTCTTAGGTACAAACTGCTTCATATTCTCGAATTTGATTCAGATCGTAGGAGAATGAGTGTAATTGTTCAAGCACCTTCAGGTAACCTACCTAAACTTTTATGAATTTTTATTTATCTAATATTAAGAGTTTGATAACTGATTTTTCCTTTTAGGTGAGAAGCTTTTATTTGCTAAAGGAGCTGAATCATCAATTCTTCCTAAATGTGTAGGTGGAGAAATAGAAAAAACCAGAATTCATGTGGATGAATTTGCTTTGGTGAGTTTAAATTTCTAAGTTATATAAAACTCTAAAAGATACACATATGGGGCGCCTGGGTGGCTCAGTTGGTTGAGCAACTGCCTTCGGCTCAGGTCATGATCCTTGAGTTCCAGGATCGAGTCCCACATCGGGCTCCCAGCTCCACGGGGAGTCTGCTTCTTCCTCTAACCTTCTCTCCTCTCATGCTCTCTCTCACTTTCTCTGTCTCTCAAATAAATAAATAAAATCTTAAAAAAAAAAAAGAAGATACACATATGTAAGATTTAAGGCTTCATTTTTACGTTAGTAATGTATCAAAAGTATGGAAATTCTGTAGTTCTGTTACATTGTGTGTTGGCTTCTACATTCTTTGGTTAAAAACTAACTTTTAACTTGCTAAAATACAAGTCTTTTCTTTGAACCTTTTATAGTCAGGGCTTTTTTGGCTGCAAAGACCATTTAAATTAATATATTGAAAAGAGAAGTTTACTTAAAGAATATAGGGGAATCCCAAGGATGTGAAGATACTAGAACCTTCATACATTGCTGGTGGGATTATAAATGCTACAAACACTTTAGAAAATAGTTTAACAGTTCCTCATAGAACATAGCATAATATAGCTACTATATAACCCAGGAGTTCACTTCTAGTTATATACCCAAGAGAACTGAAAACATATGTTCACACAAAAATTTAGCATTATTCCTAAATAGGCAAAAGGTGGAAACATCTGAATGTCCATCATCTGATGCATGAATTAAACTGTGTCATATTCATATAATGGAATGTTGTTTGGCCATTAAAAGAAATGAAGTAGTCATATGCTATAACATGGGTGAACCTTGAAAAGTTCCTATGCCTAGTGAAAGAAGCTAGTCACAAAGGGTCACATGTTCCATTTACATTAAATAACCATAATAATGGAATTTATAGAGACAAAAAGTACATTAGTGGTTGCCAGGGGTTAGGGGAAGGGGTAAAAGGGAAATGTCTGCTAATGGATGTGGGATTCCTTTTGGGGGTGATGAAAATATTCTGGAATTAGATAGTAGTAATAGTACACCTCTGTGAATACACTAAAAAAAACCCCACTAAATTGTACACTTTAAAGGAGTGAATTTTATGGTTTGTGAATTAGTTCTCTCTTACCTGAAGAACAAAGGAGAATCTTAAGAAAACGAAGTGCTGGGGCACCTGGGTGGCTCAGTGGGTTAAGCCTCTGCCTTTGGCTCAGGTCTTGATCTCGGGGTCCTGGGATCAAACCCTTGCTCAGCAAGGAGCCTGCTTCCCCCTCTCTCTCTGCCTGCCTCTCTGCCTACTTGTGGTCTCTCTCTCTCTCTGTCAAATAAATAAGTAAAATCTTAAAAAAAAAAAAAGAAAAAGAAAAAAAAGAAAACGAAGTGCTGCAGTTCATGTGAAGAGGAAGATTCTTAGGCAGCTCTCTCTTAGTCCTAAGAATTCATGATCTCTCATTTCTGCATTTCTATAAATGATTTTCTGTACTCCTCTCTGCTCACCTGCCTCCTTTACTTACTTATGGTTTACTTTCTTCCATTACTTGTTTCCTAATTGTTTATGATATAGTTCATCTGTCACACTGTAACATCCATGAGAACATTGTTCTCCCTTACACTCATTTTAATCCAGAACAATACTGGCACATAGTTGGAATTCAGTAAATATTTGTTGTCAAATGAATTCGTTTCATATATTAATAACACTCATGGTCCCTTAACTGTTGTTTAAGAAAAACAGTTCTACCCCTAAGAACTATTTATAGGTGTGGGTCATTTGTAAAATCAAGGAACATCAATATATAGAAATCTGAATAGTGTCATGTAGTATTTTAAAATGTAGACTTTCCAAGTTCTGTTATTAGAATATTTATTTTGGGGGGCATTTGGGTGGCTCAGGCGCTTAAGCATCTACCTTCGGGTCAGGTCATGATCCCAGGGTCCTGGGATCAAGCCCCATATCGGGCCTTCTGCTCAGCGCAGAGTCTGCTTCTCCCTCTCTCTCTGCCTGCTGCTCTCCCTGCTTATGGCCTCTCTCACTATCTCTGTTGCCAAACAAATAAAATCTTTAAAAAATATATTTTTGGTTTTCTGAGGAGAATTTTCAACAAGAGAAGGAACTTGTATAGCTTTTAGTTATAGATACCAACTTTCAAATAGAACACTGGAAGAAAAATTTGTGCCCAGGAGGATCAGATAATCAAATATATATTCCTAAGTGTTTTGTAATTCCATTTCACCAGTGAAGTTATATAATGATGCAGTTTAAAATCATTTGGTGACTATAGAAAGTATTGTTTATTTGACAAGGGCCCCCTTACAGACTACATTATTTGAACTGTAAATTCATCATACCATGAACTCTCAGGAAATTATGGTCTCCTTTGCTTAAAAAAAATTCTTATAAAGTACGTGAAAGTGGATTTGTAAGTGTTAGAACAAGAGAATAGTACCTGGGGCTACCTCTTTCTTGACAGTCCTGAAGTTACCCCTATAGAACTTTCTGGCTTTCCAGGTAAAACAGTTTTAAAACCACAGTAAGATCATCTTTATGATCCTGTCTAGGCTCTAATATTCTACAATTGAAAATCTTTAATTTTAAGTGGCTTTTTTAAGAATTCATCAGAAATTAAAAGAGCTGTGATAATATGTGTCCCATAACTCAGGTCATGAGGGCTTTGTGACAACTTATTTCCTATTACTGATGATAGTACTTTTTAAATTATTTGTAATTGATTTTTGGTAAGGCATCCTCAGTTTATTTCAGTGACTTCTTGATTTCCTATTACTTATTTTTGTTCAATTTTTGTCTTTAATTTTTCTGTTTTAGAAAGGGCTAAGAACTCTGTGTATGGCCTATAAACATTTGACATCTAAAGAGTATGAGGAAATAGATAGGCGTCTGTTTGAAGCCAGGACTGCTTTGCAACAAAGGGAAGAGAAATTGGCAGATGTCTTCCAGTTCATAGAGAAAGACCTGATATTACTTGGAGCTACAGCAGTGGAAGACAGGTAAGCATCAAACAGGCTATTGCCTTTTCTCTCATAAGAATTTTCTTAACCAAGTATTTCTAATTTATGACAAATTCCATTTATGAACATTCTATAATAATGTATTTTATTTTTTATAATAATGTATTTTAAATCAAAATAGTTAAAGCATTAATTTTTCCCAGTGAGTGTATACAATTTTTATTCTAGCCAGATATCTTAAATACATGAAAGAATTCTGCTGTGTATAGTTTTGCCTATAGGCTTGAATTTTTAGAATATCCTCAGTGTGCCATACAAGGGCTTTAAGCACCTGCTTAATTCTCCAGCCTCATTTCCCACCACTGCTTGCTTCCACTTTCTGCTTCAGCAGTACCAAACCATATGTAGTTCTCTGAACAACTGTAGCGAAAACTATTCTGTTTTATGTCTTTGTTCTTTGGCAAGGTTCTACCTGGATAATTTTTCCTTTATCCATTTGTGAATGTCTTTACAAAGTATAGCTCAGATAGTACCCCCACTCCAGTAAGACCTTTCCTTACCCCTAAAAAGATTAAAAATTGCCTTCTTTGTGAAGTATTTGTGTTTTGTAGGTAGTTCTATGTTGTTTTTGTGGCAGTACAAGTTTTTCTTTAAAGACTTTCTCTGTTAGTTTATTACAGAAGTCTGAATTCCTTGAAGTCTATTTAGTCTTTATTCCCTTACCATCTGTCTTTAAGAATGTTTGCATTTTTCAAAATTTAGGTTTTCATTTACCTTTCAGTTGTCCTCATGAGATTTCTGAGACTCACCTGAAATTACATCATCCTTTATTGTCCATACTTTGGTTTTTAAACTACTGATATGAGAAATTTTCTTATGAAGAAAGAAAATCTTCTAATTTCAAATTTAAGATTCTCTAAATAAAATAGGAGTTTATGAAGACCATATATTTAGTTTGGTTCTGTAAGAATCAACTTTGAAGATAAATTCTTAAAATACAAATTTGCAGATGTTATGTTAACCAGATGATCACTAATTTGATTATTCCTGTTTCCTCCCTAATGGGGAAAAATTCAGTTATATCACTATACTATACCTTTAGTCAGGGATCCTAGAATTTACATTACATGTACTATCTGGTTTATATTTAAAATAGTCAAAGAAGTATTCTCTACTGCTAATATTGTTTGTTTTTTTTCAGGCTACAAGATAGAGTTCGAGAAACTATTGAATCACTGAGAATGGCTGGTATCAAAGTATGGGTACTAACTGGTGATAAACATGAAACAGCTGTTAGTGTGAGTTTATCATGTGGACATTTTCACAGAACCATGAACATCCTTGAACTTATAAACCAGAAATCAGATGGCGAATGTGCTGAACAATTGAGGCAGCTTGCCAGAAGGTAAGAATGTAATTATCTCATGAGTTCAGGGGTCAGCAAACTGTGGTTCATGGGTCAAAGGTAGCACATTGCCTGTTTTTTATAGCCCATGAGCTCAAAATAATTTTTACATTGTTTAATGGAAGAGAGAGACTACAGAGAAGAGTAATATTTTGTGATGTGAAAACCTATGAAATTCACATTTAAATGTAAATAAAGTTCTGTTGAAACAGGCACATTCATTCATTCACATATCATCAGTAAAAGATTTTGCTCTATAGTAGCCTATTTGGATAGTTGTGACAGAGACCTTATGAAACACTTTTATCATTTCTCACGGCTGCTTGATTTACTACAGATTACTGTGACACCATTCTAAATCAGTAGTGTTTTGAGTGTTACCCATATTGCCCTATGACATTTTACTGTATTTTTATTATCAGTATTTACCCATCATGTCCAAACAAAAGAAAAATGGACTTTTAATATACTTTTAATGCACAGTGGAGTATTAATTATTTTATTATCTATCAAATTAGATGGCATTGTATTTATTAATCAGTGACACTTTAATACACTACCTGTTTGAAGAGACATATTCAAAGATGAAATATAAAATCTCATTAAAGATCTATTGTGTTAAAATGTAAAATCTCATTATAAATCATTAAAAGGTGGACATTTGCAATTGATTTTGATCACAGGGAGCATTAACTTGAAACCCCAATTAAGCAAAATGTTATCCTCCCACCCCAAAAGATTTCCATTCTTCTCTTTGGTAGATTTATGTTACTTAAACAATTGTGCTTAATTACTATGATTATATTTTTCACTTAATAAAAATGTCAAAAACTGTTTCTTTTCTTTTAATATAAGTACCTATATTATATCCTCAATGTAGGCTCTTGGCCCACAAAACCAAAAATTAAAATACTTCTATCTGTTTACAGAAGACACTTTGCCAAACCCTGATCTAATTTATATGACTAAACTGGGAAATTAATCTGCATTTTATTGGTCGACTATAATTACCCAAATATTTATACTCTAAATTCATTCTCTTTTTTTCTAAGTCTGTGTTTTGTAGACAGATAACTTTATTCAGGAGCTCCCTTTAACATTCTGATTTTTCATAGTAAATTTAGGATTGCTTCAGTGTAAGCATCAGTGTTGCTCATATGTAGGCATCTTAGGTCTCCTACAGGTACCTGTCATTTGTGGTCTTGTGACGCTAATACAGAAAAACAAATGTGAAAAGACAGTACCACAGTTATCCGTGTATTTTCAGAGCTATATTAACATTTGATATGCAGGCATTGACATGGTACTAAACTTGATTTCATCAAAGGAAAACTTATTTAAGGGATGTTTTAAAGAGAAGTACAACTCTCAGAAGGTTCTTTGAGTTCAAAAAGGGGGTTGATCTAGGTAATTATACTATAGCTTGGGAGTAGTGACAACACCATTGTGGCTGCTTAAACGTTTAAGTACCATAATATCAACAAGAACTCCCTAAAACATAGAAATTAATTGCTCAGAATCATTTACTTTATATATGCTTTCTAAAATATTAATCCTTATTTTAAAAGTAGTAAGTGTGCATTTAAAAAATACTGAAAATGATAAAGAAGATATGATGGGACATAACATAATACAGCCATCTAAAGGTAATTTATTGTATTTTAGAATGTTTTCTTTAAGTCTTCTTCTAAATATGTGCTTTTAGTGACCGTTAATATTATGGATATTGTTTATTTCCCTTTTTGTACAAGAGCTATATGATAAGGTAAAGACTACAGTCTTTTTTTTAGGCTGGCTATATGAAGTTTATACCATCTTTTTGGTAGAATATGTTTCCTGAAATAACCAGATAAGTCAGTAGAATTTTGAAATACAGCCTTCCAGGAAATGTCTGTTCTAACAATCTTGGGAAGAACAAAGAATTCCATACCTTTGAAATTTTTAGTTTATATACCCTTTCCTTCACAAACATATATTGATGGTCTGCTCTCTAGAATTTGGAATACAGTCCTGTAAGTGGTATTATTTACTCTCAGAATACTTACAATGTATAGGAAAAACAAAAGTGGATATACTGTCCTAAATCTATCATAACTGGATTGTAATAGGCAGTTGGCAAGCTGTGGATGTATAGAACAGGGAATCTTAACCTAGACAACAGAGCTCTGTGGAAAAACTCAAAACCGTGTTGTCTCCCAAAAGAAATATTAACTGGTCAGAGAGTAACACGAAAAATCGTAAGGGACAGCATATGCAAATTTCCGGAGCTGGGAGAGAAGTGATGGTAGTTGAGTATGGCCAGAGAATATAATAGGTGGAAAGAGGATGTGGGAAGTATTGAGATGTGAAGCCACAGAGGTGAACAGATGCTGCCTACTATGTGCCAAAACTGAGATGCTCTGACATATTTCATAAATATCTTCTGGATAGTGAGATAATATGGTGACTTATAAAGCCAGAGAAAACCTAATTTAGTGTGCCTTGGGAAGGTTCCAGAGGAAAACTGATCTGATCTCTCCCACTCTTGGCTGCTTGCTACCCCCTTCTTCTGAGATATGAGCTCAGGCAGTGCTTAGACTGAATGCAATGGAGGGAGCACAGGTTGCTAAGTGAAGTTTGGCCAATAGGGAGAAAAAAATCAATGTGGTGTTGCTTTCAGACACTGGGCAATTAATAAAAAATACATTTTTTTAAATTTTACATTGTAAAAGATAGTTATTGAACACATTGGTTACAGTGCAACACAATAGTGATAAGACATTATTTTAACTCATAAAAGATTTTTTTATAAAACTAAAATCTGTTTATATATATTTAGTTTTTACAGCTTGTTGCTCATTTGATAGTGTTTTCACTTTTGATTTAAAAATGGTGGGTATAGGGCCCCTGGGTGGCGCAGTTGGTTGAGCGACTGCCTTCGGCTCAGGTCATGATCCCGGAGTCCCGGGATCGAGTCCCACATCGGGCTCCCAGCTCCATGGGGAGTCCGCTTCTCACTCTGACCTTCTCTCTCTCACTCTCTCTCTTTCCTAATAAATAAATAAATAAAATCTTAAAAAAAAATGGTGGGTATAACCACTATGGAAAACAATATGGAATTTTCTCAAAAAACTACAGATAGAACTATGTGAAAAAGCAGTCCCACCTCTGGATATATATTCAAGGAAAATGCAGTCACTGTCTCAGAGGAATATTTGCACCCCCCACCATGTTCATTGCATCAGTATTCACAATAACTAAGAATGGGAACAACCTAAGTACCTGCTGTTGGATGAACGGATAAAGAAAAGTATGCTTGGGGCGGGGGGGCAAACACACACAGGAATATTATTCAGCTATAAAAAGAAATTTTTTTTTGTGACAACATGGATGGACCTTGAGGAGTGGACTATGCTAAATGAAAAAAGTTAGACCGAGAAAGACAAATACATACATGTGGAATCTAAAAAAGCTGAACTCATAGGAACAGAGTAAAATGGTGGTTTCTAAGGCCAGAATATGGGGGAAATGGAGAGATGATGGTCAAATAGTACAAACTTCTAGCTTATATTTAAAGCGAATAAGTTCTGGGATTCTAATGTACAGCATGATAACTATAATTAACAGTACTATATTATATATTGTTAATAGAGTAGATCTTAATCACATCAAAAAAATGGTAATTACATGAGGGGAAGGAGGTGTTAACTAACCTAATTGTGGTAATCATTTTGCAATATATGTAGTAAATTGTCACGTTGCATGCCTTAAACGATGTTATATATCAACTGTATCTCAACAAACCTGGGAAAAATGAAATAAAAATGGAGGGATATATCCATCGACAGATGAATGGATGAAGAAGATGAGATATATACAATGAAATACTACTCAGTCATCAAAAAAAATCTTGCCATTTGCAATGACATGGATGGAACTAGAGGGTATTATGCTAAATAAGTCAATCAGAGAAAGACATTATTATATGATCTCACTCATACATGGAATTTAAGAAACAAAACAGAGGATCATAGGGAAAGAAAGGAAAAAATAAAACAAGACAAAATCAGAGAAGGAGACAAACCATAAGAGACTCTTAAGCATCCAAAACAAACTGAGGGCTGCTTGAGGGGAGGGAGGTGGAAGGATGGGGTAACTGGGTGATGGAATTAAGGAGGGCACGTGATATAATGAGCACTGGGTATTATATAAGACTGATGAATCACCTCTACCTCAGAAATGAATAATATATTACATGCTAATTAATTGAATTTAAATAAAAATTTTAAACAGGCACCAAGTTAAAAATGGAGGGATATTTCTTGGGCAGTCTGCTATACTGTGGTGAACTATAGTATTCTCAGGATGGATGTAACACAGTGCTACTCTGAGTGCTGGCCTTCAACTACATAAAGGCGTTTGCAGCAGAATATAAATCTAGATGCTGCTGCTTTTATCACAAATTATTACTAAGGGAGAATGGGGAGAAACAGTTGAACAAAATAGTGCGCCCAGTATTGTAGTTGATTCACATACTCATGCAAGCTTTTTGTCTCTTCCTGGCAATAGTTTGCCCAGCTGTCAGTAATCAGATCATACTTTTGAGTGGTACTCATATAGCATATGCCCACAGAGAGTGTTATCCATGTTCCACCATAGTAATATCTGGTGTTACATAGAAGGGGTTAATATCAAAAGACGATTTTGATTCCTTTCTTCCTGCTCACATGGTGAATGTAGCTCATTAATTTTCCTGAACGTTGTTGATTGCATTTATTCTTTAAAATTAGGATTTCCTAAATGTATAACTAATAATGTTTTAATTTTTATACAATTTTTCATACTAAAATTAGAGGAAATAACCTCTTATTAAGTGTTACAATTCACATTTTAGAAAATATCGTTACTGTTACTGTATCTGTATAAGTTCATTGTAAAGCAGTATCATCTGTTTTACTCACCATACAAGTCAGTCTCAGTTCTGCTTAATCTCAGCTTTCAGGTAATCATAACTTAGTTTTTCCCTGGCATATCAGTTTTGTAACCATAAAGCCTATGGGTAAATGGTCCATCTTTTTGTAAGAATTTTTTGCTTACTAAATGAGTATAAATAATACAGCTGCAATTTATCTAATAGAGGATATAATTGTTTTCTCTTAGAATTAAAGAGGATCATGTGATTCAGCACGGGCTGGTGGTGGATGGGACCAGCCTGTCTCTTGCACTCAGGGAGCATGAAAAACTATTTATGGAAGTTTGCAGAAATTGTTCAGCTGTATTGTGCTGTCGTATGGCACCACTGCAAAAAGCAAAGGTATGTTTGTGTTATAAAAGATACGTTGTGTTATAAAAAAAAGGTATGTTGTATTATAAAACATTCCAGAAACATATTTAGATCTAAAAGTGGGAAGCTTAGGATCTCGTGGGTAGGTGAATTGGTTGGGCATCTGACTCTTGATTTCTGCACAGGTCTTGATCTGAGGGTTTTGAGTTCAAGCCCCGCATTGGGCTCCAAACTGGGCATGGAGCCTACTTTAAAAAAAAAAAAAAAGTAAAAGTATTCTTTAAGGTTAATGCCTTATCTAGTCCTATTTGGTAGTATGTAGTATATGAATGTTACTAAGTCAGTGACTTCTCACATTTTGAATGTTAACCAAGTACATTAGACCTTTGTAATTTTCAGAGTGAATATTAGTTTCAACTATTCATAATGACCTACAAAGTCTTTAATGAGTATCAGTTTGTGATTTTGCTGAGACACAAACTGAACTATGATAATTTAGTTTCTTAAGTTATTTATCTAGTTAGGAAGCCTGTTAGACTTCTGCCACTTCAGGTGGTTCTATGGAAGTCTGCTTATTTTTGCATTCTCATAAGGTGGTAATTCTTTGTTAAAAGTGGCTATTAAATGATGAAACTTTAAGTTAAAAAGTTCTTGTGTGAAACCATATATAAGAAATATTTAAATTTCAGCCGTGATTCAAATGAAAGCCTATACAAATATTTTATGTAACTCTTGACTTAAAATCTGGGTCTTAACACTGTATCTTTCACAGATATCCTTTGAAATCCACATCTACTCACTGCTTGTTTCTCATATGAGTCTAATAAATTAGACATCAACATTTTTTTGGCTCCAAGGGATTTTGTTAAAATGCCTGTATTGTTATAAATCATGTTCCCCAGTCTGTGGAGACTAAAACTGAAGACCAAATAGAGCTAATGCCTGGTTCTTTAAGTATGTTCAAGAATTCCAAAGAAACCTTTCTTTTGATTTTATTGAATTTAATCTTCATTGCTTTTTAAAATTTCTTAAATTTTATGATAAGAGAAAATAATTATCTTTCCTCTACTTCAAATGAAAAGAATAATTTCCTGAGAAAGAGAAAATTTTGCCTAAGTTCAATTATGTGTAACTATTTTCTAACACAATTATTATACAGCTTTAAGCAGTATTTAAGATTCTTGCTTCCCATCATAAAATCCGAAGGTAATATTCTTTTTTGCTATGACATGTTTGAAAGACATTCCTAAATTCTCCTCAGAAAACGAACCCCAGGGCATATTATTGTCTAATACAAAATTAATTTTTTCATTATTCAACTGTTCTTATAACTGTCATTTCAGATAAATGACTATATATATAAGAAAATTGAAATTTTATAATAAATAACTAATTGGTTGTATATCTTTCAGGTAATAAGACTGATAAAAATCTCACCTGAGAAACCTATAACATTGGCTGTTGGTGATGGTGCTAATGATGTAAGCATGATACAAGAAGCACATGTTGGCATAGGTGATTGATTTTTCTTCCTGAATTTTTAAAGTTGGTATAATTATTTGGTGATTTTCCTTTTGTGGACTAAGTGCAGGATCAAATATATGAATGCAATGTAGTAATACATTAGTGTATCCCCCTCAGAAGTCCATTATACTTAAGCCCAATATTTAGGGTATTTTTTTAAGATTATTTATTTATTTACTTACTTATCAAAAAATGAGAGCACAAGCAGGGGGAGTGGCAGGCAAAGACAGAAGCAGGCTCCTAGCTGAGCAAGGAGCACGATAGAGGACTTGATCCCAGGACCCTGAGATCATGACCTGAGCTAAAGTCAGACACTTACCCGACTGAGCCACCCAGGCATCCCTCGGATATTTTAATTACAAATTTTCAATGAAATAAATACCATGTTAGTGAATTTTATCTTTGCCAAGTCTCCTTCATAACAAAGTAATTTCATTTTTACTTGCTATTTTGTACCTTTTCAAGTACTTTCTCACATTACTTTATCATTTTTAGACTTTAAATTTGTGATTTACATGGTTCTCCTCATGGTTTCACTTTATTGTTTTAGGGTGTTATTATTTACTTTATTTTTCAATTTAAAGGTTCTATAACTCATTCTAATGGCAATTTTAGAAACAAGAAATTATACTAAACTAAAATAATAAATACAAAATTTCAAGTACTTTCTAATTTAATAACCTTTATTCTAATTTCTTTTCTGTTTTTGCCTAAAATTTTTGTTGGATTCAGGATACTAATATCATCTTTTATGTTTATAAGTTATTTCATATTTAAACCATATTCTGACCTGTCTTCCTAAATAACTTTATTATACAAATACAGAAGCAAAGTTGAAAATTATGAAGGTTTTTAATGAAGTAGATAGATAGTTTTAGAGTTAGAAAGGCTAATGCCTGTTCTGAAATCACCTCTATAATGTCCTGTGAAGTAGTTCTCAGGTCTAATATTTCCAGTGTAGCTCTCAAATAAGTTCCTTACTCTGGACTAATTAAATCTTCATTATGATAACTTAATTTTCTTTCTAACTTGTATACTGTTGTTTCCCATAAATCTCCATAACAATTTGATGATAATTTCATACACCATACATTAAAGCCTAAAAAGCTACACTATTTATAAGTTTGAATCTAGTACAGTAACAGACCAGTGAACAGAATAGGTTCAAACATCTGGAAATTTATTTCATAACAAAGGAGATATTTCAAATAAGTAGGGAGACATTATTTGATAAAAAAAAATATTAATATAACTGGTTTGGTTATTCAGGGAAAAAAAGAAGTTGGATTCCTTTCCATTGCTTATAGCTAAACAAATTCTGGATTAAGGATTTAAATGAAGGATTTAAAAAAAACTTCAAAGAGGGGTATCTGGGTGGCTCAGTCAGTTGAGCATCTGACCCTTGGTGTCAGCTCAGATCATGATCTCAGGCTCTGTGAGATTGAGCCCCATGTTGGGAATCCGTGTTCAGCAGGAGTCTGCTTGAGATTCTCTTCCTCTCCCTCTGCCTGTCTTCTGCTCACGTGCTCTCTCACTCTCTCAAATAAATAATAAATCTTAAAAATAAATTTAAAGATCATAAAAAGTAATAAAAGATTTAATGAGTTATCTTATAATTTGAGGTATGGAATGATCTTTTTAGGAAAAATATCAAAGAAAGCAAGGCACTGTGAAGGAAGAAATCAGTATGTGTGGCAGAAGTAAATACCCCCAAATGCAAATTTTAAACATGAAACTAATAAAGAACATTTGCAAAATAGATGACAAAGTCTTAATATTTCTCATATGTAAGGTCTTAACAAATTAAAGAATATGAAAAAAACACTTTGATAAAATATGCAGAAGAATGTGAGTCATCAGTTGTCTCAAAATGAGATATCTAAAATGAATACTAAATACATGAAAAAAGTGTTCAGTCACTAATCAAAAAATGAAGTTAAAATTGCCTGTGAGATTGGCAAAAATTACAAAAAAATTACAAAAAATGATAAACCTGGAATCAGCAAAGGTATAGAATTAACAAATCTTTGTATACAATATTGGGTGGGAATGTAAATTGGTATACCCTGTGTTATTATGTATAATAGAATTTTAAATGTGTGCCTATTGACCTGACAATTATGTATCCAGGAATTTTTTTTGAGAAAAATAATATGTTGACAAAAACACATGTTATAAACAATGTCCATAATGTATTAAATGACAATAGCAGATTACAAAACAAATAATCTCATTTTGTACATTTGTTTGTATATATATTAAACACACACCAAAAAAATGCAAAAGGAAAATTTCTAAAACGATATAGACCAAAAATAGTTGTCTTCTCTAGGTGTTATAAATGTAATTATCTTTATACATTTCGGAAAATTTTAATCCTTTTATGACAAAAATAAATTATAATTTTAAAAAATCATTTTTCAAAGCTGTTTCCAGATTGAAAAAACAAACTTGGCAATAACTCTTTTGAAATCTAAAGGATTACTGTAACCTTAAAAATGTAGTCATATTTATCAGATAAAATTATGTACTGACTTCCGGTGATATTGTTCACTTTTAAAAAGCACATTTTGTCCAGCCTCAATTAGATAAAATAACAAGTAGGGAGCAATATTGTCACATTAAACAGACCTGTAATATGGTGAGTTGCTATTTTATGTGTGACTTTTTATTTAGGTACAATTGTGGAAAGATAAAAAGTTATGAGTGTAATAGCTTTTCTATTATGCAAGAATTTTTAGCAAACCTTATGTACAATTTCTAAGTCTTTTTGTTTGCTCCATATAATATTTGTTCCAGTTATATTTATTGAAATATTTTGTGCCTATTGAATCCAATAAGAAATAAAATCAGTGGTTCCTTTTTACATAATTAAGTTCAATAAATAATTAAAGAGCACATTTTGACTTGTGTGTGAAAGTTTTAAAACCATTAAACATGCCTATTTTTGCTAGGTTCAAATTATTCAATTTGGATATTTTTTATATGTTCATTGGATTAAAGCTATTTTTTATGATGTTCAGTTAGCCACTGTTAGTACATCATTAGTTTTTGATGTAGTGTTCAGTGATTCATCAGTTATGTACAAAATCCAGTGCACATCACAATGCATGCCCTCCTTAATACCCGTCACCCTGTTACCCTTTCCCTTCTGAGATCTCAGTTCATTATATATAGCATTTTCTCCATTAGAGATCTGTTAACTAGTGGAGCACCTGGGTGGCTCAGTGGGTTAAAGCCTCTGCCTTCAGCTCAGGTCATAATCTCAGGGTCCTGGGATCGAGCCCCACATCTGTCTCTCTGTTCAGCAGGGAGCCTGCTTCCCCCCTCTCTCTCTGCCTGCCTTTCTGCCTACTTGTGATGTGTGTCTCTGTCAAATAAACAAATAAAATCTTAAAAAAAAATCTATTAACTAGTACTTTCTGTCTATTAGTGTAAAATTTGATGTTCTTATTAGATCCTGAATTTTCAATATTATTTTTATATTAGTTGTATTTTATTATATCCTGAGTCTTTGAAACTTGATGTTACATGCCTGGTACGTATTGTAGCTTTGTATTAATTACCTATTTGATTTAAGTCAAACAACCTTTTGGAAATCTACTATCTGCTATATATTAGGATGTAATGATCCTAAGTCCAGATTCAGCTGCTGTCGGTAATTAAGATATTGCAGAGAACACTGGGTGTGGTGCATGAACAATCAATCTTGTAACACTGAAAAATTAAAATAAACATATTGGGGGAGAAAAAAAAGATATGGCAGATAAATCATGAAAATCAAACTTAGCAATTATCAATGAACTTGCCATTTTGTCTTCTTTATTACAGGAATCATGGGTAAAGAAGGAAGACAAGCAGCAAGAAACAGTGACTATGCAATAGCTAGATTTAAATTCCTCTCCAAATTGCTTTTTGTTCATGGTCATTTTTATTATATTAGAATAGCTACCCTTGTACAGTATTTTTTTTATAAGGTGAGTTTCATGGAGAAATTTTATAATCATTTACTGACATAGTAACATAGGCTTCAGTTTAAGATACGCAATTACCGTCCAAATTATTCTTTTAAAAATCGTTTCCATATGTAAAAATAACAGTTTGTGAAATATATCAAGATTTTTGTTATAAATCTACTGTTTACTGACAGAAAGCAAATCAGTGGTTGCCTGAAGCCATGCGTTCAGGTGATAGCACCAACTGTTTAAGGATATGAGAACTTTGGATCATAGAGTTCTCTGATTTGATTGTGGGGGTGGTTACATGTGTATATACATTTGTCAGCATCAAAATTCACACTTAAAATTGATATATTTCATCCTATGCAAACTAGAATGTAATTAATTTTATTTCTTTCATGTTATTTTGTCCTGAACCAGTAATAAGTTTTAATTTAAGTCCAATACAGAAATAAAGATTTCAAGAAGAGGTTCTTCTTTTTTTGTGTGCCACGAGTGACCATTTGGTAGTCTAGTGAGATGTATAAACTACTTATTAAAGGGGCTTTAAATGCATAAAGTAAAAACATTAAATTACAAGAAAACTAATTATGTTGAAATACTGTTTTAATTCTTAACCCTTTTGGGGAAGGCGAATTTCATTGGAACCCATGTTAGGAGCTCCTGAGTACCAAGGCATTTAGTATACCATAGTATCCTATATTGCGTATATTCTATAAATAATAACTGCAAGCCAATGAAAAAACACAGGTAGATTGAATATTGCTAATAAATGATGGTGGCAATTTTTCTGTACCTTATTAGCTTTTGCTGTGATATAAGTATATTGAAATGGAATGACATTTTCCTAGTTCCTCAGTTCATTTTTTTATTTTAAAGCTATTACAGCCTTAAGTTTAATAAACTATACTTATTGTATTGTATATGAAAAGTATTGAATAATAGCTGGAAGGTTGTAAATTCAAAATTATGACATTGCTTAACAATAAGAGTCAAAGATATTTTCATTCTGACTTTGCAGCACTGCTTAGAATTCTTTTAGACATTTTAAAATAATGGGACAAGTTCTTATGAGCAGATCTTCTACTTACGTATCACCTGGGATTGGGTTTCTGGCTTTTTAATAACCATTTTTAGACATTTCTCTTTTAGACCCAGATATTTTAATAATTTCCACTTAATCTTGTTTTTCAGAATGTGTGCTTTATCACACCCCAATTTTTATATCAGTTCTACTGTTTGTTTTCTCAACAAGTAAGTAAATAGAAGCTTTTGATTTATCCTTTTAGAATAAGGTATGTGTATTCAGTTTTTGATAGTTGGAGGGATTTTTTTACGTTTTTTCCTATTCCTGCAGATAAATAGAACTTCCCTAATTAGTATATTTGATCAGTGAATGTTAATACCAAAATATACTTTAATTCTGGATGCTTTCTAAAAAATAGATACTAACTCTAAACTTACGAATTTTAAGCTTATGAGACAACTTGGGTAACTTTTTTCAAATTACATGTAATATTTCTGTAAACTCTGTATCAAGCCATGTCAGGATAACTAACAGGGAGATTACCTCATTTATTTTTTGACAGAATTTTTTTGAATTGGGAAGAAAGCTTAGTGACTGTGTCCAGGAATAACATACAGACTTATCTCAGAAGCTAATTCTAAATAATTGATAGAGACCACCAGGAACGCTACATTGAAAAGGTTTCTAAAGCCATAGGCTCAGAGAGAAAACCCTGTAATTTGTTAGTAGTGAGCACTTGTGGGTCTGTGGTTGTACACGTGTCACATATTTACTATTCCTGATCTATTATTTTATAGAAAATGAAATTGAAATTCACAGAAATTAAGTAACTTGCCCAAGATCACATAGCTAAGTTAATAACTATACCATACTAGGACCTACAGCTTTTGACTAACTGAGCATCCTTTTCACGTACCACACTATACATCTCTAATTGATCAAGACTATTATTCTAATTAATTGAAATAATAAGAGCTTGGGGCGCCTGGGTGGCACAGTCTGTTAAGCATCTGTCTTTGGCTAAGGTCATGATTCCAGGGTTCTGGGATTGAGCCCCGGGTTGGGCTCCCTGCTCAGCAAGGAGTCTGCTTCTTCCTCTCCCTCTGCCCCTCTCCCTGCTCATGCTCTCACTCTCTCAAATAAGTAAAATATATTTTTTTTTAAAGAAATAAGGGTTTAATTATCTTGGGGTTTTCATGGGTTGTCTCTGTCCTTAATCACTGTTTTCACTTCTGTTTACAACCTGTAACTCCAAATTCCAAATACCTGCTTGGGCATTGGATCATGCCTTAAAGGAAATATAGGACTTAGATAGTAAGACAGAGCCATAAAAAAAAAAAAAACTATATGTGTAGCAAAGCAAAGGAATAATAAAAAGCCTGGGATGTATGTAGGAGAATTGTGTAAAATTACATCACACTGACCAAATTGTGAAGAATCTTGAAATGTAAGTTCAAGTCACTTAAAAATATGGATCACTTGACATAACAAAATGTTCCAGTTCCCACAAGAATATAAATCTGAATATTTTATGTTTATGTCTATATAAGAAACAAATTAGAACTATTAAAATTGATTTTTGCATAAATTGAAAAAGCTGTATAATTCTAATGCTTATTTTTAATATACTTCTTTGTGATCATATACATAACAGTAATACATAGTTTAGAATCTCAAAATTCCTACCAATTTCTCTTTCTAGACATTATATGACAGCGTGTACCTGACTTTGTACAATATTTGTTTTACTTCCCTACCTATTCTGATATATAGTCTGTTGGAACAGCATATAGATCCTCATGTATTACAGAGCAAGCCCACCCTCTATCGGTAAGTATTTTCCAGTATTAAATGTCCATAACACTTTTGATTGCAATAATCATTACATAGTTACCAATTTTTGAAAGCACCTTATAAATAAGCAAATATATTAGGTAGTGTCTTGGTGATTAATACTTTACTAAGGAAAGTAGTTTATGGCTTATAATTGTTGAACATCAAAGAAAAATTTGAATAACTTTTCTAGTGTTTTAGGAATGAAGACTTTCATACTAGGAATGTGTTGGGCAATTGTGTAATTTGCATTTACTGTTGAAAACCAGTAATATTTCATTTTATGTGCACAAAAGTTATCAGTATTTGGTTGTCTCTAGATCTAAGAAATTAATTCATGTTCTAGCATTGACAAATTAATGAGTCATAATCAGTGCAAAATGTGGGGTTGAAGACATTAATTCCAATTCCAGATCTTCTGGGTTATCCCTGCTTCTTCAGAACCAAGTGCGTGATCACAGAGTTGTGAAACTATTCCTCAGGACCAGCTAGCTTATGGTTCCCTCATTAACCTGATGTCCACTCTTATAAAGGTATTCAGTCATCCAGAAATGGCAGTAACTCACCTTGATTTTCCAAGATACCTAGGACTGGTCTTGACCTAAGATTAGCACAGGCTGTTCTTCCCATAATAGCTGTTGATGGATGTGAAATGGATTAGGAGCCTCAGTGCTGAACCAAACTCAAATGACTCCACTAAAAAAAAAACAGTCTTAGCAGAGTGACTGAATGTTTACAACAGAATATAATACAGATAGATCAGCTTTTCACAACTAAACTGAATTATTATGCCTATATTATGTTCCTTTCTTAAATGAGAAAAGGTATTTGAATATATTAGGTGAACTGTAAGCTGTTACACAGATATATATTATTATAAACTGTGATTTGTAAATTCGGGTTTATTCTTTCTGAAAATACTTTCAAGCAATTTTAAATTAAAAATCCATCTTGTTTTTTAACTGTCAAATTGTAGTAATCATTT
Organism: Nasua narica; assembly: GCA_028533885.1. Lineage (NCBI taxonomy): Eukaryota > Metazoa > Chordata > Mammalia > Carnivora > Procyonidae > Nasua > Nasua narica. Next base: position 120,909,989 of record CM052799.1, read on the forward strand.
AGTAGGTAAATAATAAATATGAATCCTAATATGCTCCTTTTCTTTTTTTTTTTAATATACAGAGACATTAGTAAAAACCGTCAACTAAGCATTAAAACATTTCTTTATTGGACCATCCTGGGTTTCAGTCATGCCTTTATTTTCTTTTTTGGATCCTATTTTCTAATAGGAAAAGATATATCTCTGCTTGGAAATGGCCAGGTAAAATATATCATTTTTTAAAGAATATTTGTTAATAACCTGATTTAGTTTGATTTTTCATAACTTTCATAAAAAAATAAAAGTAAAATTCAATTCAAATTATAAAATTATAGAAATTAAATTAAAATGCAATTATAAAAAGATTTCAGGTAAAAGTTAAAACAAAGATAATATAATGTAATCTTAATATGAAATTCAAGTCATTAAGCAATTTCGATATTCAAAATTAATTCAGGGACACCTGGGTGGCTCAGTCAGTTAAGCATCTGACTCTTGATTTCAGCTCTTGTCATGATCTCAGGGTTGTGAGATCACGCCCTACATCAGACTCTGTGCTCAGTGGGGAGTCTCCTTAAAGATTCTCTACTTCTGCTCCTCCCCACACACTTGCTTTCTCTCTCAAATAAATCTTAAAAAAAAAAAAAAATTTACACAAGGGGATATACCTCTGAATGCTGTTCACTTCAGAATTGTGTTTTAATAATAATTGTTGTCTATTTACTGCTTAATATTTTGCTA
>CM052799.1:120910808-120943542 GCA_028533885.1 Nasua narica
GTGCAGGCAGAGCTGAGAGAGAAAGAGAGAGAGAATCTCAAGCAGGCACCATGCCCAATGCTGAGCCCATTGCTGGGCTTGATCTTAAGACCTGAGATCATGACCTGAGCCAGAATCAAGAGCCAGATGCTTAACTGACCAAGCCATCCAGGTGCCCCCAAAGATAAAATCTTTATGAAGGTAAATTGGCCTCCGGTACAAAAGTTTTTTCTCTTTACCATGCATTAATTATAGGTTTCCTTTTTTTTTTTTAACTCAAATTGTAAATCATTAACTTCTTTTCCCTTTTAGCCTACCAGTTCTACCACTCCGATATATATCACTAGAAATTAATATATACCACTAGAAATTAATCTACTACTCCCTGCCAACAATACTAGGTACAGTGGAAAAGAAGCCTACATTGGAATCAGGTGCATTAGAGCCACATCCTGACACCTGAAGTTATTTGAGTAATTTGAGATGAGTTAGTTAACCCTCTAAGACTCAGTTTCCTCACCCACAAAATTATAGAAACATAATCCTTACTTTATAAGTTTCCTATGAGGATGAAATATATGTAGAGCATTAGGCGTAGTGACTAGCATATAGAAGTACTCAATAAGTCTTGGCAGTGTTAGTTGTTATTTTTACTTCTTTATCCATGCATAGGGTGCACTATTTTTCCCATCATTTAAATACTGCTTATATGCTGAGAACTCCTAAATTTTCATCTCTGCCATTCTCTCCTTAGATTCAAATAACTTACCTTCTCCAATTAACAAATCACATAAGAATCTCAGATTTTACACAGCTAAACAGAATTTTCTATCTTCTGCAAACCCATTTCCCTTCCAGTTTTCCCTGTATTAACAAATAGAACCACTTTTTTTAAAAGAGTTATTTGTTTGTTTATTTGACAGTGTGGGAGTGGGGAGAGATCACAAGTATGCGGGGGGGGGGGGGGGGGTTGCGGAAGCAGGCTCCCTGCTTAGCAGAGAGACCGATGCAGGGCTCGATCCCAGGACCCTGAGACCATGACCTGAGCCGAAGACAGAGGCTTTTTTAACCCACTGAGCCACCCAGGTGCCCCTAGAACTTTTTTTACCCAACTGCTCAGGCAAGTCCAGGAATCATTTTTTATTTCCCTTCTCTCACAACTGATAGGCAGTCGTATTGGTTCTACTGTCACATATATCTTGAATGTTTCCACTTCTCTCCACACAGTCCAGATCTCACCATCTCTTTCCTGGACTGTAGTAACTGCCTCTGCCTGCTCCTGCTTTTATTATTCCTTTTTCTATTACCTTTTCTCCACACAGCAGCCCAGGTGGTCTTTTAAAAATGGAAATTTGATCGTATATCTACTGACCTGCACAGAATCATTCAGTGACTAATTGCAGTATAAAAATCTCATCCATCCAGGGGTGCCTGGGTGGCTCAGTGGGTTAAAGCCTCGGCTCAGGTCATGATCTCAGGGTCCTGGATCTCAGGGTCCTGCTCAGCAGGGAGCCTACTTCCCCTTCTCTGTCTACCTACCTCTCTGCCTACTTGTGATCTCTCTCCTCTCTGTCAAATAAATAAATAAAATCTTAAAAAATAATAATAAAAAAATAATAAAAATCTCATCCATCCTGACTCCATCTGCCTATTAGACTGTATTTCCTACTACCATTCCTTTTATTCACTCTACTCTAGCTGTACTAGTTGCGTTGTTCCTTGACTAGGTCAATTTGTTCCTGACTTAGGACCTCTATACTTGCTGTTCTTCTACCTGGGTGCTTTTCTCTCACGTGGGCATGTGACTGACTCCCTTACTTATTCAGGTCTGCTGAAATATTACTGGGTTGAGGAGGCCTTTCTACCCACTCCAGTAAAATGTTACCTCCCTCACCTTCCATCACTTTCCATCTCGACACCCACCTTGCCTAGATTTATTTTTCTTCAAAGCACTAATCTCTACCTAAAAGTATATTTTTAGCTGTGTTTATTATTTGTCTCCTCCACTGTGTATAAGCTTCATGAGGTCAGGCACTTTTTCTTAGCACTGCTTTATTTCCAAGGCCTGGAATGGTACTTGGTATATAAAAGATGCTTAGTTACTATTTGTTGTCTATACAAATAAATAATGAATGATCCTTTTTAATTTGGAATACAAATTTGGCTTTATTAAATAATTAGGTAACATTGAGCTGGAAGAAGTGATCTAGAAAACAAGCAGATTGTGATAGAAAGGTTTTGAACATCTTCCTCTTCCAAATGGGGGTAGATCCAGGTTTAGGACAGTCTAAACATTACACATTTTGGCAGGCCCTCTTTAAGGGAAAAAATAGAACTATAAATACAAACGTAAGTATATAGGAATATAACTGAGTGACATAGATAGTTCCATCACACTTAACCAAAGCTAATGTAATGAGCCCAACTCGACTTCTCTATAGCCTGATCTCAAAATGCCCTCTGCTGTTCCCTTTATCACCAGCTGGCTCAAGTGTAAGTAAGAATGGAAAGAGACAGGAGTCTTAACTGTTTGGTTTGAAATATATTACTTCTGCTAATTTTAGAAAACAACAAAAAAAGACCATGTGAATTTGTTTCTACAGCCCTCTCTGGGGCCTTGAATGCAAGAGGGAACCCTAAATCCTCTTTCTAAGGAAGATACCAGTAGCCCTAAATCTGGGCCCTGTAAAACCAGAAAACTGAGGGATAGGCATGTGTGGTTGTTACAACTTCCAGGCACAGGTTCCTTGGCTGCATCAGATATCTATTTCTAGAGATGATAAAAGCAGGAAAATGAGGGGTTTAATATGACTTCTCCATTCCTTTACTCTTGAAAATCAACTCCCAATATACCTTCAAATGAAGGATTATTAATTGATGTTTCATTGTTGATGATAAGTATTTATTTATTGCTTATTATATACCAGTCACCTTGTCATTTTTACATATCCTAATTCTTATAGAAACCTGCACAGTTCTTCTCCCATTTTACAAATGAAAAAGTCGGATACAGAGAGGTTAAGTAATTTTTCAAATAAATGCTAATTGTTAGACATCTGTAATAAAAAAAAACAAAAACAGAGCCTTTTAAATAATTTTTTAAACCAGTGGTTAAAAACTGACTACTTTGTACACGTAATTAACATAAACTTCTGGTTCTGTTCTTATTTGCGGAAATTAAATCCGACATCATTTGGGGATTCAGCATTTGTGATAAACCTTAGTAAGTTTTGCCTGTAAATCCCAGAGGACTACTTTGACTGGCAGTAACTGCATTTTTACATAGAATCCTTTGAGAAATAATTGCATTGGCAGTTATCTTTCCTTTCAGGTATTGTTTTTGTGTGTAAATTTCTTTTCTCCTGCTGTGCCTACACTGTGTCCAGAAATACAGTGTCAAGTGATCTGTCATAACTTCTGGTTCGAATGGTTTCAGAAAATAATTGTGATCGAAGAGTTACCATTTGTACTGTGTGACAGAATAAAGCAGTCACTAACAGCTGTATCATTCTAACTAAAAACATTCTGTGTCATATAGTTTCAAAGCCATCTTTGGGTTTTCAATCTGATAATGTTATCCGAAGGGTCATTTTACATGATAATAATAAACATAATAATGGTCTATGGTAGTTGTTTTTTTAATATGGCTTTAACTTTACTAATGTCATACAGATTTCAAATTTAACTGGCTCAAATAATGCAAGTGATTTTTAGTACTTTTTGCCTTACATCTGATTTAGCATCATGTTAACACATAATGCAGTAATGGGTTTGGTTTGTTTGATTTTTTTCTGTTTAGATGTTTGGAAACTGGACATTTGGCACCTTGGTTTTCACAGTCATGGTTATTACAGTCACAGTAAAGGTATGGTCCAGAAATTAGAAACATGGACACATTTTGCATCTGTATAATGCATAGTTAACTTTGTTTCTTTAAATGTAGGTAGTTTTCCTTTTTTACTTTTCCTTTTTCAGTCATGAATAATTTCACTGATTGCTATTTTAATAATTTTAATTTTTGTAAAAAATAAAAAACTAAGTTCATTATTTTGGAAAGCCTCAGCTGATTTTTATGGTCAAGTAAAGGTTAGCCCTACAATATTCATCTCTGAAATTTTACTTCTCTGTGTATAATGCTAGACAACATGGGTTTTAGGCCATGGTGTAGAGAATAAAGTACTCCTGAAAATTTCAGTGCTGCTTCCTCATAGTAGAAAAACATTATAAACTTGAAATTGTTCAATTCCATACTGGACCCTTTCATTAATATTTACCTCCTGAGGGACTTTGCCATAGGAACCTTAGGCACTTACAATTACTACATTTTATTCTTGAATTTTATCTGAGAGGTTTAATTTAAGTAAATATTTATTACCTTGTATTAAGGATATAAAAAAATTTTTTTTAGATGGCTTTGGAAACTCACTTTTGGACCTGGATCAACCATCTTGTTACCTGGGGATCTATTATATTCTATTTTATATTCTCTTTGTTTTATGGAGGGATTCTCTGGTAAGTGACTATATTATAGTTTCATTATATTGATTCAGTTCTGTTTATTGTGATGGATTATATTATGAACAAATTCCACTTAGAATAATTTTGAGAGCCATCTGATAATAAATTTACTTCCTTCAGTTGATCTTACTGATATGGAGAAGAAAAATTAACAAATGCTAAATATCAACTAGGTTCTACCTCCTTTCTTTGCAGGCCATTTTTGGGCTCCCAGAATATGTACTTTGTATTTATTCAGCTCCTATCAAGTGGTTCTGCTTGGTTTGCCATAATACTCATGGTTGTTACGTGTCTATTTCTTGATATTGTGAAGAAAGTATTTGACCGACAGCTCCATCCTACAAATACTGAAAAGGCACAGGTAACCGTTCTTTATATACAGTACCTTTTTTAATTAGAATTGTTCTGTAACAACTGTTCTGTGACAGTGAACAGCTGTCATAATTTGCTTATATCACAGAATAGGAAATCATCCATTCTTAAATATTTTGCAAAATGTTGTTAAATATGATATATTTTTTTAAGATTTTATTTATTTATTTGACAGAGAGATCACAAGTAGGCAGAGAGAGGGGGAAGCAGGCTCCCTACTGAGCAGAGAGCCCGATATGGGGCCTGGATCCCAGGACCCTGAGATCATGACCTGAACTGAAGGCAGAGGCTTTAACCCACTGAGCCACCCAGGCGCCCTAAATATGATATTTTTAAGTTTTTATTTCTATCAATTTAGACTCCTGACAAATTAATTGTTATTAATGGAACTCCAGATTTTTAAATATAAGATTATCAAGTAAAAAAAAAAAGACTACCAAGTTATATCCAGATAATAATAGTAAATATGTTTTAAGTAACATTATCACAGCATTCTATTAGAGGTATATAATTGGGATATATATCCATATCTTTAGAAACACTAGAATTCTGGTAATAGTTTTTCAGGTTATATTGTTTTCAACAAGACTATGAAATAAGTTCTTTAACCTAAATAATTTTTACAGAATGGATTTTTGTAAAATATACTTTCTTACTAAACATTATCAATAAATATTAAGCTACAGCAAATATTAACAGTGTGTTACATAGTATGTAAGACATAGACTTTAGGGTCTGATAATTTTCAGTTCAAAACCTAGTTCTACCACTTGGCAGCTCCGTAACTATAAGTCTCAGTTTCCTCATGAGTAGTAAAATTATGAATAAAAATATCTATTTTATTACCTTTGTAATGAGGATTAAATGAAATATTGTTTGTTCAATAACAAAGTAGATGTTCAAGAAATGGTAACTATTAGTGAATGTGCCATTTTGTGTATCTGACTTGTATGTGGTTGAGATTTTTTTTCTGCATATTTGCTACATGCCAAGCAAATTTTGTTTAAATTTTGAAAATTTAGTTGCATATTCAAAAACAGAATAACTGTTCCCTAAGTATTTAGTGATCTGAATTAGGCTTCCTAAACGATGTATTAGCTTTAATTTCAGTTGATCATGTCAGCATTTCTTTAGCATTTATTTGCCTTGGTAACTCAATACTAGCCAATATACATTTTAACACCACTGAAGCAGCGTAGGTCTCTTGAATCCTGAAAAACTTAATTCAAGTATTATCTTACTATTTGTAAGATATATGTCCCTAATCAGGTCACATCTCTCGGCCTCAGTTTCCTCTTCTGTAAAATCAGAATAGTAATTACTACCTTACATGATCATTGAGATAATGAATATAAAGCACCCAACCCTGGGCCTGTATGGAGTGAGAACTCAGTAGAAGCATCATAACTGTAAGGACAATGAAGGTGTTGCTCTGTGATACTGATCTTCAAATAGGGCTGGAGAAATTTGCGTAACTGATTACTCTGCCTATGCATATATTTCTATCGAAATGCTACTGACTGTTCTACTTTGCAATATATTGTTTATATATCAAAGTTTTGCCTATATTTTTTCTAATCTTCAGACATAAATATTTACAGTAAGAGAGTACTATTTTTAATACATTGTCTCTTATACTTTTTCTAGATCTTTAGAGATAACACATTTGTCTCCCCCTCTTGGCCTATATAAAGTTATATTTCACCAAAATATATTCACAACATCACTTTTAAAAACTTAATTCTTTATAAATGTAAAAATCAAATTTATTTACATTTATCTTTAGAAATCTGCATTAGAGCATTTGCAAACTTAGGTGTATTTATAGAGCTTTCTTAATGATAAGATAAAGTGATATTAGTTCTTGCTACCTTTTCTATAGCTTCTTTTTAAAGGATTATATAGGAAATATTTGTTACCTTAAAGTGGACCCTTACACAAGAAAAAGTTAAAAATACTTTATATATATTGTGGTTCTTTTACCATAGGTTAAAAGTGATGAAAAATGAAATGTGTGGTAAACTAATCATTTTTTCTGGGTGTGAAAGTTAGTCTCCCTTTTGTCCCACTAAACTCACTTTTAAATAACTTGACCCAGATAGATGTTCTATTGTGGTCTAATCCAAGGAGGAAATCTCTACTTCCACTCAGAGATCCTCTAGCCTGCTAGAAGGGTTTTTTGAGGTTTTTTTCTTTTTTACTGAAACAGTATATGGTCCATTCACATCCTATGGGTGACATTATTCCTTTGCTACATGCAGTAATATTTATTATTTTAGACTTTTACTATTACCACTGATTTTAAATGATGAAAAAAATGGTTAGAAACTTACCAGCTACTTCATTGTTTACCAAAAGTAGCAAGGAAAAAAAAAAAAAAAAGTTGTCAGCATTTATTTTGAGCTTTGTTTTTCTCCAGAATAATCATGTGGTATTAAGAGTGAAGAATAAATTATTTTGATAAGAAAGCCAACAGCCCTATAAATGTCAGTCATGTATGTGTACCATGTATAATATTTCCTATTCTTGGAGGAACAGATGTCTTTACAAAGTTTGTCCTGTGTCTGTCTCTTAGGTGATGAATACAGCTCACTGACTTGTTGTATGTACCATCCCTTTTCTGTCCACTTATAGATGTACTCCAACACAGTTGCTTTAAGTGACGAATTCATCGCACTGCAGCCATTGTCGAGGGCAAGGAATCAGCTGAGCAAACTTAGGTAGAGTAGGAGAAGTAGAACCTTGTTAACTCTTCTGCATGCTAAAGGTCAATGAAACAATATTCAAAAGATGGGCAGAGGCATGAATTTTAAGAGTGGGGCATTTTTGTTAGCACAGCTCTGTCTTTAATTTGACCTTTATTAATATGTATATTAAAACAAAATATATATCCATTTCTTCTTTGAGAAGAAAATTCAGATGAAAATTCAGCATAACAGGACAGAGATCTGTATCTTATTATGTGTTTTACACCTTAACTACCTTTTACAGTACAATTCTAATGCTTCTGCTTGTCATATTATTTTCATAACTAAGGATGCGCCTGCATGTTGAGTAACTTAAGCTACAGAAATTCATCGTAAAGTTTAAAGTTTTAAGTTTCAGTTACTTGGAAGTGAGAGTTGCCCATTTTTTATCTTGCCTTATCTTTGCTGTAAGTACATGTGTGTATTTGTCTTTGTATACTATAATGGCTGCTGAAGCATTTCATATCCTTGCTACTGTTTAGTGCATCTATAAATTGCACAATATATTTTGTATCTCTTAAGCATATATCTTTATCTCCACAGACAGATCCATACTGTCAGTTTCCACAAAAATAATAGTATAGAGATGTCTTTTCATGGAAGAGAAAGCTTAAATGAAAGTTTAAATCCTGAAACATTTGGTATTAAGATACCAGAACTATTTATTAACTTTATTTTATTTTATTTTATTTTAAAGATCTTATTTATTTATTCAACACAGAGAGAGATCACAAGTAGGCAGAGAGGCAGGCAGAGGGAGAGGGGGAAGCAGGCTCTCTGCTTAGCAGAGAGCCTGATGCAGGGCTCGATCCCAGGACCCCGAGATCATGACCTGAGCCAAAGGCAGAGGCTTTACCCCACTGAGCCACCCAGGCACCCCTATTTATTAACTTTAATTCCAGTCTTATTTGAAGAGGAAAAATAATATAACTAAAAAAAAAAATTTTTTTTTAACTTTTGGCACTCTTCAGTTTCTTGCCCTGTCAGTATCTTGTGTATTCTTAATTATATTTTTTAATTTTTTTTATTCTCAAGGTTTCTGTGTTCATTTGATCAAGCAAATGACTTTGATGGAACATTGCTTAAATAATGTCTTATGGAGCTCTATGAGTTCACAATTTTGAGCTGTTCTAAACCTTTCAATGTTATTCTTATTATCTTCTAGAATTTTGAAATATTCTTCTTTGAATTACAAAGGTATAATAATTGTACATGAATATAAAAATGGATGTTTAAGTGGTAGCCAACTAAATTTTATGTTCAAAACAAGAACTAAAATCAAAACAAACTTGAGGAATTTGCCTTCACCTTTGGTTGAGTCAAATATGTGTAACACATTTCATCCATATGTGCCTTTGAACATCCAATTATTTAACTCTAAGACAATAGGAGAGCTTGTTATTTAAAAGAACACCTGACAAACTCTTTGGTCAAGTGAAGATAATTTTTGCATTGTGAATAATCTTGCTGTTTTTATGAAATCATATTTTCATATATCATATGGGCTTAAATCAAGCCATGTGGGTTGCTCTTTTGTTTTTTTGTGGGTTTTTTGAGCAATAATAGACTAAAAAAAATGAGGTAAAGATACCATAAATTAGAGAGATCCCAGTTGCTGTAACAATGTGATAAGGTAGTAAGCTTAACATTCATCTGTGAAAAAACAGAATGAGAACAAGATACACTGGTCAGGTAGCCTTTGCTGCAAGCCACTCTCCAATCAGGTAGTAGAGCAGAAGAAGAAGAGCCCTGGTGGGCAGAGAGCAGGCCTGGGTGTTAGTGATACCTTTGGTCCCACGGCTTGTATGTCCTAACCAACTCAGTTCACCTCTCTGTTTCTCCAGGTTCTTCACCTATCAGGTAATCATTTTACATACTGTGGTCTCTTTATTTATTGTTGGCATCAGAGAACAAAAAGAAAAAATGCTATGCTCAACCGAAGGCCAGGCAGAAATACCAGTTGTTTAAATAAGCAGCGAGTGACCACTGGGTGGGCATTTACTCATAGCTGCATGAAGGGCAGGTGCTCACATACATCTATCTACTGATGCATCCTGTGAATTTTAAATACATCTTTTTTTTTTGAATTGCATTAAACAGTATTCCTGGTTGTGATCCATGGTAATTTGTTTATTGTGACAAAGAGGAAAATTATGCAGATTTAAAATATCCTTAAGAGTTTTCAAATCTTTAATCAGGTTAGTACTTCTTAAGAACCATTAACACAAAACTATTAACTTTTTTAATGAAAGAAAACTCATTTTGAGTATTTTCCCATCCCTTGTGTTATAGGCAAAGCTATAATAATAATAATAATAAGCTATCTTCACATAAGCTTATTGTACTCTTGAAACTAAGAACTTCTACAACTTTATTTTTTATACATGTAAGACATTCATGATAATATTTTCTTGATAGAAATAACTGTTGGTCAGTCCTAAGACTGAGAAAACACATAATGAGGAAAACTTTGTTTTTTGTTCACTGAAGACATTTTCTTATAATTTAAAAAAGGTTCAAATTAGCATGGCTGTGAGAACATACTCCCTAGAAGAAAAAAAAAATGAAGAATAAAAATTTGTAAAAATTAGCAGTCACTAAAAAGATACATTTCAAATTAAGGATTAAATTAATTTAGTTGAATAAGTCAAGCCCCCCCCCATTACCCACATGTCTAGCATTTGAAAGGCCATGTGAGTGACCCTTCTACTCCGCTAAGTTCACTTAGAGAAGTCTTTTGAAAAGGGAGCATAAGAGTTTTGAAAAAGGGCAGACATACATTTGCAGTAAGAACCTTAAATCTTGGTGGCAAGGAATTTAATAGAAGAAATTGAATTTCATTGAAGAAAATCTGGTTTTAATCTAACTTTGTACACTGGAAAATCATGCCTTAATTTCTGTGCTTTATTGTGTTCCCCTTAAGAAGCTGCTGTTAGCTCTCTTTTGTGACAGTAAATGAATGTGGTGTTGTATGAACATTCATTTGTGCCTCGCAGATTGTGGATCCCAACTTGCTGTTTTGATTCTAAACCTATTTTACAGTGAGAGTATTGTTCTGTAATATAAGACTTATTGCTTTTCTGTCCTTCCAGATGGAAGAAGATAAGGGTTCAGTCAGCTCAGCATATGAATTTGCTGAAAGCAAGCACAGAGGGGAGGACAGTAGGCACCTGCTAGCTGAGGCTTGCAGCCAGCAGGACAGTTCTTGCGTGCACTAGGTAGTACTGCGCTGGACCTTCCTGGGGACATATCCGCTAAGTTCTCATGCTTGGGGCATGCTATGGGAGAACTGGCCTGCCTTTCAGTTTTTACTTTCCTGATCCTTCATTGTTCCTCATATGTTTACTGTTTTTGTTTACTTGTCTTCCTTTTTTGTGATCTTTACATTTTTTATATGTCCATCCCTGAATATTTTATTAGTCTTCCTTTGGAGTTAAACAGTGTTACATCATACTTCACTTCAAATTCTAGCCTATTAAGGTATTCTCACAACCTGTTGTTTATATTCAAGAAATTATTCCTTTTCACTTCTTTTGAAAATAATGTCATGCTATTTCTATTATTTCTGAAGTTAGTTTTCCCATTTGAAGAGGTAGTTTTGTATCATTTTATACATCTTAATATAGTCAGACACCAAATTACTTATCTAAATCTAGCTTTTGAGTTAAATGATGCAATGAATGAGTGCTTAGACATGGTACTGAATAATTTTCTGTTGACTGATATTCATCAGACTCTCACTTCTAATTTTTCATAAACTTTAATAGTTTATGTCTTTGTAATAAAAAAAAGTATGAGTTGATGAAGACTTGATTCACTCACCTCTTAAGGAGTTAAACCCTAACAACCACTTCTAGACCTTACTGAAACATGCAAAATATTTTGATTGGTAGTAATTATGGATTATTTGCCATTTGTATATTATAATTACTGGTCAATAAGGTGCTGTTGTCTCATTTGAGGTAAAACATAAATGGCGAAACTTTCAAATAAAACTACTTGAAAATTGTAAATCTTAACTCTACCATGGAATCAAGCCATAGAACAGATAGAGTAATTTGAAAAACTTGAATTATTCTGGAAGACATATTTTTAAAATTAGATTCCTATAGTGAACTGCCCTAAATGAAAAATGTTGAAGATTAATTATATTGAAAATGTTGAAGATCAACTCTTACTATTATTATTAATTGAAATTCAAAAGAATTCAGAACTTTTGGATGCTCCATATGATTATTTTTACTGTATGGTTTATCTTATATTTTGCTTTGATAAATTAGAAAAATTTTTAGTTTTTAAAATATGCCCTGATTGAGCTGGGAAGAAAACTCAGTTGAAGAGCTTTCTGGGTGAAGAGGGGTAGCTGGCCTGGATTTATATTATTCCCTGGATAATCCACAAAGCAGATAATCCACTTGGGACCTGACTAGACCAAAGCTGTAAAACTATGCCCTCTGTGTTAAAAGTTCCCCAGAGGGTCAAGTTCAAGTGGATATTTCATAAGACATGGATCTGGTATTGCTTTGCTTTAATATGTCCATTAAAATGTATAAAACAGTTGAGAGATGGGTTCTTAGAATGCTCCTAATAACAGGGGCCTTGTTCTGGTTACTTTTACAAAAGGGTGATGAGTGAAAATATCTCATCATCCTATGATAGTCTAGAAGAACTAGACTAGAAGACTAGTTCTTCTAGTCTACAAGAAGCTAGAAGAACCCTGAAACCATGAATATGATTTTAGTAAAATTGCTGGGGGTATTACCCTGACCTGCAGTTTTTTCTGCTTATCACTAAATTTTCTTTTTTTTTTTTTTAATTTTTTTTAAAGATTTTATTTATTTATTTGTCAGAGAGAGAGAGGACAAGCTGGCAGAGTGGCAGGCAGAGGCAGAGGGAGATGCAGGCTCCCTGCTGAGCAAGGAGCCCGATGTGGGACTCGATCCCAGGACCCTGGGATCATGACCTGAGCCGAAGGCAGCTGCTTAACCAAATGAGCCACCCAGGCGTCCCTTCACTAAATTTTCATTGGTTGAGTGAAGTATACCTTGAGTATTTTTCTTATATATTTCTGCCTTTGGCATGTATTTTGAAATAAAAATCACTTCATAAAAGTAAGTGTTATATAATATCCCTCTTCTTTTTTTTCTGTCTTGACATGGCAGTAGTTTTTCTCTAATGGAAATGTGGTCAGCCTTGCCAAATCAGGCAGACGATAGTGCTAAGCCCTAAATGTTGTCCTGAGTTAGGGCCTTCTAGTCCTCTTCCTCCACTGTGACCTGCCTCTTTGGCCTCCATTGTTTTGTCGTTTCTCTGTCCCTAGATTCCTGGTCTGCTCTGGATGCTCTCTTTTCAACTATACCTAGCAACTATAGGGTTATCAACAGAATGTTAAGGCTGTTGACCTTTCTCATTGTGGACCTGGATGCTAAGCCCCAGACCTGAAACTTGCCACCACCTACAACAACAAAAAAATTTTGAATAGTTTCAACCAACTATACGTCACCTTCCTCTTTTGTGACAAAGATGCTTACATCTACTGTCTCATTTAACAAAGTGAACTACAAAAGAAACAGAAAACTTTAATGGCCTAGATTCAGTTTGCCAGTAGAAGCTATACTTTCCCAAAATAAAATTCTGTGAACAAATAAGAATTAAAAAATTTAATTTAAAAAAACTACTGATAAGGCTGCCATGAGTAGCAAGACCTGCATGCATACCTGATAAGTACACCACTTTACAAAACTAATGTTATTTTCAAACCTGTGCTGACTTATTTGAGCAGCTTTATCATCTGGAAGTTGAAATGAAGAAAAATATTACAGTTCATACTTAGAAAAGTGGATTTTTTTTCCTTTTTTTAGAAAACTGAATTCTTAACATTGGCTATACCATGGTTTAGTTCACTAATTAGTACTATTCTAATTTACCCTCTCCATTAAAATTGGTGATTTTATCATTTTTTTGCAGATACTGATACTCTTCCCTAAACTTTAAATTCCTGGTCAGATATTGTTATTTATGTAACCACATAATTAAAATAAAGGGACCTCAGTTCTTTCTGAAACTAGAATAAGCCAAATTATTAAAATAACCATACCCGATAAATGTAATTCTTACTATATGCTTATTTTCATAGTTAAATTTAGGCAACACATACAGAAATCTCCTCCTCTCTGGAGATCCCTAAAAGACAGTATGGAGGTTTTATAACTGTCTTCCAAAGTTGTTTATTTTCCTTGAGGAAGAGGAAAGAGGGAAGAGAATGTAGAGGAGTGAATGTGAGCTTTTAAGGCATGTTTTGAAGAAATGGGCCTTGAGTGAGAGAGAGCAGTCTTCTAAATGCCATTGCTGAACAGTTACCTCTTCCAATTCTGAATAATGAGTTGAAGCCATTACTTGTTTTAAGGGTTTTATTATTCTTAACCAAATTTGGAAATGAGTACTATTTGACGGCTTTTGATTTCACATTAAAAAAAAATTTTTTTTTCAAAAAAAAAAATTTCCTTGAACACAACCTTTTTTTTTCCCCCATAATTACAGTTTCCAAATATCTCCATTAAGGCTATACAAGATTCTCACTTTGATTATATACTTATTATAAAACTGTTTTAAAGACAAAAGAACAAAATGGTTAATAGTTCAATAATTTTTAAAAAGACTATTTGATAGGTAAGATGTCATAGGAAAGACTAAATAATTTAGAGATGTATGACAATTTTCTAACATCTAGAAGATTCTAGAAAGATAGAAGTAGAAGCACTAGGAGAAATTTTTAAATGTTTCTTATCACTGATACGAAAATAATGGAAATAAGAGCACTAAGTCAGAATTTATTTCAAAAGGCGAGTTCTGGAAAGATGAAAGTTTTTATTAGCCATGTATAATTATGTTGAATCTCCATAGTTGTTTTGTTTGGCCGCCCTTTCAGCTCTAAGATATGTGGTCATTCCTGGGAAGCAAATGTGGTAGAGGGTCTTACCAGTGAATCAAAATTTCTGGTAAATTAAAGTGGCACCAGGTAGGGTCTCATTCCCATTACTTTGCTTTTTTTCTTGTCTAGTATTTATAAGCAGTCCAAGAAAGAGAGAGAGAGAGAAAAGGAAGAAGGAAGGAAGGAAAAAGAAACACACAAAAGGAGTAATTCCATCTCCTTACTTTGAATGAAATGAGATTTAAATGTTCCACCCTTTTCCTACTCCCACTTAATTGGCAGCTGTGGCTACATGTATCTGGCTGGTCTCCCAATTCCTGAATGAGATCAAAGATATGTATATGAGAAAGTGGTAGAGCTTGGAAGTTTGCTGGAGAACAGTGTAGTTTTTTATATAAATAGCAGCTTTACAGAAGCATAGTTAACCAGCATTCGGCATTTTTAAAGCAGCTGGGTTTTCTCTTTGGAGAGAAAAAAGGAAATATATTTTTGCTTAGTTCAAAAGGTGATCTTAAGGAAGTCATTTCTTTATAATATTCTTGATATTTCGAGATGTCTACTCTCTCTGGGGTTGTCCATGTATTAATACCTGTCCTTAGATTTTAAATGAGAGGTAGTGAGTGCAAAGCAACGTAATTACCTAAAGTCAGATCCAGACCTAAGCAGTGTTCTGCACATATGTGGTCACTCAAATGCTGCTGACCTTATATGAAATCTTAAATGAAGATTTCATCTTCAGTGAATCCATGAAAGTTGAGCTCCAGCTATATAAGCAAAACACACATTGTTAAATTAAGAAGTACCAGGCAAACTCCTTGCTGTCTATAGTTTCTGGTCTAGTTTAGTGTTCCCCAGGCAAATGTGAAAGACTAGTTTGTTGTTTTCTTGTTTTGTTGTTTTTAATTTCCAGTCCATCACGGACCAGTACTTTGGTAAAATACAATAAAAATGAGTTACAGTTACCCTTGAACAATGTGGGGGTTAGGGGTGCTGAGCCTTCATGCAGTAAAAAATTCAGGTATAACTTTTGACTCCCCTAAACCCAGCAGCCTACTATTTACCAGGACCCTTATTGATAATATAAAAGTGCCAATTAACATGTATTTTGTATCTTACAGGTGTTGTATGCTCTGTTCTCACAATAAAGTAAGCTAGAGAAAAACTCAAAAGGAAGAAAGAATATATTTATAGTACTGTTAGTGTATTTATTGAAAAAAATTTATATGTGTGAGTGTACCTGTGCAGTACAAACCCATCTTAAGGGTCAAACTGTGTACTAGGAAATGAAATTTAAAAGATACATAAAATAAGCCCTGATTTTAAAATTATTATTAGATTCAGCAGTTATAAAAGTATTGTCAAATTGCCATAAAATTTTCTAACCTCTCAATTCATAAAGACCAGAAACACTTATCTCCTCATAGGCCAGTAACAAATTTTCAGACCACACTGATCCATGGATCACACTTTGAATTACACTGGTCTTTTTGCAAGGGGGCAACTACTTTCTTACACTTAGGTTAGCTAACATGTAACAGCTACTTTCTTACACTTAGGTTAGCTAAATATGTGCTGAATACACATCATACTTTTCTGCCCACACATAATTATTCATTCTCTTTGCTTAGTCTAGAATGCCCTTTCTCTCCCATCTCCAGCTATTGAAATCCCACCCAGTCTTTAAAATGTGTTTCAGATGCTATCTTTTTCATCAACTCTTTCATGCCCTCCCACCAATACCAACAACAACAGCTGGGTTTGAGCCTTCCCTCCTCTTTTTTAATATTTGTAGTCAGCCTCATTACCGTAATTATAAAAAAGGCAGTATAATGGCATGATAGAGATTTGAGCTCTGGAATTAAACTGAGACTTAAGCCTTCGCAGGGTGATCTTGAACAAATTCTCAACTTCTGTTTCTTCATCTGTAAAATGTTTCTGAATATGGTGCTTATCCCAAAAGTTTGTCGTAAGTTTTCAGTGAGAATAATCCATGAGAAGTATTTTACATAGGAACTGGCACATACATAGTAAACATTCCATTAATGTAACTGCCATTATTTATTCCTGACTTATCTCCCACCCTATTAACTCACTAGATTGCCATCCCCTCTAGGAACCAGCACAGTGCCTTGCTTAATAAATACAAGTTGAATTTAAGGAGTCATACTATTAAGTTATGCAAACAAGCAGCGGAATAGAATCCAGAGAGAGATTGCTGAGAGTTGGAGGGGTGAGGGAGGTTTCATGGAGATGGTGGTATTTAAATTGAAGTAGGTGTAGGGGTCAGCATTCTGACCATAGTTGGTGATGGGTCCTGACATATGCCTGAAGGCAAGGAACACTGTGGTTGTGTTCTGTGGTTGACTGTGTGAAGACTGTATAGAAGCATGGGGTAGTTGAGTAAGGCAGCCCGTGGTCAGGTTATAAAGGGCCTTAAGGCCCCCTTGCAGTATTGTACTTTCACCTTTGAGCATATGTGGGAGCTTTCAAGTCCTACTGCTGTAGAGGGTGATTTTGAGATGGAGGAAACTGTTGCCCAAAGACCCAAAGAGGAAACTGGGAGACCCGTAAAATTTCCTAAACTATTCTTCTGGATATTAATGTACTTCCTAGTGTTGATTGATTCCCAGGGGCAAGATTTTACTAGGAGAAAAAAAAGTTTGAGAATTGCACTATGTCTAGGTCTCCTCCTGGAGACTGACCATGTATCCTGAATTATTGACAGTCCTTTACTCAATAAGTCTGTTTAGACCATCATTGAATTAGTGTTTCTGAAAATTAATTGGCCATAGAACTTTTTTTCATGAGACATCTGTAAACATCTCTCAAAAAACAGTTTAAGAAACAGTAACATAAACAGTCTTAAACCAAAGGTATTACAATGAAAGAACAAGTAAAATTTGGCTATTTCTCAGTGCTCAACAGACCCTAGGACATTGGGACAGTTAGGTATTTGCCAGACAGGAATCATGTTGTCTCTCACTGCTTGCTTTTGGCAGGATTACTGTGAGCAAGGATTTAGCAGGACCTCACCTGTTCCTTATATGCTGAGCCCCAGGTTATTTATGTCCCATCATATCTGTCTTCTGTCCATTGTGCGCGTCTCCACAAATGTCCCCTGTTGTCATGCCTACACTCACCACTTGGTGATTCCCAACCTTTATGAATTGCAACTCTCTAATGAATCTATTTTTGTTCTCCTTCCTCTATACTTTCCAAAGATGTGTTATACTGTATATTATATATGTAAAGGGAAGTGAATGAAAAACAGTTTGTTTAAAATGATACCCCCTGAGAAATTAAGGAGTACACCTGACCATGTCAAAACCAAGGTTGGGATTCATTGGGCTATGTGATCATACCATTTCTTCCCCTCATTTTAACAGGATTAAAATTAGTAGTATTGGCTTTAAGTTATTTTGCTGGATTATTTATGCCTGAATCAGTATGAATTTGCATACCTTCAGAAATTAATAAAAATAGTAGTAAGTCATTTGTTTAGTGGATTTCAATGCAGTAAGTTGAATTAATTGGTAAATATTTTAAAAGCAAGGTAAGCTGATTATGGGCATAATTGGCACTTAATAGTTGCTTAGCAAATTTAAGATAAATGATGCTTTTTTTCAAGGATAATTATAAAATTTTAATAAATTTTCAAGGATTATTTCAGTGGATATATGTAGAGTGCTTAGAACCCAGCACATAGAAAACATTACATAAAGTATTTCCTACAGTGGTGGTGGTTGTTGTTGTTGAAGATTGGGGTTAGGTCCTGCTTGGTTATCATTTCCCAGTCTTCAGAATGGTTTACACTCCGTTTTTCTCTATTGCTAGACATTTTTAATTGAAATTATAGGAGCATTTCACCTAAACCAAAACTCAAAGAAGATTTAGAATTCAATTTGAGTGGTTGATGTAAAACATTTTGGCTATGATAAATTGTTAAGATGAGACATTAAAATCCAAAATCTTTACAGATTTAAATAAAAACCAGCTACTTATTTTTATACAGTTATTTTATTCATATTTTAATTTAGGACACAGTGCCTTTTAAATATTTTTGAATATTAATCTTAAAGCCTTCCATATATTTTCATATTATAGAAAACATATATACATTACTTTTGGTTTTAAAGTGCTTGTTTTTTTTTAATGCTTTTTGGAAATCTAGATCTATAAATAACTAATTTTTTTCTGCTTCAACTCTTACAGCTTACTGAAACAAATTCAGGTATCAAGTGCTTGGACTCCATGTGCTGTTTCTCAGAGGGAGAAACAGCGTGCGCATCTGTTGGAAGAATGCTGGAACGAGTAGTAGGAAGATGTAGTCCAAGCCATGTCAGCAGGTGTGAAATTTCTCTAAGTAGCCTTTGCTGCAGATGAGTGTCCTGTAAACTGGAACAGGATGAACCTGCGTCTCTAGATACCTAATAAATCAGCAGCTGGTTTTACCAACTGAAGTGGGAGGTGTGCTATTTATTAGCACTCTTTGATAGTAGATTTCACTTTGTGGCTTTGGGGTAGAGGGCTCTTTCACTAACAAAGGAAGAGAAAGCACCTTTGAAGAGACTTCATCTAATGAACAAATACTTTTGCTTTACAGTCTTTCTAAAATGTGGTGAATAGGAGTGTGTATATGATACTTATTTGGTTTTTATAACTTTCTTTTTTTGATCATTCCTTATTATTTTATTTCCTGTATTTTTTTGTTTGCTTTTTGTATTTATAAAATAGTTTACACATAATAGTAAAATCAAAGGATTTTGCTTCTCTCTTCATGTATATTTTCTGGTCATTCATTTGAGATTTTGAGGTATTTATTTACACAAAAGGCTGTACTTCTGCTCTCCTACCCATTTTAACTCTGTAATGAGGTTTTTAAAATGAGTTGTGATTTTTTTTAACTTGGCGTTCATGGTCTAATTAAAAGTTTATAAGTTAGAACAGGCACATTAAATTATGGTTTAGAAGAATCTTAGCATTTCTGTACCCTCCCAGATCTATTTCTTGAATTAGGTTTATCAGTGCTTGCTTTTGTGGATCATAACAGAAAATGCCGTGTTTTGGTAAATGCCACTTAAATTTATTTAAAAGTGAAATGGATTCATTTCTTCCTATAGTTCCCCAAGAGACATATTATTACTCAGGGGACAGTAATAAGTGGAAATAACTTTTTTCATGCTTTGGTGTCCTTCAGGTGAATTATCATATTCCTAAAATGAGAACAGCAGTGCACTGGTGTGCATGAAGAGTTATAGATGGGCAAGGATAGATAGATGTACATTGTCCACAATGTACCACATGAATAATCACTTTCCTCATGTGCCATGGTATGGAAAAGGTTGGAAAATAACCTAGGGGCAGGGAATAGAGGATGGAGGATGAACTGTTATTACCTTCTGATAAAATAATTTTTAATATTTGCTTAGCTTTTTGTTTTCAAAATGAGTAATTAGCATTCGTGTATCATAAAATCAGGTAACATTTACTGGCAAACTTATTAGTTCCTACTTTGCCTTTAGTTATGGCCATGTCTTTATGGTACAGTTGCATTTATAAATAGCATTCTTATAACATCTGTGTTTTCAGCCTCCATTTATTGATTATAACGTGATCAAAAATATTTCCATAATGCTGTGGTATCATTTTGTAGTAATTTTATTCTACATAAAAGAATTACTGTGAGCAGTTAAATTTATTGGGACTTAATGTATTTTGACGTACACAATTGTATTATAAAATGCATTATAAGAAAGCAGCTTTGTCATGTACCCAGGCCACCAAGTTTTCCAAAAGAACTTTCAGAAGGACCTACTTTATAGTATTATTGTACTTACTAAGACAGCTTTACAGTATAGAACTAAAGTGGGAGTTAGACTAAGAGACTGCTATAGAACTTCCACAGAATTTTTTAAATTTCTGCTTCAACAGGAAGTTCTCTTTAATGATAGTATACATCTTCACTAAATTAAAAAACTGTAATTAATTTTAAATAAGCAAAAATAATTTTTTTGCTTTATATATATTCTCATTGTTTGATATCTATTATTCAGGTAATATGCTCCCATTTTTATTCTGCGTTATCTCTTTGAACCTGCCTCTGGAAATAGGAGATTTATTTCAGCATATTCTCCTAAAGGTGGCTGTTATCATCTATACCTTTTTTCACTTAAAATTGTATCATAATATTTTCTTTTGTAAGATTTTATTTTATATTTTCCTTATAAAATGTTTAACAGTAATATCATATTTGACAAACTATAAATATCTTACCAGTTTTGTCCAACATCTCAGGCTATGTTATTGGTTCATACTGTCTTTATCCTCCTTTTTTCTTCAAATGAATAATTTAAAAAGTCTTTTAAGATCTGTTCAGTTTTTTTCTAGTGGATAAAAATCATACAATATAAAATCCACTTGGTGCTTTTCAAAGGGCTATATGAAAATTGCCATATATCTATTAACATTATATTTAAACTTTGAAAATCATTTTGATATGTAGAGTTTTGTTTTTGTGTTTTTACATATAATTGTATTAGTGAAAGACGTTTGGCATTTCTGTTTTGATTTTGGAACAGCCTTTTTTCTACATTTCTATTTCATGTCTAACTTAAAAGGTGAAGCAAAACTAATACTTCCGTTACAAGATGTAGAAGCCTTTGGATATTTGTTCTATTAACTTATTAAACATAAGAGGTAATGAACATCACTTGAGAAATACAACTAGGGCTTTCATATGCGCATTATTCTACTGATTAAAAACTTTTACCATCCAGGCACAAAAATTGTTACATTTTATTAATTGATGTTTTCTAAGGAATATGCCATATTGCAGACTTGGTTTCAAATGCAGCATCATGATGCTATATAAAGGATATGTCATGTTGTACACTAAAGGCTGTACTTCAGCAATAAATGATTTCCTTTTTGCATTTTACCAACAGTTACTTTATCCTAGTCAAACCTATTTTCTAAATAGAAAGGACTTAATAGTTAATATGTAGTTCCAGTACTTAATGTTCTGTTCAATACGATATTTAACATCTGAATGCACATGCGTGCTTTGAAAGATAAAAGCAAACCTTACCTAATAAAATTCTCCTATGTAAGCAATGGTTGGAAAAGAGGAAAAACTAATATAAAATACTGGCAATTTGGGAATGGAAACTTGACTCCCGATGATTAGGGTGTTGAGAGTTATGTTTTGTCATATGTATCTAAGCATACTTTTTCTTGGATAGATACTTTTAAGAAATGTTCATAGACTTATTTCATTCATTTATTTTATAAATACTGTCTGCTATGTAGCAGGTGCTAGGTACTAGAGAGAGATGGTAGTGAACAGGCCCTTCCTTAAACTAAGGCGTTTAAGGTTTTCTGGAAACTAATAAAATTAGAGAATTTGTAAACTACCAGTATGGTTGTAGCTTATTTGTGTTCCTCTTTGCCAACTTTGTAAAATTTCTAGGTTCCAAACTTCATTATTGCTATGCTTGCTTAATTGATTTAAGCTTAAACTACATACAGAATCTCAAGGAAACAGTGGGTATTTGATGAGTGAATTTAAAAGTCCTTTTGAATGCTAGTCTCTTCCTCTAGCGTCTTTGTTTAGTAAAGTGGGAACCCTGGAAAAAGTTACATAAAATGTATTTATTGTTTAGTGCTTTTAGCCCTCTAAGAAAAGCGACCTTTGACAGTATCAGGATACTGTCCTTGAAATGGGTTAGGCTCTTTTAAGCACGGAAGACTATTTCTGGTCTTGAGTTATTTTAGCTTAAATTAATAGAGCTGCAAATAAAGCATTATGTAATTAATTGCCTGTAGGCCTTATTATTCAGACAGTAGTTAAACTTTCCAGACCATTAGAGGTTTATTTGTTCTCAGTAAAGTGAAAACCCTACTGAGTCTCAACTGTCTTTGATACCTATTGAATAAACCATTTACTGCATTCAAGCTAATTATGCTAAAATCTTTAGAATAAAATTTATCACTGAAAAGAAATAGTATAATCTAATATGAACATATTATATATATTTCATATATATATATATTATGTATTACTATTTCATTCCAAAGCTTTTGGTAAGTAGGATGTTTGTTTGCTTCTGTAATGTCAAAATATAGCCTAGTTGCTTTTCAGTAAAACTGATTGTGCATAACTCTTAGTAACATACTTATTTCTTATTGTATTGTTAAGATTTTAAGAGCATCTCCTGCTTTACCACTTATAGAAATTGTTTTAATGCTAATGAATGTCTGAATTTTGGCTAATATTTTATATAATAACTAGAGCATTATTTTTTCCAAGTTTTTGTATTATATAAATAGACTGGTCATTCAAGGCTGGTATGAAGAACTTCTCCTAGCATTTAAAAATGAATCAATAAGTGATTATTTTAATATTCAAATCGCATTTTGATCCTTAGTTTTAGAGTAAATTTTTGTCTCACTTAAAAACATAGGTACTGGTGAGCCAAACTTTTCTCTTATTATTACTTTAGATCTTGGAGTGCATCGGATCCTTTCTATACCAACGACAGGAGCATCTTGACTCTCTCCACAATGGACTCATCTACTTGTTAAAGGGGCAGTAGTACTTTGTGGGAACCATTTCAACTCCTTTCCTAAAATTCAGTGTGATCATCCTGGTAATGGCCACACTAATTCTGCAGAATTACTTTCTAAAATTTCTCAAGTATTTCATACCCACTCAGAGTTATAATGGAAAACAAATAAAAAGCATTAACATAAACCTCTTTCAGCCCCTTTAATTTAAATCTGAACATGTTAGAATTTGTGAAGGAGATGTTTTCTATCTCTTTGGGTTGTCCCTCGTGCTTATGGGACTGCTAATGGCATTTCAGCCTCTTGCTAAGGCCACTATGTTTTAATATCAAGGTAGAAAAGGGAGGTAATTCCTAGTTAATTGTATTTTTTAGTATTAGCTTGGTTATCGAGTCTTCTATTCAAATCTGCTTCTGTAAATTATGCTGAAAAGTTTGCCTTGAAAACTCTATTTTTTTATTAGAGTTATATTTGAAACTTTTTATGCGAAAAGTTAATGTGAATAGAAAGGAATTTTGGTCCCTCAGTGACCCATGTTGTTAATTCTTTAGTGCTTTCTAAGTTCACAGAGCAAATTAGGAGAATGCATTTCCCATCATTATTTACTGCATTGTGGGTAGTAAATATATACTAATACCAAACTTCTCTAAATACTGTAACACAACCAGTAAAGTTAAGTATATAAATGCAAAGGGTATATTATATATATAAATCAGGAATCAAGTCCATTCACCAAATTCCAAGTTGATGTTTACTAATATTTTTGTGACGGAATACAAAGAATCTGTAGCGGGTAAATTACATACCATTAGCATATTATTATTTAATGTGTTTATCATTGGATCTTTTGCATGCTTTAATCTGGTTAATATATTTAAATTTGCCTTTTTTTTCCTATCTGAAAGCTCTGTTTATAGTATTTTATGATACTGTTGTAAAGTTCAACTATATCAATAAAAAGCAAGTTTGGACAGTATTTAATTATTGCAAATATTTTTAATCATATAAATCAAAATATTAGGGTAATTAAAACAAAAAGATAAGAGCCTCTTTCTGTGGCTAATTTAAAATTGCTCTTGCCTTTGAGTAAGCTAGTGTTTAGAATAAAGGATTTCATGTAAGAATCCTGTTATTTTTAGGTTAGTATATGTTATCTAAGTTACAATAGACTACCACAGTAAAGTGAAATCTGTCCAGTGTCCCATTACAAGGTATATTTTCAGACATGGCTACAGGATGTAGATGAAACAAAGTTTAAAATGCTGAATCTTAAGGGGTAATGACAGCATGAATTAAAATGCTAAGAATGATTAATCAGGTACATATTGCTGTATTTCAGTACTTAATGGCCATCCTGAATTTATCAGTGTTGTCATTTGTTTTGATAAAAA
Source organism: Nasua narica (assembly GCA_028533885.1). Lineage (NCBI taxonomy): Eukaryota > Metazoa > Chordata > Mammalia > Carnivora > Procyonidae > Nasua > Nasua narica. The sequence continues at coordinate 120,935,312 of CM052799.1, forward strand.
ATAATGTCATTTTAAAATTTAGAAATGATTATTGGTTAAAGAACTTACCAAGCTCTAAGTGTATGATTGTGTACATACACATTTAAAATTGTATGGAAATGGTTAAATAAGGTCTTCTAAAATTTTCTCTTGAGAATATAATAATTCCTTTCTGTAGATTTATTCTTCAACCTTCCGAAACTTCTTTCCCACTTCATGAATATAAGACTTCTGGAATTGGGCTGGTAGGGAAAGAATGGTAGAGTCAAGAATTAAGACTTTACCTTGTTTGCTGATGAACTTTTTTTTTAATTTTATTTTCTTGCTAATATAACATTTGTCTGTTTCAATAATGCAAGGATATTAGATTATGAATTTCAGCTTAAATATTAATTTTCATTAATAGCCCTTCTTTAACTTAGATATTCCAAAATTGAATTTAGGAATATACTGTGATTCTGGAAATACATTAAAGGGATAATACAGTGTACAGTGTATACGTTTACTAATTCATGTTCCAGAAGAGGAAATATTGCAGAAAATATTCCTGTTAATGTAGTTTAGTGGAAGATAACTCAGAATTTGTTTTTTCTTAGAATGTCTTATAAAATATTTATATAACAAAATGACATGTTATAGTCCTGCATTACATCTTCCTTAACAGTTTACAATGTTTGCCATAAACCAAACTGACTACTAACACTAGGGAAGGACCACAAAACCATCAAGCAGTCTCTGACCAACTGCAGCAGTGGAGGTCAGCTAGTCTATATGGTGCTGAAACTGGGATCGATATAATTCTCTGCATTGACTATTTGAAGTTATTTAAGAACTTTATGTCAAAAAAAGTAGATGGCATCTACCGATATGCTCATCCTACTCTGTTGAAAACCTCTTTTTAAAGGAAAGTTATAAGAAAAGAGCTTTCTTCAATTTATTAAGAAAGTAACTGTTGTCTACAAGCTTTAAATCATTTTCTAGTGCTAATACTCATATTTTAAAATTTATTATTTAGCCAGTAATCACAGAAAAATACCCTTTGCATATTTCTTTAAAATTCTTCGGAAAGTATGATGTTGGCAATTAATTTACTCTTAAACCTGCCAAAACCAGGGTAAGGTGCTACATGTGTTTTTACTAATTGATGGTCTCAAATCTATTTGCCTCGCTTTCTTACCTTTACCTACCTGGTCTGAAGGCTATAGCCCTGAAAATAGTAGCAAGCACCAAGACGGTTTTCAAAACTGCCCATCAGCTGCTTTAAAAAGTAACTCAGTACCCTGCCTCAGCTTTAGCAAGCAGTCGGCTCAACCTTAGGAGGATTATAATATGGGCCAGGAGAACTACAGCTACCAAGATTGCCATGGAGTTGAGAAGAAAGAAGGAGAGAATTTACAGTTTGAATCTCTCTTAACTACCCTCCTCCTTGGGTCTCAGTCTCCATGATGTCTAAAGGCTTCCCAGACCTAATCCAAACTCTGGCACTGTCCTGAGTAGGAGATTAAACTGAGGCAAATCACTGCATCAGGAAATTCCTTTACTCAGACCAGGCCGATTCTGCTGTAAGACTGTTGATTGTGGAATTGGGCTTGTGTGAGAAGCTTGAGACTCCTATCTGATAGGCAGAAGTCAAAGCCTCTAAAAACATTTACAGTTAATACCAAAAACATTTTAAATATACTACTCTGAGAAGTTATTAGGGGCAGGGGAAAAGGGAAAATCATCTGTGCTTGTGTTTTCCTGTAAAGATCACGTTGAAGTAGGATATAAGCAGGTATTCATAAAGCAAACACACCAAAGAGTTTCATAAAACATGTTTTATTAATTTTGGTCCCGCTTTTGAGACATTTTTATTTCTATCTTGAAATAAGTCATCTATTTTCATAAAAATAGAACATTATTAAAGTGCTGTTTATGTGAGAACACTTGAATGATTTTCCTACAAAAAAATAGATCATAACTAATGATATGTTTGTAGTAATTGTGATTGTTAGATTTTTATGGGGAATCAGTAGCTGGAAATACTGTAGCAACACTTAGTTTAAAATCGAGGACCTCAGACACTGTGGCTGTCTAATAAAATCCTTTAAAATTTCTCTGCATTGTCAGTAAGTGTAGTTACTTATTGTATAGCTCTCAGTAATTTTTTAAAGTTTACGAAATTATATTTATTGAATAAAATTTTTCCTACAAAATTAAAAGTGTTTTTTCATTATTTAAGCATTTTAAGCCTCTCTCTGCTTGTCACAGCTAACACTGCCAGAAACTTTTTTGATGAAATTTTATTGCATTTACCCTCCATGTTGTACAGGAATGCTATTAGGCCATTCACTGATTCCAGTGTCAAAAATCTGTAAGTTTTTGCTTTGCCCAGATTTTATATATCATCAGTACAGCTCCTGAAAAAGGGGCCTGATAGAAATGTCCCAGCTGTAAAGACCAACACACTTCAAGTCATCACTCATGAAAAGCCAGCCAATATGAACTTGGAAATGAAAATATATGCTTTTTAAAAAATACTGCTGATATAATGTCTATTATTTATATTTACATAAATATTATATAATATATATTATATATTATAAAATTATATTTATATAAATATATATATATAAATATAGAATATTTATATATAAAATATTCTAACCTAATGGCAATCATTATTCCTTATGCTTCCTCAGTTGCCATTTAAAGCACACATAACTGTTTAATATGTTTATTATAAGATAAGCTGTTATATTTGCCCGTGTTAGTATATGCAAAGAGTGACAATGTATATATAATTTCTGAATTTCTGTAATATAATTTCTGAAATGAAATAATATCCTGGACAAAGCAGTTCAGGCATCTGTTTTACCTGTTTTTATTTAAAAAGTAGTTGAAGGTTTGCACTATCTTTAGGGTAACTTCAAGTCTTTAACTTCTATGGTACAATGTGTTGCTCTTTGAATTAGAAATTTAGGACAAAAAATAAAACTTTATGAGCAGCATTTCACCAGAAAATTTAGTGAATTCAGAAACAATTGAAGTTTTCTTCTAAAGAGCTGACTCAGAGGGCAAAGTTGTTGTAAATGGAGATAAGTAAACATGTCTGTGAACAACTCTTTGGAAGTGGTAGATGGCCCTCTGACAAATCAGGGGAAATGGTTTGTCTTCAAGTAAAATTTGTATACAGTGGAATGCATAGATTTTAGAATTCTTTCATTTTTGACAAATCTATACAACTGTGTGATCCTTACCCTAATCCAGATAAAGAACTTTCCACCACTTCAGAAAATTCTCTTTTGCCACTTTCCAATGAATTTATTCCTCCCTTTATCCCTTGCAACCATGTTCCTATTTTTTATTGTCAAAGAGTAGTTTTACCTGTTCTTGAACTTCATATAAGTGAAATTACATATGTTCACTCTACATCTGGCTTCATTGCTCAAAATGACTGAGATTCCTCAATGTTGTTGCATATATACTTGGTTTCTTTTTGCTACTCAGTAGTGGTCATTTAATGAACATCGTACAATTTATCCATTCTCTAATTTATGGACCTTTGCGTTATTTACAGTTTGGTGTGACTATAAAGTTATGAGCATTCTTTCTGAACATGTTTTCATTTCTCTTTGAAATAACTGGAATTGCTAGGTCTCAAGTTAGGTTTATGTTTAATTTTATAAGAACCTGCTGAAAAGTTTTCCGAAGTTATCGTATATAACATTTTATGTGCATTTGTATGCAGTTAAGAGAGTTCCAGTTCTATTATATCTATAGTATGATAACTATGATATTTAACTCCTTTTCATATGCTTATTGGCAGTTTTTGTTTGGGGGATTTTGTCTGAAAGGCCTGTTCAAGTCTCTCATTTTTTCATTAGACTGCTTATCTCATTACAGAATGGATGAAATCCTTTATATAAGAATGTAAGTCCTTTGCCAGGTGAATGTATTGTTCACATTTACCCCCCAGTCTGTGGCTTGCCTGTATACAGTTGACCCCTGAAAAACATGAGTCTGAACTCCATGAATCAACTATGTGGATATTTCACAGTACTATAAATGTATTTCTATTACAATTTTCTTAACATTGTAAGAAAACAATATATAATACATATACAAAATATATGTTAATAGGCTTTATGTTCTCAGTAAAGCTGTCCAGCCCAACAGTCTGTTAAGTTTTGGGAAGTGGAGAGTTACAAGTAGATATTCAAGTGCACAGGAGGTCAGTGCCCTTGCCCCCTTGTTGTTCATGGGCTATTAATGGTGACTTTGGGTTGCAGAAGTGCTATATTTTGATGAAGTCCAATTTTTTTTCTTTTTATGGCTACATGTTTTTTGTATCTTGTCTAAAATATGCTTGTCAAACCTAAAGTAATGAAAATATTTTCCTCTGTTTTCTTCTGAAAGCATGACAGTTTTCACTTTTATGTCTATGTCTATGATCCATCTCCAATTCATTTATATGTAGGATGGAAGGCAGGGATTAAGGATCTTCCTTCTTCCTAACCCCCATAAGGCTGTTTGGCTTAGCTCCATTTGTTGAAAATATTCTGTCTCCATTGAATTCATTTGGAGTGTCTTTTTAAAATTAACTGACTGTAGGGGTACTTGGCTGGCTCAGTTAGTTAAGCATCCAACTCTTGGTTTCCCCTAAAGTCATGGGTCTCAGGGTTGTGAGATAGAGCCCTCTGTGGGATTCTGCACTTAGCACTGAGTCTGCTTGAGATTCTTTTCCTCTCCCTCCCTCTACCCCTTCCCCTGATCCTGCAGAGTCTCTCTCTCTTTCTCTCTCTCTCTCTCTCTCAAGTAAAATCTTTAAAATTAACTGACTATAAATGTGGATCTACTTTTGGGCTCTCTGATCTATTCATTTTATTATTTTTAAATTTTTATTTATTTGACAGAGATCACAAGTAGGCAGAGAGGCAGGCAGAGAGAGAGAGGGGGAAGGAGGCTCCCTGTTGAGCAGAGAGCCCGATGTGGGGCTCCATCCCAGGACCCTGAGATCATGACCTGAGCTGAAGGCAGAGGCTTTAACCCACTGAGCCAACCAGGCTCCCCTGATGTATTCATTTGTCCTTGGACCAATAACACACTCTCTTGATTACTATAGGGTTTTTTGAAGATTTTATTTATTTATTTGTTTGTTTGTTTGTTTGTTTGTTTGTTTGTTTGAGAGAGGGAGAGATAGAGCATGAGCAGGGTGAAGGGGCAGGGGGAGAAAGAAATGCAGACTCCCCACTGAGCAGGAAGTCCAACCAAGGCTCCATCCCAGGATGCTGGCATCATAACCTGAGCCAAAAGCAGACGTTTAACTGACTAAGCCACCCAGGTGCCCCTTGATTACTATAATTTTATACTGAAATTTTAAATCAGGTAATCAAAGTTCTCCACCTTTTTGTTAAGATTATTTTGGCTATCCTATGTCCTTTCATCTCCATATAACTTTTGAAATCAGCTGATGATCAATTTCTAAAAAAGAAATCATGACATGATTTTGATTTGGATAGTTCAATTTGGAAACAAGTGACATCTTAACAATATTGAATCTTCTAATCCATAAATATGATGTATCTCTCCATTTATTTTCGGTCATCTTTAATTTACCTCCAGAATGTTTTATAGTCCTCATTGTTGAGGACATCTGGCAAACCTTTGTTAAACTAAAATTTGTATGTTTTTTGATGCTATGGTAAGTGGAATTGTTATTTCATTTATTTTCAAATTACTCATTACTAGAATACAGAAATGCAATTTTTGTACTTTTGACTCTAACCTAAAATCTTGCTCAATTTATTCAATTCTAGGGTTTTTTTTTTAATTTTGTGCAGAATCTTTTCAGTTTTCACATACACAGTCATGTCATTTGAAAATAGTGACAGCTTCAGTGTTCTTTTCCGATCTTCATGCTTTTGTCTCTTGTTATTGCCTTATTCCTCTGGCTAGAACTTCCCTGTAGAATGTTAATTAAATAGACGTGGTGGGAACTGTGAATAGGTGTTGAATTTTGAAAATGCTTTTTCTCCACTTATCAAAGTGATCATATTTTTTTGTTTAGTTCAGTATTATGGTAAATTACCACAGTTTATTTCCAAATGTTAAGCCAACTTTATGTCCCTGAAATAAATTTCACTTTGTGGGGCGCCTGGGTGGCTCAGTGGGTTAAAGCTTCTACTTTCAGCTCAGGTCAAGATCTCAGGGTCCTGGGATAGAGCCCGGGGTTGGACTTTCTGCTCAGTGGGGAGCCTGCTTCCCACTCTCTCTCTGCCTGCGTCTCTGCCTACTTGTGATCTCTGTGTCTGTCAAATAAATAAAATCTTTAAAATAAATAAATTTCACTTTGTTATAACATGTTATTCTTTTATATATTACTGTTTGGTATAGTAATATCATGTTAGGAACTTTTCTATCTGTGCTTATGAAGGATATAGTGTCTGTAGTTTCATTTTCTTATAATATCTGTCAGGTTTTTGTATTAGGGTTATGCTGGCCTCATAAAACGATTTAGGAAGTATTCCTCCCCTCTTTTTTGAAAGAGTTTATGTAAGGTTAATATTATTTAATATTTTGAATTCCCCATTGAAGTCATGTAGGCCTAGAATTTTTTATTTGTGGGAATATTTTTTAGTAGGTATTACTTTTTATTGCTGCAACAGATTACCACAAACTTAATAGCTTAAAACAACACAAATTTATTATCCCAAATTCTGTAAATTAGAAGTCTGACACAAATCTCGGTGGAATAAAATTAAGATGTGAGAGCAGGACCACATTTGTCTTCTGAGGCTTACAGAATTTTTTTGTGGAGTCGACACACAGTGGTACATTAGTTTCAGGTGTACAACTTAGTGATTTGACAAGTTTATACATTATGCTATGTTGACAAGTGTAGCTACCATCTGTACCATTACATTGTGTTCCTTATGCTGTGACATTCATTCCATACTTGGAAGCCTGTTTCTCCCACTCCCCTTCACCCATTTTGCCCAAACCTCCCACCCCCTTCCCTTATGGCATCCATCAGTTGTTCATATTTATTGGCCTGATTGTGCTTTTTGGTACATTCCTTTCTCTTTGGTAGATTCCACTTATGGAGTAGAATCATATGGTATTTAGCTTTCTCAGTCTGAATTACTCCACTTAGCATAATACCCTCTAGGTCCATCCATGTTGTCTCAAATGGCACCATCTCTTTTTTTATGGCTCCATAATATTCCATTCGTGTGTATGTATGTACATACCACATTTTCCTTATCCATTTTCTTTTTCATTTCTTAGTTTAAATTCAATATATAATGTAGTATTGGTTTCTGAGGTAGAGGTCAGTGATTCATCAGCCTTATATAGTACCCAGTGCTCATTATATCACGTGCCCTCCTTAATGTCCATTAGCAGTTACCCCATACCCCCACCTTCCTCCCCTTCAGCAACCCTGTTTGTTTCTTATGATTAAGAGTCTCTTATGGTTTGTCTCCCTTTCTGATTTCATCTTGTTCTATTTTTTCCTCCCTTCCCCTATGATCCCTTGTTTTGTTTCTTAAGCTCCATGTAGGAGTGAGATTATATGATAGTTGTCTTTCTCTGATTGACTTATCTTGCTTAGCATAATACCCTCTAGTTACATCCAGGTCATTATAAATGACAAGATTTCATTTTTTCTGTCCATCTTCCTATTGATGGACACTTAAGTTGCTCCCATTTCTTGGCTATTGCAAATAATGTTGCAATAAATATAGGGTGCATGTATCTTTTAAATTAGTGTTTTTGTTTTCTTTGGGCAAATACCCAGTTGTGGAATTATTGGATCATAGGGTACTTTTAGTTTTGGTGGGCACCTGCATACGTTTTTCCACAGTGGATGCACCAATTTACATTCCCACCAACAATGCACAAGGGTTCCTTTTTTCTCCACATCCTTCCTAACACCTGTTATTTCTTGTCTTTATTTTAGCCATTCTAATAAGGTAGCCTCTCATTCTGGTTTTTTGTTTCAGATTTTTATTTAACTTGTAGTTAACATATAGTATAATATTGGTTTCAGAAGTAGAATTTGGTGATTCATCACTTACATGTAACGCCCAGTGCTCATCACAAGTGTCCTTCACCCACTTAGCCCATCCTCCTACCTGACTTCTCTCCCGCAACCCTCAGTGTGTTCTCTATAGTCTACAGTCTGTTGTATGGTTTGTCTTCCTCCCCGTCTTCTTCTTTCCCCTATGTTCATCTGTGTTGTTTCTTAAATTCCACGTATGAGTGAAATC
>CM052799.1:120944042-120962997 GCA_028533885.1 Nasua narica
TTTTCAAGACTGCTTTGGCTATTCGGAGCCTATTGTGGTTCCATACAAATTTTAGGATTGTTTGTTCTAGTTCTGTGAAAAATGCTGGTGGTATTTTGATAGGGATTGCATTAAATGTGGAGATTGTTTTGGGTAATATAGACATTTTAGCAATGTCCTTTTAATCCATGAGCATGGAATATCTTTCCATTTGTGTCATCTTCAATTCCTTTCATAAATCTTCTATAGTTTTCAGAGTACAGATCTTTTATCTCTTGGACTAGGTTCACTCCTAGGTATCTTATGGTTTGGGGTGCAGTTGTAAATAGTATTGATTCCATGATTTCTCTGTTGCTTCATTTTTGATGTATAGAAATGCAACAGATTTCTGTACATTGATTTCGTATCCTGCAACTTCACTGAATTTGTGTATCAGTTCTAGTAATTTTTTGGTGGAGTCTTTGGGTTTTCTAGGTAGAATATCATGTCATCTGTGAGTAGTGAAAGTTTGACTTCTTCCTTGCCAATTTGGATCCCTTTTATTTTCTCCTGTTGTCTGATTGCAAGGCTAAGACTTCCAGTACTATGTTGACTAACAATGGTGAGAGTGGACATCCCTGTCTTTTTCCTGACCATAGAGGAAAAACTCTCAGTTTTTCCCCATTGAACATGATATTAGTGATGTGTCTTTCATATATGGCCTTTATGACATTGAGGTATATTCCCACTGTCCCTAATTCATTGAGGATTTTTATCAAGAATGGATGCTATAATTTGTCAAATGCTTTTTCTGCATCTATTGAGAGGGCCATAGGGTTCTTATCCTTTTATTCATGTGGTGTATTACCTTGATTGATTTGCAAATATTGAACCACCCTTGCAGCCCAAGAATAAATCCCACTTGATCATGGTGAATGATAAGTGTTTTGTTGGATTTGACTTGCGAGGATTTCACTGAGAATTTTGCAGCCATGTTCATCAGGGATATTGGTTTGTAATTCTCTTTTTTAACAGGGTCTTTTTCTGGTTTTGGAATCAAGGTAATGCTGGCCTCTGAGTTTAGAAATTTTCCTTCCATTTCTATTTTTTGGGACAGTTACAGAAGAATCAGTATTAACTCTTCTTTAAATGTTTGGTAGGGGGTGCCTGAGTGGATCAGTGGGTTAAAGCCTCTGCCTTTGGCTCAGGTCATGATCTCAGGGTCCTGGGATCGAGCCCCGCATCGGGCTCTCTGCTTAGCAGGAAGCCTGCTTCCCCCTCTCTCTCTGCCTACTTGTGATCTCTCTCTCTCTCTGGCAATAAATAAATAAAATATTAAAAAAAAAAAAAAGAAAGAAAGAAAAAAAAAGAAATGTTTGGTAGAATTCCCCTGGGAAGCCATCTGGCCCTGGACTTCTGTTTGTTGGGAGATTTTTGATTACTGATTCAAAATCTTTGCTGGTATTGGGTCTGTTCAAATATTCTATTCCTCCTATTTCAGTTTTGATAGTTTATATGTTTCTAGTAATTTATCCCTTTCTTCTAGATTGCCCAATTTGTTGGCATATAATTTTTCATAATATTCTTATAATTTTTCGTATTTCTGCGGGTTGTGATCTCTCCTATTTCATTCATGATTTTATTTATTCGGGTCTTTTTTCTTTTTGATACATCTGGCTAGAGGTTTATCAATTTTATTAATTCTCTCATAGAACCAGCTCTTATTTTCATTGATCTGTTTTTTTGTTGTTGTTTCTATATCATTTATTGCTGCTCTAATCTTTATTATTTCCCTTCTTCTGGCTTTAGGCTTTATTTGCTGTTCCTTTCCTAGGTTGTGTGGATGTAAGGTTAGGTTGTGTATTTGAGACTTTTCTTGCTTTTTGAGGTAGGCATGTATTGCTATGTACTTCATTTTTATGTCTGCTTTGCTGCATCCCAAATGTTTTGGAGTGTCGTGTTTTCATTTTCATTTGCTTCCATGTATTTTTAATTTCTTCTTTGATTTCCTAGGTAGCCCATTCACTCTTTCATAGGATGTTCTTTAACCCCCATATTTGTGGTCTTTCCAAATTTTTTCTTGTGGTTAAATTCAAGTTTCATAGCATTGTGGTCTGAAAATATCTGTTAAGTACATCTAGTCAAATGTGTCATTCAAAACCATTGTTTGCTTATTGATTTTCTGCTTAAATGATCTGTCCATTGCTCTAAGTGGGCTGTTAAAGTTCTCTATTGTAATCCATAAGTTTCTTTATGTTTGTTACTAATTGATTTATATATTTGGGTGCTCCCTAGTTGGAGACATAAATACAATCATTAGATCTACTTTTTGGATAGCCCCTTTATTATGATATTGTGCCTTTCTTTGTCTCTTATTACAGTCTTTGGCTTAAAATCCAGTTTGTCTGATATAAGCATGGCTACTCAAGCTTTCTTTTGATGTCCATAAGCATGATAAGTAGTTCTCCATCCCCTCACTTTCAATCTGCAGGCGTCTTTAAGTCTAAAATGAGTCTCTTGTAGGCGGCTTATAGATGAGTGTATTGTTTTTTTGGTTGTTTTGTTTTTTGCTTTAATCCATTCTGATGCCCTATGTCTTTTTTTTTTTTTTAAGACTTTTTTATTTATTTATTTGACAGAGAGAGACACAGAGAGAGAGGGAACATAAGCAAGGGGAGTGGGAGAGGGTGAAGCAGGCTTCCTGCCAAGCAGGGAGCCCAATGTGGGCCTTGATCCCAGGACTCAATCCCAGGACTCTGGGATCATGACCTGAGCCAAAGGCAGACGCTTAACGACTGAGCCACCCAGGCGCCCCCCTCTGTCTTTTGATTGGAACATTTAGTCTGCTTATATTCAAAGTGATTCTTGATAACATCAATGTATATAGAACATTACATTCAACATCTTTAGAACACACATTCTATAGCTGGTACCTTCTACACATTCTGTCATGTGCTTGGTGCGATTCTGATTGGGATTGCACTGAATGTGTACATCAATTTGAGAGGGACTGACATCTTGAAAATATTTATTATTCCTATTAATAAACATGGAATATGTCTCCAATCTATTTCTTCTTTGGTTTTGTTCATTAGAGTTTTATAGTTTCCTCATTTAGATCTTGTACATATTTTCTTAGATTTATACCTAAGTACTCCATTTGTGCTAATGTAAATGGTATTGTGTTTTTAATTTCAAATTCCACTTGTTCATTGCTGGTAAGTAAGAAAGTAATTGACTTTTGCATATTAACCTTGTACCCTGCAAGTTTACTATAATTACTTATTAATTCCAGGGGGTTTTTTTGCTTTGATTCTTTTGGATTTTCTTCATAAACAATGTCACCTGTGAACAGACAGTTTTATTTCTTCTCTTAATGTATTAGCTGGAACTTCGGTACAATGTTGAAAGGGATGGTGAGGGGGACAGGTTTGTCTTGTACATGATCTTAGTTGGAAAACTTTGGTTTCTTACCATTAAGTATGTTAGCTGTAGATTTTTTGTAGATATTCCTTATCCAGTTGAGGAAGTTCCCCTCTATTCCTAGTTTACTGAGAATTTTTACTGTGAATGATTGTTGGATTTTGTCAAATGCTTTTTCTGCATCTGTTGATAAGATCATGTGATTTTTCTTCTTTAGCCTGATGATATAATGGATTGTATTAAAACTGAAAGGAAAAAAACAGAAAATTATTGATATAACTGACATATAGCATTGTATAAGTTTAAGGTATACAGCATAATGATTTAACTTCATTAATTGATTTTCAAATGTTGAATCAGTTTTGATTACTGGGATAAATATATTTGATTTGCTCATTTTTTAACCACTTTTATAAACATTTATTTGAATACATTTGACATGTAACATTGTGTAAGTTTAAGGTGATACATTTATTTATATATATTGTAATATAATTGTCACTGTAGAAATATTTATCACATTATATAACTATAGTATATTATTTATATTCATTTACTGTGCATTAGATCTCTATGGCTTATTTACTACACATTTCAATTTTGTACCCTTAAACATCATCAATCTTATCCCCTTCATCCCCTGATAACCACCATTTTACTGTTTGTTTTATTTTGGTTTTTTTTACAGGTTTGACTTTTTTATATTTATAGTTCCTTCATTTAGATATCACATATAAGTGATATCATACAATAGTTGTCTTTCTCTGACTTATCTCGCTTGACATAATGTTCTCAAGGTCCATCCACGGTGCTGCAGATGGCAGGTTACTCTTCCTTATGGCTGAATAACATTCCATTGTGTTTATGTACTGCATCTTTTTTATTTATCTGTTGATGGGCATTTGGGTTGTTTTCATATCTTGGCTATTGTGAATAATGCTACAGTAAACATGGGAATGTGTATATCTTGTTGAAATCCTGTTTTCATGTCCTTTGGGAATTGCTGGATCATATGGTAGATCTATTTTTAAATTTGGGGGGTACCTACATACTGTTTTCCATAGTGATTGGAGCAATTGGCATTCTCACCAACAATATATGGATTTCCTTTTCACCACATCCTTGCCAGCACCTGTTGCCTCTTTGTCTTCTTGATGATAGTCATTCCAACAGGTGTGAGATGATATCTCATTAGGGTTTTGATTTGCATTTCCCTGATGCTTAGTGGTGTTGAGCATCTTTTCATATGCCTATTGACCATTTTGGTGTTCTTTTGGGAAAAAATATCTAGTTCTTCTGCCTGTTTTTTAATCAGATTGCTTTTTGTTAAGTTATATAATTTCTTTGAATACTTTGGATATTAACTCTTTATCAAATACATCATTTGCAAAAATGTTCTCCCATTCTGTAGGTCCTTTTCATTTTATTAATTGTATCTTCTGCTATGCAGAGGCTTTTGCATTTGAAATAGTCCCATTTGTTTATTTTTGCTTTTGTTGCTTATATTTTTGGTGTCATATCCAAAAATCATTACCATGACCAATATTGGTGAGCCACTTCCTTACATTTTTCTTCTAGGAATTTTATAGTATCAGGTCTGTGTTTAAGTCTTTGATCCATTTTAAGTTAATTTTTATGAGCGGTATGAGACAGTGGTTCAATTATATTGTTCTGCATGTGTTCTCCAGTTTTCCCAGCACCCTTTTTTGAAGAGACTATAATTTTCCCACTGGGTGTTCTTGGCTTCCTTATTGCATATTAGTTTACATGCTGGGATTTAATTCTGGGCTCTCTATTCCATTCCATTGATCAATGTGTCTGTTACTGTGCCAGTACCAAACTGTTTTTATTAGTATGGCTCTGTGGTATGGTTTGAAATCTGGAGGTGTAGTACCTCGGACTTTGTTCATTTTTCTCAGGATTGCTGGCTATTTGGGGTCTTTTATGTCTCCACACAAAATTTAGGAATGTTTCTTTTATTTCTGTGAAGAATGCCTTTGGTATTTTAATGGGAATTGCATTGAATCTGTAGATGAGTTTGGGTAGAATAGACATTTTAACAATTCTGATTCCTGTACACAGAAACCTATCCATTTGTGTCTTATTCCATTTCTTTCCACAAAATCTTACAGTTTCATTGTATAATTTTTTTACTTTCTTGGTTAACTTTATTCCTGAGTATTTTATTGTTTTTCATGCTGTTGTGAATAAGATTCTTTTTCAGATGTTTCATCATTAGTTCAAAGGAATGCAACTGATTTCTGTATGTTGATTTTGTATCCTACCACTTTACTAAAATCATTGATTAATTCCAACAATTTTTGGACTAACTTTTTGGGATTTTCTATATATCAGTAAATGACAATTTTACGGCTTTGTGATTGGGTATCTTTTATTTCTTTGTCTTGTCTAATTGCTCTAGCTAGTACTTCAGTACTACATTGAATAGGAGTAGTAAGAGTGGGCTTCCTTGTCTTGTTCCTGATGTTAGAAGAAACACTTGATTTTTCTCCATTGAGTATATGTTAGCTGTAGTTTTGTTGTATATAATCTTTATTATGATGAGGTAAGTTCTTTTTATACCCAATCTGCTATGAGTTTTCAATCATGAAAGTTATATTTTGTCAAATGCTTTTTCTGTACCTATTGAAATGATCATGTGATTTTTATCTTTCATTTTATAAATGTGATACATTATACTTACTGATTTGCGTATCTTGGACCATCCTTGAATCCCTGGGATAAATCCCATTCAGTCATGGTATATAATCCTTTTAATGTGTTCTTCAATTTGATTTGCTAATATTTGGTGAGAATTTTTACACCTATATTCATCAGGATTTGGTCTGTACTTTCTTGTGGCATCTTCATCTGGTTTTGGTATCAATATAATGCTGGCTTCGTAGAATGAGTTTGGAAGTGTTCCCTCCTCCTCAGTATTTTGGAAAAGTTCAAGGAGCATTGGTGTTATTTCCTTAAATGTTTTGTAGAATTCTCTAGTAAAGGGGTGCCTGGGTGGCTCAGTGGGTTAAAGCCTCTGCCTTCAGCTCAGGTCATGGTCTCAGGGTCCTGGGATCAAGCCCCACATCGGGCTCTTTGCTCAGCGGGGAGCCTGCTTCCCTCTCTCTCTGCCCGCCTCTCTGCCTACTTGTAATCTCTCTCTCTCTCTGTGTCAAATAAATAAATAAAATCTTAAAAAAAAAAAAAAAAAGAATTCTCTAGTAAAGCCATCTGGTCCTGGAGTTTTCTGATTATAGATTCAATCTCTTTACTATTGGTCTGTTTGATTTTTTTATTTCTTCCTGATTCAGTCTTGTTAGGTTGTATGTTTGTAGAACTATATAATTTCTTTGAGGTTATGTAAGTTGCTGGCATATAATTGTTCATAGTAATCTCTTATGGTCCTTTGTATTTTTGTAGCACCAGTTGTATTATCTCCTCTTTCATTTCTAATTTTGAGTCTTCTTTCTTAGTCTAGCTAAAGATTTGTCAATTACCTATCTTTTCAAAGTACCAACTCTTAGTTGCACTGATCCTTTTCATTTTTTTTTTTTTTTGGTCTCTCTTTCATTTATTTCTACTCTGATCTTTATTATTTCCTTCCTTCTGTTAACTCTGAACTTAATTTGTTCCTTTTATAGTTCCTTGAGGTGTAAAGTTATGTTAAGATCTTTCTAATTTCTTAATATATGTGTTTATTGCTCTGAAATTTTAGAATTCTTTTTAATACACTCCATATTTGATATGTTTTAGTTCTATTTTCATATGTTTAGTTATAGTTTTTCAATTCTTTTCTTTTTTAGTAGGCTCCATATCCAGTGTGGGACTTGAACTCACTACTCTGAGATCAAGAGTCACACACGCCACCAACTGGGCCAGCCAGGTGCCCCTTACCTCCCTTTTGATTTCTTCTTTGACTCATTGGCTATTTAGAAATGTGTTGTTTAGTTTATATATATATGTGTAGATCTCACTTTTCTTAATTTCTAGTTTTATACCATTATGGTCAGAAAAGATAGTTACTATGGTTTCACTCTTCTTAAATTTGTTAAGAAATGTTTTGTGTCCTATCTGTCCTGGAGAATATTCCATGTGCACTTGAGAAGAATGTGTATTCTGCTGCTGTTGGATGTAATGTTATATATATATTTGTTAAGTCCGTTTGTTTTAATGTGTGGTTCAATTCTAACATTTCCTTGTTGATTTTGTCTGCTTAATCTATCCATTGCTAATGGTGGGGTTTTGAAGCCCCCTACCATTATTGTAATGTTTTATATTTCTCTTTTAAGATCTGTTAGTATTTGCTCAATATATTTTGGTGCTTGGGTGTTGGGAATATATATGATTGTTATATCTTCTTGATATATTGATACATATCTTCTTGATCTGTATTGATCCCTTTATCATTATCTAATGACTTTGTTTTTTGTTACCCTTTTTTGCTGGAAGTCTATTTTGTCAAATATAAGTAAGATTATGCCCACATTCTTTTGGTTTCCATTTGCTTGGAATATCATCTTTATTTTGAGCCTATGTGTGGTTTTAGAGCTAAAACAGCAAGCATATAGTTGAATCTTTTTTTTTTTAATCTGTCCAGCCACTCTGTTCATTTTGATTGGTGAGTTCAATCCATTTACATTTAGGGCGATTATTGATTGATAAGGATTTACTACTGCCATTTTATCTTTTCCCTTCTGGTTATTTTATTTCTCTATTGTTTTTTTCCCCTTGTTTCTGTCTGTATTAAGTTTGTGGCTTTTTATGGTAATTTGCTCAGACTCTCCTTTTTTGTTTTGTATTTCTGCTCTAGAATTTTGCTTTGTGGGTGTCATAAGGTTTATATACAACTTGCCATAGATACAATAACCCTTTTTTTGGCTGATAGCAATTTATCTTCATTTGCCTTTTTCACCCTTTAACTCTTTCCCTTTTATTTTTGGTGCCACAAATTGTCTCTTTTATGCTGTGATTTAATTCCCAAGTTAAAATAATAATATTTTAAATGTTCTTTTCCTTTTACCTTTGTGTTATAATTATTATTCTATCTTTAAAAGGACTGTGGCTTTCTCTCCCCTTAATCAGCATTTTGTGTATTTCCTTCATTTCACCTTGAAGAGCTCCCTTCAGCATTTCTTTTTTTTTTTTTTTTTAAAGATTTTATTTATTTGAGAGACAGAGAAAGTGAGAGAGAGCATGAGAGGAGAGAAGGTTAGAGGAAGAAGCAGACTCCCCGTGGAGCTGGGAGCCCGATGTGGGACTCGATCCAGGAACTCAAGGATCATGACCTGAGCCTAAGGCAGTTGCTCAACCAACTGAGCCACCCAGGTGCCCCCCTTCAGCATTTCTTTAACACAAGTCTAGTCATTGTGAGCCCCCTCAACTTTTGTTTATCTGGGAAAGCCTTTATTTCTCCTTCATATATGAAGGATAACTTGCCAGGTAGAGTCTTCTTGGCTGGAAGTTTTTATTTTTTGGTGCTTTAAATATATCATGGTACTCTCACCTGTCCTGTAGAATTTCTGCTGAGAAATCTGTTGGTAGTCCAGTGGGTTCCTTTATAGGTTACTGTCTTTATTCCCCTGTCTGCTTTTAAAATTCTTTATCATGGACTTTTGACAGTTTTAACTTGATGTAGCTTAGAGGTCTTTTCGTGTTGAGATAAGGTGTCCTATTAGCTTCATCGGCTTGCATATCCAGTTCCATCCTTAGGTTTGAAAAGTTCTCAGATATTATTTTTTTAAATATGCTCTCTGCTCCTGTTTCCCTCTTTTCGCCTTATGGTGTACCATTAATCTTGTGTTGCCTCTTCTAATGGAGTTTGAAATCTAGGGTTTCTTCATTTAAAAAAAAAATCTTTCCCTCTTCCATCAGAAACATTTCTATATTCCTATCTTTGAGTTCACTTATTCTCTTGTCCAACTGATCTACTCTATTTCTAATGCTTTCTAATGCATTCTTCATCTCATGTATTGAGTTCTTTAACTCCAGGATTTGATTTTTGCTTTTAGAATTTCAATATCTTTGGAAAAGTACCCCTGTTCGTTAATTTAATTCCTGAGATAATTATACTGCCCCCTGAATTTTCTTGTATGTTATTAAATTTCTTGATAACAGCTATTTTGAATTCATCAGATCACAGTATTCCATGTCTTTGGGTTCAGTTGCTGAAAAATTGTCATTTTCTTTTTGTGATACCATATTTTTGTGATTTTTCATGGTGTTTGATGAAAAGTGCTCTATTGCCACATCCGAAGTAGCACAAACACCATTCATATTTAGGTAAGGCTTTGTTTACTTTGATTATAACAGCTCAATAGGTCTGCCATTAGAAGCCTACCTTTTGTTTTCCAGAAGGTGGCATAATAGCACAAGTTTTCAGTCTCTTACTAGCACTGACTCAGGGCTAAGGTTAGGAGCAGCAGGAAAGAGAAAGAAAAGGAAAGAGGAAAGAAAAGAAGAAAAGGGGAAAGGAAAGGAGGTGAAGAGAGGAGAGAAGAGAGGAGGAGGGAGGGAGGGAAGGAAGGGAAAGAAAAGAAAGGGAAAGAAAGAAAAGGAAGGAAAGGAAAAAGGAAAGGCTGGCAACAGTCAGGGAAGGTGTGCTTTTGATGTTTGGGGCTTTGGATGTGCCCACAGCCCCACAGGGGGACCCTCCAGTAGTGGGGATTCTCAGAGGTTCACAGGCAGTCTTCTTGCCATAATCCCAGAGCAGACAGCAGGAAATGCATTTCTTCAGTTTTCTTTACCTTCTTTTTCCCTACCCGCCCCAGTCACCGTAATCTCTCCTCAGAACAACAAGTCTCTCTAGTTGCAGCATGTGTGGCCAGGTAGACCCCCACTTACCATTTCCACCCTCCACATTCACTGCCAGAAAGGTGGTGCTGGTCTGCTGCTTCCTACCACTCCCTGGATCCTCAGCCTCCTCTGAGGTGCACAGGCTCATGGATCTCTTAGGTGTCTCCCTTTTTTGTATGCAGAGGCCCTTTTTGGGGGGTTATGGGTGTGTGATTAGTTGTAAATTGAAAGGGAAAGAAAAAAATAGACATGTTGCTATGACACTGACATCACTCCTCCTGATTTGCTAAATTTTTTATTTTTACATGTATGTTCATAACAAATATTCTGTAAGTTTTTTGTTTTTTGTTTCTTTCTATGCCTTTGGTGTGGTATTTGGGTAATGCTAAGTTCATAGTATGAGTTAGGAAATATTATCTCTGCTCTCATCCTCTGAAAGAGATAATAGAAAATTGGCATAATTTCTTCCTTAAACGTTTGTTAAAATTCAGCACCTGGGCTTATTGCTTTCTGTGTTGGAAGGTTATTGATTGATCCCATTTCTTTAATGCACATAGGTCTGTTCAACTCTCTATTTCTTAAATTAGAGAAACTCATACTATTATAGTTTTAGAGAATACTATTTGTATGAGTTTTGGCATATTGTGTTTTCGTGGAATTGGTCCATTCATAAAGTCTATCAAATTTGTGGACATATAATTGTTGATAATATTTCTTTAATAGCCTTTTAATGTACTTGAGACCTATAGTGATATCTCCTCTTTCGTTTCTGATATTAGTAATTTGTGTCCTCTTTTTTTTCCCCATTTAGTTAGCCAGGCTAGAAGCTTACCAATTTCATTGAACTTTTCGAAGAACCAAATTTGGCTTCATTGATTTTTCTCTATTGATTTCCTGTTTTTAATTTCATTGATTTCTCCTCTAATTCTTATTTTCTTCTGTTTACTTTTGATTTAATTTGTTCTTTTTCTAGTTTCCTAAAGTGGAAACTTAGATTATTGATTTATAATTTTTAAAAATATATTCATGAGAGAGTGAGTGGGGTGGGGGGAGAAGCAGGCTCCCCATGGAGCAGGGAACCCAATGAGGGACTTGATCCCAAGACCCCGACTTGAACCAAAGGCAGACACTCAACGGACTGACCCCCCCCAGGTACCCTGGATTATTGATTTTAGATATTTCTTTTCTAATATGCATTTAATGCTATAAATTTCCTTCTCACAAATTTGGTAAGTTTTCATTTAGCTCAAAATATTTTAAAATTCTCTTGAAATTTCTTAACCCATATGTTGTTTAGAAATATTATTTAATCTGTATGTATCTTAGGATTTCCCAGCTATCTTTCTGTTATTGATTTCTAGTTTCAATACATTGTGGTCCAAGAGTAGACCTGTATGATTTCTATTTTTAATAATTTGTTAAGGTCTGTGTGTTTTAGGCCCCAGAATGTGGTCTATCTTGGTGAATGTTCCATGTGAGCTTGAGAAGAATTTGTATTCTGTTGTTGGATAAAGCAGTCTATGTATGTCCAATTATATTCAGTTGATGGTGTTGTTTAGTTCAATTATATCCTTACTGGTTTTTCAGCCTGCTAGATCTGTCCATTTGATAGATTCATGTGGGGTTTTTTTGCATCGATACTCTATTGTTAGTTTGTTAAATCTTCTTGGAGAATTGACCCCTTTGTCATTATGTAATGTCCTTTATAACTGATAACGTTCCTTGCTTTGAAGTCTGTTCCTTTTGAAAATTAGATAGCTACTCATGTTTTCTTTTGATTAGGATGATATTTAAAAATCAATTAATAATCACTGACAAAGCTTAATTTAAATTTAAAACATAATTAGTATAAAAATTAATACTTACAAAGCTAGTATGAAGGTTAAAAGACAAAAATAGTAAAAATGGATACACAAAAAGTTACAAAAATTGACATCAAGGAGAGAGTAAAAATGTAGAACTTTAAGAGTGCATTCAGGGGTGTCTGGGTGGCTCAGTTAGTTAGATGCCTACCTTTGCCTTGGGTCATGATCTCAGGGTCCTGGGACAGAGCCCCACATTGGGCTCCCTGTTCTGCAGAGAGTCTACTTTTCCCTCTACGCCTCCCCCTGCTTGTGCTATCTCTCAAATAAAAAGTACTTAAAGAATGTATTCAAACTTGTTATATGTAAGCCTCACAGTAACCACAAAACAAAAACCTATAGTAGATAAAAGAGGAATCTAAGTGTACCACATATACACAAAATCATCAACTCACAAGTGCAAGAAATGAACAATGAGTGCAAGAACAAAGTAACTACAAACAGCCAGAAAACAATTCACAAAATGACTGTAAGAACATATCTATATCAACAATTACTTTTAAAATAAATGGACTAAATTTTCCAATCAAAAGATACAGTAGCTAAATAGATGAAAAAAACAAGATCCATCTATATATGGCCCACAAGAAACTCACTTCAGGTATAAGAACACACACACTGAAAGTGAAGGGTTGGAAAAAGCTATTCCATGCAAATAGAAACCAAATGAAAGCCAGGGTAGCTACACTTACTATATTAGACGAAACAGACTTTAAGACAAAGACTAATAAACAAAGAAGAGCATTACATGATGATAAAGGGACCAATCCAATATGAGGATATAACATTTGTAAATATTTATAAATATGCACCCAATATAGGTACACTCAAATATATAAAGCAAATATTAACAGATTTACAGGGAGCAATTTACAGTCGTACAATAATTGGGGACTTTAATATTCCACTTTCATCAATGGATAGGTCATCTAGACAAAATAAGGAAACATTGGCTTTAAGTTACACATTAGACTAGATTGACTTAATAGAGAGATACAGGACATTTCATCCAAAAGCAAAAGAATACACATTTTTTTTTAAGTGCACATGGAACATTCTCCAGGATGGATCATGGTAGGCCACAAAACGGGTCTTAATAAATTTAAGAAGATTGAAATCATATTGAGCAACTTTTTTAACCAAAATGGTATGAAATAAAAATCAATTACAAAAAGAAAACTAGGAAAATCACAAGTGGAGATCAGACAATATGCTACTGAACAACCAAAGGGTCAAAGAAACCAGGAAATTAAAAGTACCTTGAGATGGATGGAAATAGAAATACAACATAACCAAACTTTGGGATGCAGCAAAAACAGCTGTAAGATATAAGTTCATAGTGATAATTAACTATGTTAAGAAACAAGAAGAATTTCAAACAAGCACCCCAACTTAACACCTCCAGTAGAAAAAGAAAAAAAAATGAAGCCTTAATTTAGTTGAAGAAAGGAAATAAAGATCAGAGTAGAAATAAATGAAACAGACTAAAAAGACAGTAGAAAAGATAGAAGATCAAAGAAAATAAGAGCAGCTTCTATGAAAAGATAAAATTGACAAACCTTTAGCTAGATTAATCAAAAGAACAATAAAAAACCTTCAAAATCAGAAATGAAAGATATTACAGTTGATAACACAAAAATACAAAGGATAAGATACTCTGAACAATTACATGCCAACAAATTGGACAACCTAGAAGAAATGGATAAATTCCTTGAAACATACAATCTACCAAGACTGAACCAAAAACATAGAAAATCTAAACAGATCATTTATGGGTACTGATACTGAATCAGTAATCAAATACGTCCCAACAAACAAAAAGTCCAAGACCAGACAACCTCACTGGTGAATTCTGCCAAACATTTAAAGAAGAATGCAAAGATAGTTCAACATTTAGAAACATTTAGAAATCAAACATGATACACCACACTAACAAAATTAAGGATAAAAATCATAGCAATAGATAGAGAAAAAATATTTGACAAAATTCAACATCTTTTTAAAATAAAAACTCTTAAGGGGCGCCTGGGTGGCTCAGTTGGTTAAGCCTCTGCCTTGGGCTAGGGTCATCATCTCGGGGTCCTGGGATCGAGCCCTGCATGGGGCTCTCTGCTCAGCAGGGAGCCTGCTTCCCCCCTCTCTCTGCCTGCCTCTCTGCCTACTTGTGATCTCTCTCTCTGTCAAGTAAATAAATAAAATCTTTAAAAAAAATAATAAAAATAAAATAAAAACTCTTAAAAAGTGGGTATAGAGAGAATGTACCTCAACATAATATAGGCCACAGATGACAAGCCCACAGCTAATATCATATGCAGTATTGAAATTCTGGAAGCTTTCCTCTAAAGCCTGATTCCTCTAAAATCAGGAACAAGGCAAGGATGTCCACACTCACCATTTCTATTCAACACAGTATTAGAAGTCCTCATTATAACAGGCACAAAAAAGGAAAGCCATCCAAATCAGAAAGAAGTAAAATAACTATCTGCAGATGACATATTATATATATATATAAAGGCTCAAAGACTCCACCCAAAAACTGTTACAACTAATATATTCAGTAAAGTTGCAGGATACAAGATCAATGTAAAAAAATCTGTTGTACTCCTATACACTAATAACAAACCAACAGAGAGGGAAATTAAGAAAACTATCCCATTTAAAACTGCATCAGAAAGAATAAAATATCTAGAGGTAAATTTAGCCATGAAGGTGAAAGACTGAAAACTATGATGTTGATGAAAGAAATTGAAGACACAAACACATGGAAAGAATGTTCCATGTGCATGGATTAGAAGAATTTATATTGTTAAAATGCTCATACTACCTAAAGCAATCTGCAGCCCAAATTCCAACATTTTTAAAATTTAAATTCAATTAACATATAGTGTCTTGTTCAATTCAGAGGTAGTTCAGTGATTCATCAGTTATATATAACACCCCGTGCTCATTATACCACGTGTCCTCCTTAATGCCCATCACCCAGTTACCCCATCTCTCCACCATCCCTTCCACCCCTCCAGCAACCCTGTTGCTTTCCTGTGGCTAAGAGTCTTTTATGGTTTGTCTCCCTCTCTGATTATGTTTTATTTTTCCCTCCCTTCCTCTATGGGCCTGTTTTGTTTCTTAAATTCATATGAGTGAAATCATATGATAATTGTCTTTCTCTAATCATTCCGCTTAGCGTAATACCCTCTAGTTCCATCCAACCCAATTCCAATGATATTTTTCACAGAAGTAGAATAATCCTAAAATCTGTATGGAACCACAAAAGACCCTGAATAACAAAATCAATCTTGACAAAGAAAAAAGCTAGAGGCATCACACTCCCTGACTTCAAGCTATATTACAAAACTATAGTAATCAAAACAGTATGGTACTAATGGGACAGAATGGAGCACCCAGAAATAAACCTATGCATACATATGGTCGATTAATTTACAACAAAGGAGCCAAGAACATAAAATGAGGGAAGGACAGCCTCAAATGATGTTGGGAAAACTGAACCACTATCTTATACCATACACAAAATTAACTCAAGATGGATAAAATTCTTGAATGTAAAACCTGAAATCGCTGTAAACCTCCTAGAAGGAAAAAAAGGCAGTTAAGTTCCCTGACATCAGTTTTAGCACTGAATGTTTGAATTTGACCCCAAAACCAAAGGCAACAAAAGCAAAAATAAACAACAGGACTGTATCAAACTAAAAAGTTTCTACACAGCCAAGGAAATGAACAAAATGAAATCAACAAAATGAAAAGGTAACTTACTGAATGGGGAGAAAGTATTTGTAAATCATATATACGATAAAGCGTTAATATCCAAAATATACAAGGAACTCCTACAACTCAATAGCAAATCAAACAATGTGATTAAAAAAGGGGCAGAGGATCTGAATAAACATTTTTCCAAAGAAGACATACATATGGCCAATAGACACATAAAAAGATGCTCAATATCACTATCAGAGAATGCAAGTCAAAACCACAATGAGATGGCACTTCACACATGTTAGAATGGCTACTATCAAAAAGACAAATAAATGTTGGTTAAGGATGTGTAGGAAAGGGAACTCTTGTGCATTGTTGGTGAAAATAAAGTGGTGCAGCTTCTGCAGAGAACCGTATACAGGTCCCTCAAAAAATTAAAAATAGAACTACTGTATGATTAGGCAAGACACCTCAGGGTATTTATCAGATTAAAACAAAAACACTGACTTCTGGGGATGATAGCTGAGTAAGAGGACCCTAAGCTCAGCCCGCCCCACAGATACAGCTACATGACATTCCCATCAGTCTACATAACCCAGGAAACGGCTGGTAGACTGGCAGAACAAACCCTTCAAGCTACAGAGAGAGAAGTCCCATGAAAGAGGGTAGGAAGGGCGGAAATGAGGTTGGGAGCTAAAGGGACCTGTGGGGCTGTCAGCAGGAGGGACGGAGGCTGCAGCCTGGAAAAGGGGAATGAAATAGACTTACACCAGGAGGCCCACAAAGGAAAGATGAATCATCATAACATTTGGGTTTGAAAACCAGAGAGTCTCGATTTCATAAGTTCTTACAACCAAGCGGGACTTAAAATCTGGAACTTTAAAAGTCAGTGCGCTTGGCTCTGAGAGAGCTGGGAAGGCAGGAGGAAACCGAAGCCCTGCCCTGAGAGAGCACAATAGCCTCACAGAGATGTGGCATAGAGCAGTTTGAAAAGTGCCTGGAGTATACCGAAGGAGATTTGTTTACTAATTTCAAAGCCCGCTCTAGAGGGGCAGGGCTCATGGGGAGACTTCTCCAGAACAAAGGAGCTGGAAGGCACCATTCCTCCCACCTCCCTAGCCAGCACAAACAGCCACCTGTGGGAACCAAGCAGTGCCAACACTCCCTACCGAACTTGCTAACCGTGCACCCCATCCCACTCTCTCTTGTGGAAATGCCTCTTCCAGACAGGCCTCTGCTCCAAATCTCCTCCGACAGCGGACCCACACAAAGCTGGCTATTGCCGGCACACATCCCATCCCGGACACTTCTGATCTGCCCCCTCTAACAGGAGCCCATCCACAGCACTGCCACAAGGCTGACAGTGTGCAAGCAGTTCTGATGGGGCCAGTACCACTCCAAAGTGATTCCTGCCCCAGAGAGTGGGAAAGATAACCACACACAAAGATCAGACTGCGGCCCCAGCAGAGCACTGAGGGCAGACCGCTGGTCTAACTGCAGGCTCCGCCCACCAACAAAAGCCTCTCAGAGGACCACACTGGGAAAGAGCCTTGTAGTTCATTGCTATTTGCATCTCTGACAAACCCCTGGTCTGACTCCAGGAAGCCCACTGTGGCCCCGACCGGCCCATTAACAACAGTGGAAGCAAATCCTGCCCTCAACAGGCAAAGAGAGTCACTGCAAACAACCAGACCAAAGGAAACAAACTGGACAACCTAGCAGAATGGATAAATTCCTACAAACATAAATCTTGCCAAACAGAACCAGGTAGAAATAGAAAATCTGGGGGCGTCTGGGTGGCTCAGTGGGTTAAAGCCTCTGCCTTCGCTCCTGATCTCAGGGTCCTGGGATCAAGCCCCACATCGCATCGGGCTCTCTGCTCAGCAGGGAGCCTGCTTCCCCCTCTGTCTGCCTGCCTCTCTGCCTACTTGTGATCTCTCTCTCTGTCAAATAAATAAATAAATAAAATCTTAAAAAATAAATAAATAGAAAATCTGAACAGTTTACAAGTAACAAATTTGAATTGGTAATTTAAAAAAACTACCAAAAAATAAACATCCAGAAGCACGTGGATTCATATGGGAATTCTACCAGATATTTAAAGAAGAGTTAGTACCTATTCTCCTCACACTATTCCAAAAAACAGAAGAGGAAGGAGAGCTCCAAATACATCCTTCAAGGCCAGCATTACTCTTACACCAAAACCAGACAGAGGTACCACAAAAAAGAACTACAGGCCAATATTCCTAAGAACACAGATGTAAAAACCAACAAAATATTAGCAAACTGAATCCAACAATATATTAAAAAAAATCATTCACCATGAGCAGGTGAGATTTATTCTGGGGATGCAAAGATGGTTCAATATTCACAAATCAATCACCATAAAACCACATCAACAAAATGAAGGATAAAAAATCATATGATCATCTCAATAGATACAGAAAAAGCAACTGACAAGATTCAACAGTCATTCATGATAAAACCCTCACCAAAATGGGGTCAGAGGGAACATACCTCAACATAATAAAGACCATAATAAGAAAAACCCACAGCTATCATCATATTCTAATGGTGAAAAGCTGAGACCTTTCCCTCATGGTCAGGAGCAGGACAAAGATATGTCCACTCTTACCCCTTTTATTCAACATGGTACTGAATGTCCTAACCGCAACAATTAGACAAGAAGAAATAAGAGACATCCATACTGGTAAAGAAGAAGTTAAACTGTCACTATTCAGTCAACATAATACTATACACAAAAATCCTAAAGACCGTCCCAAAAAACTACTAGAAATAATAAACAAATTCAGCAAGGTGACAGAATACAAAATTAATACCCAGAAATTGGTAGTGTTTCCATATACTAATAATGAAGTAGCAGAAACAGAAATTTTAAAAAATACCATTTACAAGTGTACCAAAAGATTAAAATATCTAAGAATAAACTTTATCAAAGAGGTAGAAGACCCGCACTCCAAAAACTATAAAACACTGATGAAAGAAATTAAATATGACACAAATGGAAAGATATTCCATGCTCATGGATTAAAAGGACATTGCTAAAATGTCTATATTACCCAAAACAATCTCCACATTTAATGCAATCCCTATCAAAATACCACCAGCATTTTTCACAGAACTAGAACAAACAATCCTAAAATTTGTATGGAACCACAATAGGCTCCGAATAGCCAAAGCAGTCTTGAAAA
>CM052799.1:120963497-121076317 GCA_028533885.1 Nasua narica
GATTTCACTCATACGTGGAATTTAAGAAACAACACAGATGAACATAGGGGAAAGAAGAAGACGGGGAGGAAGACAAACCATACAACAAACTGTAGACTATAGAGAACACACTGAGGGTTGCGGGAGAGAAGTCAGGTAGGAGGATGGGCTAAGTGGGTGAAGGGCACTTGTGATGAGCACTGGGCATTACATGTAAGTGATGAATCACCAAATTCTACTTCTGAAACCAATATTATACTATACGTTGACTACAAGTTAAATAAAAACTTGAAACATTAAAAAAATTGATTTTGTTGATTAACAGCGATTGAGTTCTGTATTTAGACTAGTTTTTTTGTTATTGTTTTGGTGGTTTTATTTTTATAATTTGTTTTTGGTTAATTCTATTAATTACTCAATGACGAATGATAAGATCTCCAAGTGTAATTGTGGATTTGTACGTTTCTGTCAATTTTTGCTTCATACATTTTGAAGCTCTTTTATTAGGGACATACACATTTAGGATTGTTATGTTCTGGTGAATTGTTTCTTCTGTCCTAGTGAAATGTCCTTTTTTAACTTTATTAATTAGTGATATTAATATAGCCATATAACCTTTCTTATGCATATTCTTTACATGGTACATCTTTTTTCTATCCTTTTAACCCATTTGTGTCTCTCTGTTTAAAGCATGAGTCTCATATAAAAGCATTTACTTGGGTCTTGCTTTTTATCTACTCCAACAATCTCTTTTAGTTAGATGGTTAGCCCATTGATGTTCACTATAAATACTGATACATTTGTCTTTAAACTTTCCATCTTGCTCTTTATTTTCTATTTATTCCAACTCTACTTTGGGCCTTTCTTATTCCTTTCCTACCTTCATTTGGATTTATTAGTTTTTAGCATTCAGTCTCCTCTTTTGGCTTTTTGATTATACCTCTATTTGCAGAGGTTACTCCTAGAATTTAAATACGTCATTCTTACTTTGAACCAGTCTATCCTGATTATACCACTCCATCTATACATAAGAATTTCACAACAGTATAATTCCATTTACCCCTCTTCCAATCCTTTCTACTATTGTCATATGTATTAACTTTTACATTTTATAAACCCAACAAAACATTTTTGGCTTTTGAACAGTCAATTGAAGAAATTAATATTTTAAGAATTTTTATGTTTATACACATTTGCCATTTCCAACACTCTTCATTCTTTCCAAATTTGTACTTTCAGAAAGACTAACAAATGTCACTAGATTATTTTTTTTCACATCGTTCCTTTTCTAATACTTTAAATTCCTTATTAGTAAAAATGAAAAATTAATTGTGGTGGCATAAGACAGATAATTAAGAATGAGGATAACAGAATGAATTGGCCTGGACAATGAACTGGGCTGGTTTGCAAAGTGCCATATGCATAATTCAAAAAAAAGTTTAGTGTAAAAAAATTTACAGGATTTATGGTATAAGTTGTACTTTTACTATTCATTGCTTGAAAAGATACACACAGAGGAATATAAAGACCCCCTGCACTAGCAAAGGTACACTGGAGTTACAACCTGGACTAGAACTACCCTGTATTTTAAAATATGCGTGCATTTTGTGGGCCACCTGGCTGGCTCAGTTAGTATAGCATGAGACTCTTGATCTCAGGCTTGTGAGTTCAAGCCCTACACTGGGCATAGAACTTACTGTAATATAATATAAAATATAATATAATATAATATAATATAATATAATATAATATAATATAATATAATATAATATAATATAAAGTGCATTTTGGATTGTCACACTGGGAAGGAAGGAATCTGCCAGTAATTCATTTCCTGGGGTAAAACGTGCAGGACTCAGATCCAGTGCAGAATCGTCCTGCCCAAAAGTGCTCACAGCATCCAGATAAGAAACATTAAAAAGATCTGGCTATACTTTGGGCCGTTACTTATTTGACCTGTTTGTTTTGAGAGAAGAATAAAAAACATGTATGTCTAACCCTAACAGAATTCTTTTTTTTTTTCTTAAGATTTTATTTATTTGACAGAGAGAAAAAGATCACAAGTAGGCAGAGAGGCAGGCAGAGAGAGAGGGGGAAGCAGGCTCCCTGCTGAGCACACAGCCTGATGCGGGCTCGATCCCAGGACCCTGAGATCATGACCTGAGCCGAAGGCAGAGGCTTTAACCCACTGAGCCACCCAGGTGCCCCAACCCTAACAGAATTCTTGATTTTCTTCCTATTTCTAACCCAGTTTTCTCCCATTACAATAAATGACACCATCATCCACATCACTGTGCCAATTAAAAATTGCTTTCCTTCTCTCCCCTGACAATCAATCCATCATTACATTCTTTGATCCCATCTTTAAAGTATATCCTTACTCTGCCCACCTCTCTTCTACCATTGTCACCAGTTCAAACCAGCATCACCTCTAGTCTAGATGCCAATCTCTTATCTACCTGGGAACCACTCTCCACACAGCAGTCTGTCCTCTTTTATTTTTACTCAAGTATGCTCTACATCCAACGTGGGGCTTGAACTCATGACCCTAAGGTTAAGAGTTACACATTCTAGTTGCACATTCTTGCACATCATTCACAATGATCAGCCAGCCAGGCCACCCCAGAGTCATCTTTTAAAAGCAAAATTCAAATATTTTGCTTCCTTATTTTAAAATCCCAAAAGGTATCCCAATGCACTTAGAAATTCAGACTCAAAAAAAAAATATTCAGACTCTTTGGCTCACAAAGTCATAATCTATGATGTGGCTCCTGCCTGTCCCTCTGATTTCATCTCATGCCACTCTCTCTCTCTCTCACCTACTGAGCTGCCACCTCATTGCCTTCTCTTCTGTTCCCCCAAACTTACCCAATCCATCCATGCCTCAGGGATTTTGCAGTCCTGTTCTGTGCATATTCTCTGCTAGGTCTTCATGTGGCTGGGTCTTTTTCTTTTGGAGCTCTAACTCTGCTGAACCAATTCAGAATCTCTAGAAGTAGGACTAGGTGATTACATTAAAAGTAAGTAAGCTAAAATAAAACTCAGATACACTGAATTTTGTGAACAAAAAAGAGCTAAACATTATTTTCTTCATGACTGCAAGCAAGTTACAAATTTGTTAATAAATCTGGAAATACAAAGCATCTGAGCATCCAATCCAAAAATTTCGTTTCCCTTAGAAAAACTTCTTTCACATTCAGCACCTGTAGTGGTTATGGAAGGCCATGTTGCTGCAACAGACACCCAACAACAAAGAGAATTCAAGAGAAGAGGTAGAACATTTTGTGATTACAATCTGTGGAGACTTCCAGTCAGCAACTAGGCCTGTTCCGTGAAGTCATTCAGGGACTTGAATTTTTTGTCCTGATTATCTGTCACCACCTGCATGGGTGGAGTCGAGTTGACACGGGTTCTAATTGACAGGAAGAGAATATGTGGGAAAATAACGATGGTTAAGGCACTAATTCAGAACTAAGACACATCAAATCTGATTATTGCTAAGAACTTAGTCATATAACTACATAACTATAGGCAGAAACCAAGCAATGTCCCAGACAGGTAACTATGTACCAGCTACAAGTAACTATGGAAGTAGAGAAGAGCCAATTTTGAGGGACTTTGTCACAGTGTTTGCGGAACTAGATTTTATTTAACACTTCAGGTTATACTCAATTACATCTCTTCTGCCAGAGAATGAGCCAACAAATTGGAGATAGTCTGTTGCATGTGTCTCACATGAAGGCATTATGGAATCAGAGATTATTGATAGAGAAGGACCCTTTTTTGACAGATGTAAAAACAAATTCAGTTGAAACACACTTAGCCTCAAGTTCGCAATGATCACTAGTGGAATCAAGGCCATATCTGTTTTTCTGATACTTGCCAGAATGTAACCATGGAAAGACAACCATTCTCAACAGTTGCCACCTCTGCTATTATCCATATGTACACATTAAAATAACTGGTTATTCATATAACCACCTCTAAAGCTGCTTATGGGCAACTGTTGAAATCATCCTATGATGTCTCTATTCCATGTATCAAAAGCAATATGTTCTCACTATGTTGAATTCATAAAAATCCTAATGATAAAAAGTAAATCCATTTCTTTAAAAGTACTGAGCATTTAGTAATCCAAAAATAAAAATGACCTATAAAATGCAACATGAAATAGTTACTCTGCAGTTGAGTTCCAGTTCTTTCAGAACTTTTAAGACTTCTCATTCATGTGTTGATTTTAAGGTAGAAATCAGGTTCTACAAACTAGAAAACTGTAACAATGTTTAAAGGCTTTGGAATTAAGCCCAGGTTCAGGTCTTGGCCCTGCCATTTACTAGCTAGTTATAAGTTACTTAACCTTTTGGAGCCTCCTCGTTATGTTTGTAAAACGGAGGAAAGAATACCTGCACTTCATAGTGTTGTGAAAGTTGGACGATATAGTGTCAGCAAAGCACTCAACACAGTATCAGTGCTCAAAACACGGAGGCAAAACGAGAGTAGGGGTACGTCAGCAAAAAAGCTCTATTTTTAATGCTGGTAATGTTTTTCCCAATCTCAACACTAATTCTCTTTTGATGTGAAAATAATTACCAATGTCATTCATTCAGCAGGCATGTAGGACTCCAAATTTCTAGAGTCTGAGAAGCCAAAGATAACCACAGTCTCTGGGCAACTCTACATGAGAACATCTTAGATACTTACATCTGACCTACCTGGAGTAAGAACTTCATGGCTACCTCGCGTATCTCCAAGATATTGGATCTTCCTGGAATTACTGGAATGCCTTTCTCCCTCAGACTGAGGGAGAGTGGGGTAGCTTCAGATCAGATTTTCACAATAGAAAGTTATGAATGAAAAGTCATTTTGATTAGGGTTACTTCACAAATGACTATCTACTACCTCTGAAACCAATAATACACTGTATATTAATTGATTGAATTTAATTTTTTTTAATGACTATCTAAAAACTCGCCTACTTTCCCATCTCTAGGGAGCAGTGAGAAGAATGTGAGCCGCAACTTCAGAATGAGGCCAAACTGCAATCAGTTCTCATTCACAGTAGTTATGTTATCAAGTTGTTGCAATTATTGAACCATTGCTCCTAGAGAAAACAGGGTGAGGTTCCTACAATCCTCTGGTCACGTTTTCATCAACCAATCAATATATAAGCTTGCTTTGTGTTTCTCTTTAAAGACACTTTAATATATGTTGTGTGTGGGTTTTTTAAATGTAAGCTCTACATCCAACATGGGGCTTGAACTCACGACCCTGAGATCAAGAGCTGCGTGCTATACTGACTGAGCCAGCCAGGCAGCCCAATTTTTATTTTTAAATGTAGATTGTTGACTCATTAACATTGAACTCACAACCAAGAGATTTATAACTCATGCTTGAATGGAGTGTGGCTAATGCATGTATTTCCTCCGTTTGGCAGGTCATAGCCGTCTTGTTCTAGGAGCACTTGGTAGCACTTTGGCATAACACCTGTGGCCATTTTAAACAGCAAATCATCCCCCAAGAAAGCAAAAAATGTGAAAGACGTAGCACCATATATATCAAGAAAAGGACACTTGTTTACAGTATAAGAGCTAAAACATGAAAGCAGTGCATCACCTCGTTTGACCTCAACTAGGAATGCACACAACAAGCAACGCCAAATTCTTGCCACTCTGGACATGGCTGCAAATGATGCTCAGCTTCTGCAAGTACTGATTTTGGGGGGGTTACAAATATTTAATGAATAGGCAAATTTGCAAATATAGAACCCACAGACAGAACAATTATATATTTTTCTCAATTAATCAATACCATTTTCAAAACTAAAGTCAACTATCTTTCGTTGCTAGGGCTTTCATCTACAAGAAATGAAGAAACTTAGAGGATTCTTGAATTTCTTTTTTCAAAGACTTAGTGTATATTTACTATGTGTGCAACACTATATGTGCCAAGGATCCAGAGTCAAAGAAGCCATGGTCCTTGTTATCAATATCGCTCTCATGGCCTAATCAGAGATACACGAGTAGTCTCAGGGTACTGTGGTGAGTGCTATAAGAAGAGTAAAGTCAGAAAGGGAGCACAGAAGAAAACCATCTAAACCAGACTGAGGCATCAGAGAAAGCCTCCCAGGGTGAGGACACTCAAACTGTGCTATTTTAAAAATTAATATGAATCATTTAAAGGAAAAAGTATAGAAAGTGGAAACTGCACACTGGGGAAAGAACATGAAAAGCCTCAAGATGCAAAAACTCAACAAAAATAGGAGCATGTGAGCTGGGAGGCAGGCAAAGAGTAGCGTGCAGAGGATGTTGGATGTTGAGTTGGACAGTCAGAACTTTATCTTGCTGACTCTAGGACAACTCACCAGTGCATCTCTGTCCTATAGCATCTATCTTTCTGCCTAGTGCATCCTTCTCATAAAGCCGTTTTTCCTCCCATCTTTACAAAACCTCCCCTTCCCCTTCCAGCTACCAGTTTCCTTGCTCCTCATTGCTACAGAAGTACTTGAAAGCTGTCTGTACTCCTCGAATTCTCTTAAATCAACTCCAATGAGGCATTCTCCTTCCATTACTATACTGAAACTATTCATCAAGGTCAAGAATGGCTTTCATGTTGCTAAATCCAATATCCAATTTGCAATTCTTATTTTTCTTGAGCTATCTGTAGCCTTTGACAGTTTAATCACTCCCCCCTCCTTAGAACAATCTCTTCACTTGGCTCCTACACCACTTTTCTTGCCTCCTACATCACTGGTAGCTCATCCGTTCTCTTTGCTATTTCTTCCACACTCACCCAATCTATTATTTTTAGATTTATTTGAGAGAGAGAGAGAAAGAGAGCGAGAGCGAGAGAGAGAGAGGGCACAAGGTGGGAAGGAGCAGAGGGAGAGGGAGAGAATCTCAAGTAGACTCCCTGATGAGTAGCCAGATGCAGGGCTCAGCCTCACGACCCTGAAATCCTGACCTGAGCCGAAATCAAGAGTCAGTCACTTCACTGAGCCACCCAGGTGCCCCTCACCTGATCTCTTAATATTGGAGTGCCTCAGGACTCAGTCCCTGAACAACTTCTCTTTTCTGTCCACATTCATTCTTGGTGATCTCGTCTACCGACTCAGAATTTCACTGGCTCATATAGCCATCATAATCATGTACCCTGAACTGAGCTCCTGATCTTTTCCTACAAAGCCTGTTTCTCCCATATCTTCTAAATCTTCATTAATAGCAATTCCATCCCTCCAATTTCTCAGGCCAAAAACCTTAGAATAATCTTTGAGTTCTTTTTTGCTACACAAGTGACAACCTCCCCTCTTCTATGACATCACTCCTTCCCTCACTTACACCTAGTTCCTCAGAAAATCCGTTAGATCTACCTTTAAAATATATCCAGAATTTACTTTTAACAGGTCCACTGTTATCACCCTGTCCTAAGTCACCATCATCTCTCATCAGGGTAATTGCATTAACTTCTTAGTTGACATATTATCTATTGCTGTGTAATAATTATCCCAAAACTTGAGCATCTCAAAATAACAGGCATTACCCACATTTTTTGTGGATCCAGAATCTAAGTGCGGATTCAGTATGGGTACCTCACAGTTAAGGTCCCTTGACAAGGCTGAAGTCAAGCTGTTAGTCTTATCTGCAGTCCCATCTGAAAGCTCAAGAGAGGATCAACTTCCAAGCTTATTGATGTGGTTGTTGGCAAGATTTATTTCTCCATGGGTTGTTGGGCCAAGAGCCTTGGGTCCTCACTGGCTGTTGGCCGAAAGCCATCTTTAGTTTCTTGCCACATGGGTCTCTCTTAAAGGCAGGTCACAAAACGGCAGCTGGCTTCCAACAGTGAGCAAGTGAGAGAGCAAGAGGGAACATTCAAAATAGAGACCATAACCTAATCTCAGAAATGATATCCCATCCCTTTACCATACTCTATTCATTAGAAGCAAATCACTAGGTCCAGCCCACACCTGAGTGGAAGGGATTACACATGGGTGCAAATTTCATGGGGCAGGTATCATTGAGGATGTTTTAGAGGCTGCCTACTACAACTGGTCTCCTGCTTTCCACCTTATCCCTCCCACATACACACAGTCTTTTCCCAACACACCAGCTAAGGCACTTTTGTTAAATCTCAAGTACCAACCTGATATTACTCTGCTCAAACCCTCCAGTGACTTCCCACCTCATTGCAAAAGCCACAGAACTAACAATGGCCCGTGCCACACACAATTCACTACCTGTTATCTTTTTTTTAAGATTTTTTTAGGGCGCCTAGGTGGCTCATCAGTTAAGCATCTGCCTTCAGCTCAGGTCACGATCCCAGAGTCCCGGGATCAAGTTCCTTATTGGGCTCTGCTCAGCAGGGAGCCTGCATCTCTCTCCCCCTCTGCCTATGCTCTGTCAAATAAATAAATCTTGAAAAAAAATTATTTTTTTAATGTAATCTCTACACCCAACATGGGGCTCAAACTTACCACCTCAAGATAAAGAACTGCATGATCTACTGACTGAGCCAGTCAGGCACTCCATACTTTTATCTTTGATCTCATTTCCTATCACTCTCCTCACTCCCACCTCTCCAGCCTGCTAGCCTCCCTAATGTTCCTCAAACATGCTGCCAACTCAGTCTTTATAGTTGATATTTGTAATGACTGCAAGCTTTCATGAGATATATGCATAGCTTATGACTTCATTTCTTAGGTATTCAGCTATCTCAATGAAGCTCTCCCTGATTACCTTATTTAAAATTGCACATTCCACTGTCCCCTTCCCTGCTCTTTCCTCCTCCATAGTACTTCTCACTATTTATCACAAAATATATATATATATATATTTTACACTAGAATGTAAGCTCCATGAGGACAATTATTTTTCCTTTGTTCACTGCTGTATTCTTAGGATAATGCCTCACACATTAAGGGATTAGAGACAATTATTTGAATGAGTGAATAAATTCTGAAAGCTCTGAGGAGTCACCAAAAGATCTTAACTAAGCCTTTTATATAAATCATGCTGATAATAGCAAGAATAAGTGATTTAAAAAAAAAAAAAAAGACTAGGGGCACCTGGGTGGCTCGGTTGGGCGACTGCCTTCAGCTCAGGGTCCCAGGGTCCTAGGATCGAGTCCCATATCAGGCTCCCAGCTCTGCGGGAAGTTTGCTTCTCCCTCTGACCTTCTCCCTTCTCATTCTCTCTCTCTCTCTCTCAAATAAATAAAATCTTTAAAAAAAGAAAAGAAAAGCAGCTACCTTTAACAAAAAAAAGACTAAAAGTATATAGGAAGCCATAGGAACTTCGGCAATCCAGTGATGAAAACTTAAAGACAGTGACACTGGGAATCAAGAACATTATATGGATACAAAACTTGTAAATGCTCCAAAACTGTTCTACAAATTCTACACAACCATCAAAATTCCAGCTGCATTTCTTGCAGAAATTGACAAGCTGATGTTAATATTTGCATGGAAATGCAAGAGACCCAAAACAGCCAAAACATTTTTTGAAAAACAAGTTGGAAGAGTCCTACTTCCTAATTTCAAAACTTAACTACAAAGTTACAGGAATCAAGACTATGTGGTTCTGTCATAAGGAAGGACATACTGACTGATGGGCATTAAGAATCCAGAAATGTACCCATACATTTATGGTAATTGGTTTTCAACAAGGGTGCCAAGACCATTCAATGGGGAAAAAAAGAATAGTCTTTTCAACATGTGGTAAGGGGACAGCTGAATACTCCCAGGCAAAATAATTAATTTGCCCCTCTACTTTATGCAATAAACAAAAATTAACTCAAAATAGGACAAAGACATAAAGAGCTAAAACCATAAAACTCTTACAAGAAAACAAAAGTGTAAATTTTTTGACATTGGATTAGGCAATGGTTTCTTAGATTTGATATCTAAAGTGCAAGCAACCAAAGAAAAAAGTAAATTGGATTTTATTAAACTTTTGTGCCACAAGGCACTATCAAAGTAAAAAGACAATCCACAGAATAGAAAATATATGTAGAAGGGCACCTGGGTGGTTAAGTCGGTTAAGCATCTGCCTTCGGCTCAGGTCATGATATCAGGGTCCTGGGGTCAAGCCCCACATCAGGCTCCCTGCTTACCAGGGAGTCCGCTCCTCCATCTCCTTCTGACCCTCCCTCTGCTTGTGCATTCACTCTCTCTCTCTCCCCCCCAAATAGAAAAAAAATCTAAAAAAAAAAAAAAGGAAAATACTTATAGATCTAGTATTTTGAATATATAGAGAATACTTACACATCAATAATAAGTAACTCAATATAAAAATGGGCACATGATCTAGTATTTTAAATATATAGAGAACGCTTACATGTCAATAATATAAGTAACTCGATATAAAAATGGGCACATGATCTAACCAAATTAAATACTGAAGAAACAGAAAAACTGAGCAGACCAATAACTAATAAGAAAACTGAATCTGTAATCAAAACCTCCCAATAAAGAAAAGCCCAGTACGAGATGGCTTCACTGAAGAATTCCAGCAAACATTTAAAGAACAATAATTCTCCTCAAACTTCCCAAAAATTTAAGAAAAGGAATCCTTCTAAATTCTGTGAGGCCAGCAATGCCAATATAGCCAGATAAGGAAATACAAGACAGCTACAGACCTATATCCTGGAAGAACATTGATACAAAAGTCCCCAACAAAATATTAGCAAACCAAATTCAAAAGCACATCAAGGAATTATACACTACAAGTGGGAGTTATTCCTGGAATGCAAGGATGGTTCAACATATGAAACTCAATGATTCTAAACCACATTAACTGAAAGACAAAACCACATGACCATCCTAATTGATGCAAAAAAGCAACTCAAAAGACCGAATACCCTTTCCTGATTTAAAACAAACAAAAAACTTTAACACACAAGAAGTAGAAGGAAACTATCTCAATGTAATAAACACCATACATGAAAAACCCACAGCTAAGATTATATTCGATGGTGAAAGATGTAAAATTTTTCCACTAAGAAAAGGAACAAGACAAAGATGCCCATGGTTCTTTTTAAAAAAGAAAATATTAACAGACTTAGAGGGAGAAATGAGCAGCAATCCAATAATAGTAGGGAACTTCAATGTCCCACTTCTATCAATGGATAGATGATCCAGGCAGGAAATCAATAAGGAAACATTGGACTTAACATGTTAGACCAGATGGTTAATATCTTGAATATCAAAAGAGCACCTACAACTCAAGAAAATCAAATAACCCAATTCAAAAATGGGCAAAGAACTTGAATAGACATTTCTCCAAAGATAAACAAATGGCCAACAAGTATATAAAAAGATGTTCAACATCACTGATCATCAGAGAAATGCAAAACAAAATTATAGATATTGCCTCACACCCATTAGGATGGCTAGTATAAAGAAAAAAGTGAGGATGTGGAGAAATTGGAACCCTTGTGCATTGTTGGTAGGATTGTAAAATGGTATAATTGCTATGGAAAACAGTATGGGGGGTCTGCAAAAAATTAAAAACAAAACTACCATATGCTCCAGCAATCCCACTTCTGTGTATATAGCCTAAAGAATTGAAAGTAGGGTCTCAAAGAGATATGTGTACACTAAATTTCATAGCAGCATTATTCGCAATAGCCAAATGTTCACTGATAAAAATGTTGTATATACCTAGAATATTATTCGGTCATAAACAAAAGAATCCCTGTCACATGCTACAACACGGATGACACTTAAAGACATTATGCTAAGTGAAATAAGCCAATCACAAGACAAATACTGTGTGATTCCCTTATATGAGGCATCTGAAATAACCAAATTCATAGACACATAAAGTAGAAGTTGTTTTCCGGGGGCTGGAGTATGAATATATATATATATATATATTCAATTCTTATATTCTTAGAAGTTGCTGAATCATACGCTGTTTTAACTTTTTAGTCAACAGCCAAACTGTGTTCCAAACCAGCTGCACTGCTTTACATTCCCAACGTACAAGGGTTCCAGTTTGTCCATATCTTCATCAATACTTGCTATTGTCTTTTTGATTAAAGCAATCCTAGTAGGTGTGAAGTCCTTGTGGTTTTGATTTGCAATTCCCTAATGACTAATAATGTTGAACATCATTTCACGTGTATAATGGCCATTTGTATGTCTTTTTTGGAGAAATGTCTATTCAGATTCTTGGCTCATTTGTAAAATGGGTTGTCTTATTATTGTTAAATTGTTAAGAGGTTTTTATATATTCTGGATACAAGACCCACTATAATTTTAAATTAAGGAAACATCTGATTTTTTGTAGCTTTTTATACCACACTTCATTAACTTTCAAAATATTTTCAAGTTAGAATACATTCTGTAAGCACATGAGATATCACCTTAAACATAAATTGCATATTTAAAAATTTAAAGCAACCACTGCCTTTTCAAACTTATGTATTCCGAGCCGAGGAGTTGGGGGGGGGGGTGTATGGGGACCCACAGGTGAAAAGATTAAAGAGATAAATGCAATGTATGGGCCTTATTTGAATTTGGACTTGAACTGGAAAAGAATTATAAGACAATTTAGAATATTGATTGGAAAATTACTAAGAAATTGTTAGCATTTAAGTATGATAATAGTATTGTGGTTATATTTAAGCATCCTTATCTTTTCACTCTAAATACTGAAACACAAATGGAATTATCTGCTATGTGGGACTTGCTTCAAAATAAATCAGGGTTGCAAAGATGAGTGGCATATAGATCAAGATTGGTCATAAATTGATCATGATGAAGTAGGTTCATTATACTATTGTACTTTTGTGTATGTCTGAAATTTTCTATTAAAAATTTAAAAAGGACTACTCCAATGTCCACGATGTGTAAGAGCACAGGCAGTTGGCAGCAACAAATGATACCAGCTAAATTTTTACAAATTTAAGAAATTCCCAGTTATCTTAAAGCAAAAGAGCTCTGGAAAAAAAAAAAAAGCAAAAGAGGTCTGGGAAACTTAAAGAGACTGTGACATATCCATGCAGTGCAAGGTCTGTATGATGTTTCAATATTACCACCAGTCACAGGCAGCTTTATCAACTATGATCCACACAACAGCACCAAGTCCCAGCCACGAGGATTACTCACCTACACACTTCCTCTCCTCAACAGACTCCTAAGGGACCAGCGCATTCCCACTGGAAGGCTGTAACTTTTCTCACTGGCTACAGAAAATACTACCTTCAACTAAGTACATATCTATAGTAATTTTA
The DNA here is from genome assembly GCA_028533885.1 of Nasua narica. NCBI lineage: Eukaryota > Metazoa > Chordata > Mammalia > Carnivora > Procyonidae > Nasua > Nasua narica. Next base: position 120,976,707 of record CM052799.1, read on the forward strand.
TAGTGATCCCTCAAGCCATCTTATACTCACCCAAACTGCATATCCAATCTGGACACACGAGTCAGGACTGTGAGATATAATTTGCACATTTAAAATACATAGCCACCAGAATGACTATAATAAAAAAAGACAAATATTCACAAGGATGTGAAGTAACTGCAATGCTTATGCATTGTGACAGGAATATTTTGAAATAGTACAGTCACTCTAGAAAAATTTGGCAGTTTTTTTAGAAAATTAAGCAAAAATTTTCCAACCAACCCAACAGTTACACTCCTAGGAATCTACCTAAGAAAAATGAAAACGTATCTCCACACAAAGGCAAATATGTGAATGTTCATAGCGTCATTCATAATACCCCAAAAATATGAACAATCCAAATGTCCATCAACTGGTGAATAAACAAAATGTAGTATAGCCAGTAACTTCCAGTAAACACTGGAAGATTATGCAGCAATTAAATGAAGGAAGTACAGGCAGAGGCTACAACATGAGTGAACCTCATAAACATCATACCACGAAGCTGGATGCAAAAGACTTCAAATTGCCTAACTCTATTCATGTGTAATTTCCAGATAGGGAAAATTTATGAAACAGAGGAAAGTGGCTGCCTGGGACTGGGGGTAAGAGAGGGAATCAACTGCAAAGGACCATGAGGAGAACTTTCATGGGCTGATGGAAATGTTCTAAAATTGGATTGGGAGGATGGTTGCACAACTCTATAAATTCACTGAAGCCATCAAATTGTATATTTACAATGGATGAATTTTATCATGTATAAGTTATACCTCAGTAAGGCTTTTTTTTTTTTTAAGTACCATCACACCAAAATCTTAGAATGACTATTTTAAAGCTCTGGCTGACAGCCTATTCATTTAATTCAATAGAATGAGTTCAAACATACTCTCAGGATTAAAAATATTAGCATTTGCTTGAAACCTAAACATGCTATTTTTAATGGATTCCAAGTACATACATCTCTAAGCTTTACTGATCAAGTATTACTCTTTTAGCTACATCACGTTTATTGTGAGACAAATCATTGTTTGCAGCCTACACTAGCATTTTCTCTTAGCCATTTTTTCCCCCTGAACGTATGCCCTACACTGTTCCTTTTTGTAAAAATCTTGTTTGGTATTGCCTCTGTTTTCCATTAAATACAAAGTTTTCTTAAGAGTATTTCATAACTTGAACTAGAATTTTAAGTAAATATTCATATTGAACATGCTTCTAAAATATACATCCTAAATACAAAATATTATCCTTTTTTGTTTTGTTTCATCATTAAGCCATTCACATACTGCCTCTGGCAAGTTTCAGACTTCATTATTTCAAATCAAGCTTTGCCTTCACTATGGTTCAAAATTCTTCGCTTTAAAATTATTTGATGTATTCTTCTTTCAAAGCAGGCACTGTCTTCTATGATCAGACCTGCTTTAATTTTGGTCTAACTCCATCTCTTTCCATTCCACTGAAAATTGACCAAAGTAGTAATGTTCCCAAACCAGACATTAAAAAAAATTTTTTAACCATTTTTCCCAAACCAAATTTCATACGAAATGCCATTAATCTGCAAGAGATAAAGTAGAAAGCTATGGATAAAGTGGAAGAAGAGGCACCCTGCCTCCATGACCCAAACCTCATGGAATATAGCAGCCTTGAGGTATGGCTTAAAAACCAATGCTCTACGTTACAAGTCACATTTCAGCACAGCATAATACAAAAAAATTAAACTGAAAATATTTAAGCACTACTTATATGAAAACTTGGATATACTTAAATAAAAAATTGACTTTTTCCAACCTCAATTTTAAAAACAGATAATTATAAAATAATTTCCCAAATAATGTCTTTTAAACTCCATAAACACATTACTTTTTAGGAATTCATCTACTACAAAGACTGTGTACCTTTTATCATAATTTCCTTATTTATGGCAGATTTCAAAAAAAGATCAACCAAAGAAAAGCCAAAAGCCACAGTAACACAGAACACTGAGCCTAGTGGAAAGCTGTTAAATAAGTAAGTTGGTCAGCAGGAAATGCCAATTACCCAACAGGCAGTACAGGAAAATAAAATGGCAAGAATGCTCTGGTAAAACCATTTATGTATCTGTATTATGAATTAAAAAAAAAAAAACAGCACTATCTGCCTCCAGAATCAGATACAAATCAAGCAAATATTCAACCAAAAGAGCAACAAATAGTAGGGATAAACCTGGAAAAGGGGATTTGTACTACTAAGAATTTTCAAGTTTATATTAACTACAAAATATAAACCCTTCCCCTCACAAATCAAAGGTAAAGATACCATGACATATAACTTCACATTTCTATAAAATAAAAATAGAAATTATTGCTATGTGACTGTAAAAATGGAGGCAAGTAGAGTTTAGAAATATACTCGTTTATAATCAATTAAATGATGAGCCATAATTTGAACCCTAATTATCACATTATGTAGAAATCACAATTCAGGTATTGTGTCCTCAGTTATTAAGATATATGTTAAATAGTTCACATTTAAAAACATTTTATCATTACATAATCAAATTTGATAAAATTTTATCAAAACATCTATGTATTCAATATAAATCATATTGTTAAAAGTTTTATAAAGTAACATTTAAAGAAAACTGCTGAGGTGCCAAATAATGATTTTCTATTAAATATACAACTTAACATTTAGAACTACATAAATTAATTCTTGCTAAAAGTTGATTCAGGTTTACAAAGGCATACTTTGTGAACTATAATAAATTTCTCCAGCACCACTTTCCTTTTCCATTAGGTTTAACTTTCTTCTGTCATTCATATGTAAAAGTTACAGAAGGTTTACAATATGTAGTCTAATAGTAACATGTTTTAAAAAAATCTAAGCAAAGTGCACATTAAGCTAGCTACAACTACTCAAATTCCTTGATTATCATCAAATAAAAAATAGATGAACACTTCATTCACTTAAATCTTTTTGAGAAAAAAAAAATAGTATAACCTTGCTTAAATAAGAATTCCCCAGTAAGGATATTATATAAAAGATTTCCCATGTTATTTTATTTATTTTCTCTCATTAAAACTTTTTAAAAGTCTAATGAAGAACACACACTTATAATGCCATATTACACAACTACAGTACTGTTAATTAAATAAAGCAGCCCATTATAGTTGTAAACATTTTAAAAATGTAGTAAACAAGACTTGGCATGTCTTTTCTTCCCCAAACTTGCCATTACAATGCTCTTTCCATGAATAATATTCTTCCTGGAAAAGTTTAAGGTATATTTTAGTCTTTAAAAATATTACACTGAAATAATATGTGAAAAGATTTAGTCATGGCAATTTCACTGAAGCTTTTATTGCCTCTGTTGGTAATATGACAGGGATTGTAAGAAGCACAATTGAACTTACAGAGATATGCAGATGATAGTCACTAAAGATAATCTCGATCTCAAGTATTTTTTATGTGGGCACTTCTAATTTTATACACTTTACTATTTAAAAAGCATTACATTTTAAAATGTGTACCTGTTTTGACATTTGGCAAAAAGGAAACTGTACCTGTGGTTCAATTTGAAACAAAGAATCAGCCTGGGGAGTTTACCAAAATGAAGACTGAAACACTTAATGAATTAAAGCATTTCAAGTTGTGTGTGTGTGTGTGTGTGTGTGTGTGTGTGTATCTTTCAACCTCGCTCTCTGTCAAACTCTCCCACAGACACACTCACACACATACATGGCCATTACGTATAAGCATTTTTTAGTACAAAATATTCCCTGTAACCAGACACTTATCCTCAAAATAATCACACCACATTAAACCAGTCTTCTCTTTTCAGCCCTAGTAATAGTACTGTTTAATTCTAAGATGCCATCATAGAGTGAACAACCTTAACTTTTATGCTACATAATTATATTCAAAGCTTTATGTATTTTTTGTTTATAATTACACAGTAATTATAAATGTTTAGTACCAAAATGATGACAAACACTATTTTGTTGAAAAAGGTCTTGCATTTAAAAGGAAAAGTCTGTAAACCCAAGGCACTAAGCCATGAACCAAGATCAGACTTCTAAGAAAAACCATTTATATTGAAGAGAAAAAAAAAAAAAAGCTAATGGGATCTCATTCTAAAACACAGCATACTCGAATTAATCAATCCGAAAACAATACCATAACTCAAAATCTTCAAGACAAAAAAACAAAATAGTACATATATATATATATCTTTTTAAATTTTTCATAATTGAAGTTCCTCTTTATATTTACAAATATGAAATCAGGAAATACTGAAAGCAGCAGGATTCTTTTTTTCTTTTTCCTTTTTTTTTTTTTAAAACAACCAATTCCAGTAACCTGAATAGAAGTTTTCAAAATATTCTTTTGGTAGAATTATATTCTTGAGTTAAAGTTATGATTGGAATATTAATATAATATCTATGGGGAAAGCTCCATTTCAGAAACTGTGTAAATAAAAAGTAGTTGTAAGATGTCACTGTTTCTTAAAATCATTTCCACATCTACATAAAACGTACTGCTATTCTGAAGTACATTCCTTTGATAATTTTAACATTGGATCTTAAGAGAGTTGCCTGGATAGACCAAGCAAAACCTATTCCTGCTGAAGACCAAAGCCATCCAATATATGAAGTTTTACATTTTTACTTGCCTTACAGAAATGTTTAAGAAAGCAAGAAACCCTTCACATGTCAGGAAGTGAACAGAGAAATGAGGCATTTTCAGCATGAAAGCAGTTCATGGGTCTTGTAATGAAAAAAATTCATACAAAATAGAATTCTGCTTTGATGTGAAAACTGAGCTACATGAGCTAATTCGAACGAAACAAAAAAAGTGAAGAAACTCAACAATTTACAAGAATAAAAGCCAGATTGGTATTTTGCATCAAGTACATGCTTGCTTGAAAATTTTTGCTCCTGAAATAAGTATTTGGCAACCACAGTGATTAGCAGTTAAAGCAATTTCAACAAAATAAGAAGTCATCAAAAATGGACTATTTGTCTGAAAGCAGTACCTATAAGGATTGAACTTCATGGCTCATCATGACCATTTTCAAAATTTAATTCCTACTATCTTCTTATAAATTAAGAGAATTTCATTTGTGTTCCATAGTGTGCTGACAAAAACAAAAAAAAAATAAACCAAAAATAAACCCTCATGCCTAAATTTAGAATATTGTATTGTGTAGCAATCTAAAACATTCAAAACAAATTAAATAGTTTAACTTATTCGACAGGCATATAAGCATTTCAAAATCATAATGAAATCCAATTATGTAGTGCATAATGTAGACAGGAGTAGAATCCAACATTATGCAGACATTTCCTAAATAAAAGTTCCCTGTAAGACAACTATATATAAACATGGGTAAGGTAAGTGCAGACTAGTTCTGTGGAACCTTTGAAATCGAGGGTCTGAAACACAATAAATTTTTCAGATAGGCACACCAAGTTATCCTAAAAATTTTTCACGTTGGTTATTTTGACATCAGTTACTCTACTCACATCAACAATACATGTGATTTGCCAGGAAAAAAAAATCCCCCCAAACCAAAACACCATTCCAGATCTGGTACACTTAAATATATCACTCTCATTGGAAGTGCTATCAGCATAGTCTTTGCAACTAGCCCAAAGCATATATTTAAGAAGTTTTTATAAATTGTTTGTGATGTTCATATGTTTAATTCTTATGCCAAACTGTTTTCTGATGAAGACAGCATTGTGCTTTATGCAAGAATGGAAACCTCAAAATAATCACCATAAAGCTTCTAAGACTTATGGGAGAATAAACTAGGATGGTCCACAGATATAAGATGAAATCCACAATGTTGGAATTATAAATGTTTAGAGCGGCCCAGACTAGAAGACAAGCCCAAACCACCATTAGAAGAATGAAATACGATATGGTCCAAGATGTATCCTTAAAGTTTTGACACAACCCTCAGTCTGAATTGTGAGGATTGATCTTCAGTTCAGTCCAGCCAGCAGAAATTGACTGTGCAATTTTCCGTTGTATTTATTGTACAGACTATGTACATTCTAGAAGGTTCCTTTAGTGCTACACTGTTGTACTTTTTGTCCCAGCAATTTGAGGGCGTGCAAATTCCACAAAGTCATCAATAAGAACAGGCCATGCTCCTGGTGGGGGGGTGGAGGGAGGGAATGGGAACAAAGAAAGGAAGAAAAGCAGAAATAAAACATTTTAAAGAGAATCCTTTATTTTTTAAAATACCTTCCCCATAACAGTTAAAGTATATCATTATAAATATTCCCACTGATAAGACTTCTAAAATTCTGACTTTTAGAGTTTCTACCTAAAATATTCCTTGCATTCTCTCTGCTTTATTATTCTAAAACTTGATAATCTCCTAAATAATAAATAACTCTTCTGGTAATCAATCAACAATATCATGGTTTTCTGAAGGCCACTGAACTGGCAGCCTAAGAAACGGCCAAGCTTTAGTCAGGTAGGAGGAAAAAAGTTTCCAGGCATTTTGTGGCAAACTTAACAAGGGAAATCAACATCAAGTATCAAACTCTATCCTATTTCATGATAATAAAATTACTAAAAGATTTTGAATAGCATATATGCATGCCTCTACACATCCACATGCCAACCTCCAGAATCAGGAAGTTCTCCAGTTGTGTTTAAGGCCTAACAAAAAGCACAATTATCATCAGTCATATGTAGGATTAGACATTTCTCATTTGTTAGTGAAGACTGTACATCATATGAAAACAAAGAGAAAAAAATAACATCATCTCTGATTAAATAGTTCCAGGACACTTTTAAGGAGGCCAAGGTCATTGAAGATTTTCCAAAGGGTACCTCTGTCTCTTCAACAATCTCAAAAATGCATCATCCTGCTAATTCTCAAGGGAAGCTAGGTAAGGATGTGTGAAGAAATCAATGTAAACCACTGCCACTTCTCAAAAATAAAGGCACAGGTCCTCATAGTGGATGGTAATATCATCTCTTTACATACATGAAAAAATATCAAAGAATTCACCTGATAATCATTTTCTGAATGCCAACAGTACTACAGTAGGCATCTGAAGTACATTTCAAATTTAACAAAGTCACTAACCTTGAGTTTATAGTCAAGTTCACAGATAAGACAAACAGATAACAATAAAAACACAAATATAAAAGTACATTAAGAGGAGTAATAAGTAAATTGAAAATCTAAAAAAAAAAAAAAAAGAAAGAAAATCTAAAACATGGATGAAAACTATTCATGCCTTTCTGAAAGACAGGAAGACCGAGTTGTTATTTAAAGAAACAGAACAATATAGACCAGTAAAGAGGACAAAGGCATTTTACACATTCAGAGGAATACAAAGAATACAAATAAAAGGTCAGAGGACAGAAATACAATTCCATGAAAAGCAGAAGTAGATAAGAAGTTCAAAAGTGTGCAATAAAGTAAAACAAAAACAAAATTAGTAAGGCAAAAACATTCATTACCTTCTTCATCATAATTAGACATGTCATCTGCAATCATTGTACTGAAGTCTAAAAGAAGATTCCAAGTATCTTTTGGTATGGATCGTTTATGATGTTCCTATTATTAAAAAATAAGCAAAAAACATCCAAATCACCAAAGAGAGTTTCAAAGTATCAGCCCAAATGACGCTAAATTCAAGAATGCAAAATAACTTGTGTAATGAAATTCTGGTAATCAAATTTCTCATTCTATGTCCACTACACACTCTGAGATGAGTTAGTCATGCTTTAAAAAGTGTTAATTTATCTTCAAAGTAAAAATGGACAGAAAAGATGGAGCTGCAGAAAACATGAACTTACCAACAAAAATTTATTCCATAAGTCTAAGAATTTAAATCTTCCATTAAGCACTAAATTCCAGTAGGCAATGGCCATTTCTAGATCTGTAATATTAAAAATAAATTATGTATTTCAAATTCCATGAATATTTATCCCTGCAAAAAAAAAAAACAGGTAATACCAAAGATAGCCCTTAAAAAAATAAATAAAAACAAAAACAAGTTTTTTTTCCTGACTACTTATGTCATAAAATTAGACCAAGGTTTGTATCCTGTCTCCCTCACTAATGTCCCTTCAGGGCAAGAAGAATACCACTTACCTCGGGGGTGGGGGGTGGTAGTGTCTGAAGCCAAAACTGAATAATGCAGAGAAGCATACTTGACTAGGTAAGTATTAAAATGTTTAATGTACATCAGTGTTACTCAACCTCAGTACCTTTGACATTTGGGACCAAATTATCTTTTGTTGTCTGCCCTCAGTTGAGACCCACCAATGTACAACTACAGATAGTAACGCAAAAGACTGCTTTCCACAATGACTGATCTTAACTTCAGAGATCACTAAGAACACTGATTTAAAAATTAAAATTCATCGACTAAGATTTGCTTTTGGAAAAGTTTTGAAGATGATTATAAATGGCTACTTAAGTGGGTTTGGGGCAGAGTGAAGCCATACTGCTACATGACAAAGTACAACACCTGCCACGACAGAGAGAAAGAACTATGATCTCTTTTAAGGAACTAAACCTGTTAAGAAAATATCAAGCTTTTATGAGTCAAGCTTTTACATCTCCAGGTCAGGGAAAATTAAATCCCAAGTAACTTAACAGTCCTTTCAGATATGATCTCCAAACCACCCCTGAAGAATCCTGACACTAGGGAAGACACCAAAAAGGCTCACATCCTACCTCAAAGAACAATATATAGGCTGTAAGACAAAAAAAATCCCCCTTCTGTACTGGACCTTCACCTCTTCAAGGGTAGGGACCGGATATCCCCAAACGAGCAGACTGAACCACATAGTATGCATTCCAAAACTGCTGAATGAATGAACTCCCTACAGTCCACGTGGAAATGCACTACTTACCTTCAAATCCACCATAATGTCTTCCTTCAAACTCAGTGGAAAAGATATCACTTTTTCTCTTATCCAAAGATAAACCCCTAACACCACTGTTCGCAAGCCAATACCATCCTTCAAGAATCTTTCTTACCTAGTGGTTAGTTGTCTTCTCTCCCTACATCTACTTTGCCCTGTTTTCTGGCTTCTCCCCCTTCACAAAGAAATATCCTCAGGTTGTAGCACTTACCTTTAAAAAAATGTTCTTGGATCTCTCATCCCCTTAACTAGGTAACTAGCTACCTCTTTCTCCTTCCCTTCACAGATAATCTTAGAACAGGACATGAAGTCTTCTACTTTTATACATAAAGTGCTCCTGAAATCAAGTCTGAAAGTCAAATTCAGATCCCTGGGTTTTAAGAAAACTAGAAATATGACACTAACTTCCTAATTCGTAATACTTTTTTAATCTTTGCAGTCTTTAAGGATCCACAGCCAATATTCCTTTAAGTTTCTTTCATTTTGTTCTTTTCTTTAACTAAACATGCTAACTCTCCGGCTCAAGTGGAGCACAGTGGCTGTCACTAGCATGTTAATGATTTCCTTCTTCCCTTCAAATGCATGAAATGTATAACTAAGCTTATTACTAGTGCTAGTATTTTTTTTCTTTTCCTTTTCAACTAATTTTCACAAAATAAGGATAAGAAACAACAGAGATATGCAAATAACTACAAACCAGGAGACACCTATAAATGCCAATTTGTCAGGTGATCCACGAAAGAATGAATCTGACAAGGGCGGAAGGGAAGTATATGTGTATGATGTTTGAAGGTTTAGGCTGTACAAGAAGATAATTTTTTTTTATATTCTACATTTCTACATTCATTGCTTCATTTCCTCACCTCCCACACACTCTTTAATTCTATAAACTAGCATGTACCTCTGTCACTCTACTGAAAGTAATCTCTGCCAAATAAACACTTTGATGTCCTCAATTTACCTGGCTCTCTGCCATATTGGACAAAACTGAATACACCTCCTAGATGGAACTGTCATTCAGCTTTAACTGACAGCACTCTATTATTTTCCTCTGTGCTCTCTGGCTTTCTCTTTTATTGCCCCCCCCTTCCACCATTCATGCATTCGGTGTTGGTGTTCTGTAATACTGTATGTCAGCAATAACCATTTCTACCCTCTACAGATTTTTCAAACCCTTACCTCTTCCCATGTCGTATGCTCAACTGTCTTCAACTCCTAAATCTGAATCTTTTGTCTCTATGTTCTAGAATCATATATCAAATTGCCTAAGGACATCTTCAACTGGGTATCCATAACAGCTCAAATTCAACAGAGCTCAAACTGAACTCATTATCTTCCTCTACAGACCTGCTATTTGTTCTCTCAATGTCCTCACCCTACAGTGTTTCTCATTGAAACACAATGTCACATTGTGAAGAACTGCCCTATACACTGCAGGACATTCAGCACCCTCCTAATGCCAGAAGAAACCCTCAGTCATCATGACAACCAAAAAACACCCACATACATTTCCAAATGTTCCCTAAAGGTATTCAAAATTGATAGAGAAACTCCTTTTTCCCCCATCACACAGTTTCAGTCAGAGCACTTTCATTTTGGCTTCTAAGTACCTTTTAAAAAATCTCTCTCTTCTCCATCCCTACTGGCAGGACCAATGCTAGGGTACTCTTCATCCAGCTAAATCACTGCAAAAGCCTCATAACAAATCACTCTTCCTTTAGTTCTGGCTCCACTCCTTTTAAAGAGCCACAATGCTTTCACATGAACCTTTCAGGTATAAAAATTTAGTATCACTTCCATGTTAAGATTCTTCAATGATTAAAACAACAATGAGATACCACTACACACCTTTTGAAATGGCCAAAATCCAAAACACTGACAACACCAAATGTTGGTGAGGATATGAAGCAATAGAAACTCTCATTCATTGCTGGTGGGAACATAAAATAGTACAACTAACTTGGGAAGACAGTTTGGTAGTTTCTTACAAAGCTAAACATACTCTTACCATATGATTCAGCAATTGCAATCCTTGGTATTTACCCAAATGAACTCAAAACTCACGTCCACATAAAAACCTGCACATGACTGTTTATAGCAGCTTTATTCATAATGGCCAAAACTTTGAAGGTACCAAGATGTCTTTTAGTAAATAGATCATATAAACTATGGTATAACCAGATGAAGGAATATTATTCAGTGCTACAACAAAATGAGCTATGAAGCCATGAAAAGATATGCAGAAAAACAAATGCATATTAATATTACTAAGTGAAAGAAGCTAGTCTAAAAAGGCTAATACTGAAAAAGGAAAACTACGTAGACAGTAAAATAATCAGCAGTCACCAGGGGTTAGGAGAGAGGAAAGGATGAATAGGCAAAGCAGAGGACTTTAAGGGCAGGGAAAATTCTCTGTATGATGCCATAATGATAGATACATGTTGTTATTACATTTGTCCAAACCCACAGAATGTACATCAAGAGTGAACCCTAATGTAAACTTGAACTCTGGCTGATAATGATGCATTAATATACCCATATTGTATACCCAACTGTAAGAAATGTACTACTTTGGTGAGAGATGTTGGTAGTGGAAGGAGCTATGTATGTGTGAGGAAAGAGAGTACAAGGAAAAATCTCTGTATCTTCTACTCAATTTTGCTGTAAACCTAAAACAGCTAAAAAAATAATGTCTACTAAAATTTTTTTTAAATCTCCAATGATTTTCCTATTGCCTTCAGATAAAATCTACACTTCTAGTTAAATGAACTTACTTACAGTTCCTCAAAGGTGCTAGGTCTCTGACCTCTGAAGAACTGAACTTGGCAATCTCTCCGAAAACATACACTCATTCTTCAAGGCTCAAAAATTAATCATCTTCGTTTGCAGATCCTGCACTGTCTGAGAAGACGCATGCAGCTAACACTGTCTTCCTCACTTGACTCTTACAGCCAGTTCTCTCTGGGCACAATGGCAACTCTTAACGAAAAACTTGATTGCACCAGTTGCAGAAGAGGAGGCAATCATTCCCAAACAACAAGATCACTGTAGTGGGTGTTGGACAAGTTGGTATGGCATGTGCCATCAGCATTCTAGGAAAGTCTCTAGCTGATGAACTTGCCCATGTGGATGTTTTGGAAGAAAAACTCAAAGGAGAAATGATGGATCTGCAGCATGGCAGCTTACTTCTTCAGACATCTAAAATTGTGGCAGATAAAGATTGTCCTATGACTGCCAATTCTAAGATTGTGGTGGTGACTGTAGGAGTCCACCAGCAACAGAGAGTTGCTTGAGTTGCAGGAGTCCACCATCAATCTTCAAATTCATTACTCCTCAGGTAGTCAAGTACAGTCTTGATTGTATCATAATTGTGGTTTCTAACCCAGTGGACATTCTCACATATGTTACCTGGAAACCAAGTGGACCATGCAAGCACCATCTGATTAGAAATAGGTATAATCTGAATTCTGCTAGATTTTGCTATCTTATGGCTGAAAAACTTGGCATTCATTCCAGCAGTTGCCATGGATGGATTCTAGGAAAATATGGCGACTCAAGGGTTGTGGGTGTGGACACAAGGCTGTGTGGAGTGGACTGAATGTGGCAGATGCTTCTCTTCAGGAACTGAATCCAGAAATGGGAACAGACAACGACAGTGGAAATTGGAACGAAGTGCCTGAGATGGTGGTTGAAAGTGCCATCAAGCTAAAAGGATATACCAACTGGGCTATTGGATTAAGTGTGGCTGATCTCACTGAATCCATGTTGAAAAATCTACCCAGGATTCATCCAATGTCAACAGTGGTGAAGAGGATATAAGGTACTGAGAACAAAGTCTTCCTGAGCCTTCTGTGTATCCTGAACGCTCAGGGCTTAACCAGTGTGATCAACCAGAAGCTGAAGGATGGTGAGGTTGCCCAGCTCAAGAAAAGTACAAATACCTTGTGGGACATCCAGAAAGACCTAAAAGATGTGTGACTTCTGGCTTCTAGGCTATAGAAATTTAAAACTCCAATATGATTAACTATGAGCCTTTAGTTTTTCTTCCATATACATGATCACGGTGTGCTTTTATCTTCCTAAATATGTGAATCTGGCCTCACAGAATCAAAGCCCATGCTTGGTTTCATGCTTGCAATATGAGCCTTTGAACAAATAAAATTAACCATTGTAGTGTGAAAAAAAAAATTAATCATCTTTGTGAAGACTTTGCAAACTCACCCAGACAGACTTAAGATGCTCCTGACACCACGCTCACAGAGTTAGGAGTCAAAAAACATTTCTGAATGAAAAATGAATACTCAAAAAGACTTAAGTTATAATTAAGAGTGGAAATGCAGGGGCGCCTGGCTGGCTCAGCTAGTTAAGTGTCCGACTTGGTTTCAGCTCAGGTCATGATCTCAGGGCCCTGAGATGGAGTCCCACAATGGGCTCCACAAGCAGTGAGGAATCTGCTTGAGATTCTCTCCCTCTGCCCCTTTCCATGCCCCCAACCTGGCTCGCCTATGTGTGTATGAATGCCCTCCCTCCCTCCCTCCCTCCCTCCCTCCCATCAATCAATCAATAAATAACTTTTAAAAAAAGAATTGAAATGCTTAAGACTGTACAAAGATAAAACAGTAATTGCCACATGCATACGAGAAACTGCCCTTTAGATAGAAATGTCTGAGTGACAGAGACAAACACTCTGAGTGACAGAGACAGTATCTCTCCTACTTAGAGAGAAGTGGCTTAAAATAGTAGTTTAGCCTCTTAAATTCCAACTCTACCACTAGTTAAGGAAACCTGTGTAAGTGAAGTCACCTCTCTATAATTCTGTTTAAAATAAATATAACAGTGACTACTCTCACAGGGTTGCTATAAGGATTAAACGAGTTAATAGACATAAGACATTCAGAACAGTGCCTGGTAAATAATATATGAGTCCTTACTATCACTATTATTTATTTTTAATAATTTTTAAAATTATTTATTATAGATTCTGAAGCAGTATTGGAAAACAGAGCAAATTCAACAAGGTGGTAACAAGTGGCAACAATAGTTATAATAAATAGGAAAATACAGAGAAAAAGAGACAAGCACAAGCAAATAACAGAATTGCCTAAAAATGATACTTGCAGAATGAATTTTCAAGCCCTTATAGTAAAATTAAAAATATGAGGTAATCCCAGTGTCAAACAAAATCAACAAGGCAACGTGAGATTTCTCAAGGCAACGTGAGATTTCATAAAAGGTGATGAACCGAGTGCTGAATGAACATGGAGATGAATTGAGACTGGATCCAAATATTGTCCCTAAGGGAAACAAATAAAATCACCCTAGTGAGTGCCAACTCACTAGGGAGGATGGAATGGTGATTAACAATCCTATTCACAATGTCTTCATTTACTTAGAAATATCTACAGTTAGCACAATATAAAAAAAAAAATACAGAACATGGAGCCAGAAGACCTGAGACTGAGTCCCAGTTCTACCAACTCTAAAGTTACATTACCTTAGTAAGTCAACCTCTCTATCCATTAATTTCTCCATCTTTACAACAAAGGAGATGATAGTTTTTTTACATAGCTCAAAGAGTTGTTACAAGAACCAAGGGGGATTACATAGATGAAGATATACCTTAAAAACACTCTATAAAACTATTTCTAAATAAATGGCCAACAAATAATCTTAAAATTTTTTAAATCAACTGCACAGGTATAAGATTCTAGCTGAACCACAGTTCACAAGAAAATAACCTACAATCTTTAGTCCAATAAAAGTTCAGGATGGTCCTAAAAATGGCATGGTTGCTAAAGAACAACGTAGTTTTTGACCAAACAGAATAAACAATCTCACAAAAAATAACAGACTCATGGCGTTCTACATTAAACAGCCTCCTTCTGGAGTATTATGTTCAACTTTTAAGAGCTCTATTTTGAGAGAATCTGAGAAATTGGAAATGTGCCTGGTAGGGGACAGTAACAGGAATAACAAAGGTCTTCTCAAATGAAGAACAGTTAAAATAATTGGGATGCTGACCTGGAAAAAAAAAAGAAGGGGGTAAGTGACAGCAGTCTTTAGATGGTCAGACTTCCTCTGTGCTCTGCTGCAGGTAGAGGACAAATAAGGGCAGTGGTAGAATTTAACAAGACAAAGATGCTCACTTCATAAAGAATAACTGTGTGATAAGAAGTAGGAGTATTCTGTGACAAGAACAGACCACTTCCTAAAACAACGTGTGTCCAATCCCTGGATGTTCCAAAGTAAAAACTAAATAAGCATCAGCGATGGATGCTACTTTGGACAGGTTAGACAATTTAAGACTCAGAAGTCTATCAGAAATGCCAGGTGCCTGAAGCAGACAGTGAGAGTGGAAGCACCCTATCCTGGTGTCAAAGGAAATCAAGTTAGAGAAAATGGGAAAATATGGAAAACACCAGCCTCATTATAACTAGCAAAGCTATTTATAAATAAACCACAGTGCTGTCACTGTCACTCCGCCAATTTGTTTTGGGCCTCACCTCCTCTCCTATGATCTTCTAATTCTCCTCTGCCAAATACTGTAATTTAAGAGCCCTGTGAGCCCTCAGAAACGCTGTCAAGAAAACGGTTTTCTCTTTAATTAAGTTCTTCAACTAAGCAAGTCATTACATTTCCTGACACTCAACACCAATGCAAAACAAAAGGAGAAACTAGGATTTGTCTTCCTATTATGTTTTTCTTTTTTAAATTAAGAATTTTTTAGTTTTAGTCTTACAGAAAAACTGAGCAGAAAGAACAGACAGTTCTCATATACTTCCCCACCCCCTATTTCCACTATTTTTAACATCTTGCTTTAGTGTGGTATATTTCTTACAACTGATGAGCCAATATGGATATACTATTATTAACTCAAGTCCATATTTTACATTAGGGCTCACTCTGGGCTGTACATTCTATGGGGCTTTTTAAAAACGATTTTAAAACTGTGGTTAAATATACATAACAAAATGTATCATCTTAACCATTTTTAATTGTACAGTTCAGTTAGTATTAGGTACATTCACACTGTTGTGCAACCAATTTGTAGAACTCTTTTCATCCTGTAAAACAGAAACTCCATATCCATTAAAATTCTACAATTTTCTTAAGTTCAGTACTCTAAATTAGATAATAAAATTTTTAAATCTAATTCTGTACAATCTTTTTTGCAGTTTTCCCTACAATCCAAAATTCCAATTTAAAATATCCAATATCTAAAAAAAATTTAATTTTGCTTTATTTTCACCACATATCATAAAAACTAAGATTCAATATCAAAACTATATATTCATTCCAAAATATCATTAGTTTTGTACTCCAATAAGGGAGAGGGATATAACTAAAGAAATAGATTCAGCCCATATAAATCAACATTTTATATTGATTTTTTAATCTTTTTAATCTTTTTAATCATTTTGTTTAATCTTATCAAAATATTGTGCTATATTTCTAAAAACAGAAAATAGTTACTGCAGTGTATACATTACAAATTCCAAAAATTTAATCAGTTTTTATTTGTCGGAAGGAAGGAGGAAACTAGGAAAAAATAGCCCAGTTAACTGATGGCAGAGAAACTAACCCAACGTTATCATCCATCCCAGCTTATTTTTGCCTGCAAAATGAGGAATTTTACTGCAAGAAGAAAATCCAAACTAAACTGAAGAATCGGTTGGAAAGGAGGCTTCCCTATTTTTAATTTTGCTTTACAGATATCTTGTATATCTTCAATCAGTTCAATCACATTCAGTCACTCCTTAGGCCAAATCTCCAATACAAATGTTGTACACTTATCCCTTCCCCCCTGGCTTTCAACCACTTCTCCTTGGTCTAATCCCTAGTCACATAATCCTTTCCCCTCTAATTTAAAATATAAAGAAGGATTATTGCAAGAGGTCCCTATTAGCCTCTCTAACTACTATCTATCTTCAAAATCAAAAACAAACCTACTTCCATCATTGGGTAAGTTATTTGACCTTCCGGTAGGAGCATGTTTCCTCATCTGCAAAATCAGGATAGAAAAATGGCTAGCACTCTATTACTATGTATATGGCACACGGCAGGTGACAAATTATTGAATGAAAAAAATGAGTAACTCCTAAACTGTTAAACATGAAATGAAGTAGTTTATGTCCTTAGCACACTGCCGGCACACAGTAAATGGAAGATACTGACCTCACCAAAATCTTCAGTGTACCCCTACTGCCCACAAATTCTAACTTAAATTTTTTCGGCCCTGTTTTTAAAGGAAGACTGGTTGTCAAGCCTTATAATGTCTTACCAATTTCATCTTCAAATAAGCATTCCCACTAAAATCACATTAACGTTTTCTCCTTCCTACGAAGAAGCCAAGCTTATTTCTGAAGTTCAGATAGTCATTCATAACCATCTTCTCATACACCTTTTATCTTCCCTTATAGAGTAGGGATACCATATCCTTTAGTTCATATCCCCTCTTGCCCAAGAAGCATTTCCCAACTATTCCTGCTTTTACTCATTACTCCTTTTATCTAAAACCCTCACACACGTTTATTATTGTGTATTACCTGCTATCGTCAAATCTTTCTAGGTAAACTGTAAATTACACTGTAGCTTTTACTTCTATATCCCCTAGCTATCCCCAAAGCAAGTGTATGGATATTACATACAGCTCAAATTGATTGATCTAAATTGTTAAGAGTGGTAGATTAAAGATAGGATTTCTGGATAAGATTATACTTGATAATCTTCATTTTTATTCTTTCTTACAGCTTCCAAACAAATCATAAACAAAAAGAATAGATTTCTACAGCGCTGGGGGTCGTGGGGGGTGGGGTGGGGGAGGGAAATGAAACAAGATGGGATCCTGAAGGAGACAAACCATAGAGACTCCTAAACTCAGGAAACAAACTGAGGATGGCTGGGGGGTAGGGGGAGTAGGGATAGGGTGGCTGGGTTATGGACATTGGGGAGGGTATGTGCTATGGTAAGTGCTGTGACATATGTAAGCCTGATGACTCACAGACATGTACCCTGGGGCAAATAATACATTATATGTTAATAAAAATAAATAATTTTTTTTTAAAAAAGAATAGATTTCTATAACTCAGAAATCTTACAGTGCTATTTCTACAGATCCACAGTGAAGTAACTTATGGTCCTATGAGCCTACAATATCTTCTAGATAATAAATAAATATACATAAACATATATATACATAAATATATACAAGTAAATAAATGTACATATGTATGCCAGTGAAATTTTTCTATATTACAGGTCTCAAAAAAAAAAAAATCAGTGGTTCAGATATGCTATCCAGGGTAACCTCATTATTCAACATGCATGGTATTTTCTGATTAACTAAAAAGTTCATTGTTTGTCATTGTTTTTTAGTAATTGGTATTTTCATGATGACTTTATGCTCAAAACACAAAACTTTCTATTACAAAAGTGACAATGTCAATGTATTTTAATACATTTGAAACACCAAATATAATTTTAAAAATTCTTACCTAATCCTTTTTGTCCTGGATTCTTTGCAAAATTAAAAGTAAACTGGTAAAAATCCTTAAATCGTCCTGGTTCTTTCAGTTCTTGTTCCATCTTGGGTATCTGGGCCTTTAGTTTTTCTATGCTGTCACATCTACATTGTAAAATTAAAGTTTATAAAAGATAAACTTTTTCACTATAAATTAAAGGATTTATTTATTCTTATGATAGCTTACATTTATTTCATAGAACTTTTTTAAAAAATCAGGGTGAAATTTTATCTTTTTTACATTACATAAACAAGTATGGGGTTAGCTGGAGGAAGTAAAGTCTGGAGTGATTAAATGTCAGAAATACCATTTTTAAAAGAAATGGAATATTACTTTTAATTATGTAATTCATTAGACTATCAACATAACCAAATTGTAGAAGTCAGCTACAGTGAATAGAATGTAATCACCATAATAATCACCAGTTTAAACAGTAGTAGATACTCCTTACCTGGTAACAAGTCACATGTCTAGCTCTCAAACTAAATGAAAGCACAGTGTCTCTTGCTTAGATGAGGAAGCATTCCCCTTGAAAAGGTGTTGTTAGACAAAGTATAATAATAAATATCAGCTGAACCCCCTACTATCTCCAACTGCTTATCTCAAATCAGTATTAAGCTTTTCCTACATTTGCAAAGCATTCAACTCCAATTCAAGGAATTGAAAGGGTCTATGTACCCATCTTACTTTCCACATAATAGCCTGGAGGCAGAAATCCTCCATCTTTTTTTTCTTTTTTTAAGATTTTATTTATTTATTTGACAGAGAGAGACACAGCAAGAGAGGGAACACAAACAGGGAGAGTGGGAGAGGGAGAAGCAGGCTTCCCACCGAGCAGGGAGCCCAGTGCAGGGCTCAATCTCAGGACCCTGGGATCATGACCCAAGCCGAAGGAAGCCACTTAATGACTCACCCACCCAGGTGCCCCAGAAATCCTCTATCTTTTTTACAGATTCCACAAACCATCATTGCATTTTTCTTCTAATCATTTCTGCTTTTATTTCTCTATGTTCTTCATAACACCTTCTAGCTCATTAGCTTGTAGATTAAAATTTTGATTTGGAAGTTCATTACATTTTATATGACTTCAGTTTCAAATGAAAAAAAGTAAATTCTAGTGGAAACTGTCCTAGTACAGAAAATTCCAGCAAGTTCAGAATAGGTCTGGCGCAGGAGGCAGAACACAGGGTCTAGGCCAGTTATTAATTTATTGCTCCTCAACTTAAACTTACCCTTCTTTGCCCTACTTTGTGACTGTCTGCAGTCAACTACTGATTGTCAGGCTTTTTCTGACCAGCTGGCTCACTGTTAGGTTCTACCAATAGAGGGCGACAAGAGGCTGGAAGAGGAAGAAGGAATTTTTCCTCTCCTGATCTGTTTTCCGTAGAGAGCAAGGGTTTTTTTGTTTTGTTTTGTTTTTTAAGATTTTATTTATTTATTTGAGAGAGAGAGAGAAAGAGAGAGAGCATGAGTGGGGAGAAGGCCAGAGTGAGAAGCAGACTCCCAGTGGAGCTGGGAGCCCGATACGGAACTCGATCCCGGGACTCCGGGATCATGACCTGAGCCAAAGGCAGTCACCTAACCAACGGTGGCACCCAGGCGCCGGAGAGCAAGGGTTTTTGTGCGCTGGAGCTCCCAGCAGTGCTCACCAATGGTGGCAACTCACATGGCCCAGCCACAAGTGGACTCCAGCTAGTTACTTCTCGACCAGAGCAGAAGGCAAAGCAAGCACCACAGGCCCGTGTTCCTGCAGCAGCCACACCCTCTCCTCAGAACTCCTAAATCTCAGTCTTGCAGGGACTTCTTTCATTTTTAGGTTCCTTCTTTGCTCACTTCCCAACTGCTGCTTCCTGATGATGATGGTGGCTTGCTGCATCTGCCGCTTCTGTTATACCTTAGAATTTTCTTTTACCTCTTTTACATGGTACTTTTTAAATTTTCCCTGTTTAAATTACTGACATGGCTTTTGTGTCTTTTCTGAACCCTGAATGATTATAGTGTTCCTCAGGCTCGAGAATCAGAATGCCTGGGTTCAAATTCTGACTCTAATCCTCCCTAATTCCATAATTTCTCTGTACCTCACCTTCCACTTCTCTAAAATGGGTAAACACTACTTCTCTCACAAAGTTGTTGTGTAGGTGAAATACTTACTTACTTAGCATAGTTCCTGAAATAAAAATGAATGTTCAACAAATGTTAGCTATTACTTGTCATCCACTCAAAACGAAGGGGCAGCAACCCATTACCGCTCCACAGACTGAATACTTTTTCATATTCTCATTAACTATAGACAACTAGACACAATAGGTAAAATCTCTACCTATGACTTTTTAATTTATTTATCCCAAGACATTTAGCTAATCAGCTGTTCAGGGTATAAGTAGAACAAAAAGCGATTAGTAGCTTCTAAGATTTTACATTCTAGGAGTTTGTCTACAAATTCAGAGTTCACAACCTCAGTGAGAAATAAATTAAACCTTGCTCATTTCACTTATCCATGTTAAATATTAAAGCATAGTAATTTATCTTAATACTAATGAACCTTCCTTAGAAACAAATGATAAAAGCATAATGCAAATGGAATACGCTAAACTACACAGAAACCTTGACAAACCCAGAAAACTATTCAACATGAGAAGGAGCTAGTAAACTAGCCTATTTCTACTTATACCAATGTTTGTAGGCTGGTAAATTTAAAAACTGACATTTACAAATTCATAACACAATTCAGTTCTACAGTTAATCCATAGTAATGTACCTAATTTCCTGTGGTGACTATATATACTCACCCTAACTCTGTCATACCGTCCATGAACTCTTGTTTGGAGAACTCGCACTGTGTTGCTGCTCTGAACTTCCATGCAATGATCAACACACTAATGCTGGCGGGATCGAGTGCCAGGTCATCACAGAACTGCTGTATACCATCTATTCCAATTTTATTTTCATCTTGAGGATCTTTAAAAATAACAGTGCAATATTAAATTAGTGCCATACTTTATTATGCTATGCTTAAAACTGGAAATAGTAAATCTCTATACTCCATTTAAGAAATGTTCACAACAGACCAGAGATATGAAATGGTAATACTCTAACATATTTTCCCACTATATTATTTAAAGCCACTTTGTCCCAGAAATGGCATTCTTGAGATGAACAGGAAGACTGGGGGGGGGGGGGGGGGAGGTGGAATGGGCACTTGATTTTTAAGTTTTATTTATTCATGTGAAAAATGTCCCATACTCATATATACTCAGAAAATCAGACATTCCTATGTAGAAAAAAAGGGGTTTTTTTCTGAACACACATATGGAATTTTTTTTTTTTACAGCAAAGTTCATTTTATAATGGCAATCATTTAATATCAGAAAAACTATAAACTCTGCAATTCAATCCCAATCAATATAAACATCTGTTCAAATTAAAGAAAAACCCCAACTGTCAATATATTTAACCCATCAGATGGCAAAAATTTTAAGTAATGACAAAAGGAGAAAGAGACATTCATACAATGCAGTGTTGTAGGTGATTTGCTAACTCTCTAGAAATAAAAAAACATGTATCTTTTGGCTTCTGGACATGAGTTAAGCATAAAATGTAATCCCACTTTAGGAAAAATTTTGAAAGAAACTGTATGTATATTTCTGCATAAACATAAAAGATATGGAAGGATCCACATCAGGTTATCAAATATTGGTTCCCTCAGAACAATAAAGAGGGAGAGGCTATCAACTTCTTTATTCATCTGTTACATGTTGTTTAACTGTTTTAAAGTATTACTTCATAGGTCTTTAAAGGTTGTTAAAATTATTATGTGGGTTTTCTTAAAATTGGTTCAGCTGAATTTTATGAAAATGAGGGGAAAAATCCAGGACCCCAGTGACTATTCTAAAGCTGGATCTTAGGGGAAGAAAAAGAGGGAGGATAAGGGAGGAAGAAATAAAGAGGCTAAGAAGAAATTTTAGTGAAAAGAGGGAAGGAATTTCTCTCAGATCTCTCGAACTAATTCTAAGATCTACAGAACTCTGTTGGACACGTTCACCTAACTTATGTTCTATGTATGCCTGATTTCTCATAAGCATGTAACTGGAAAACCTGGTTCAAAATATTTAAAGTCACAGCACTCACCTTTGTATCTATTGTATAGTTGTTCTAACTTCTTCCTGTCCAATGATCCTTTTACACTCTCTCGTATATAAAGTTCAGGATTTTGGAAAAAATTGTCTGTTGCAACATCTAACTTCCAGTCATTTTGAGACAGACAACTTACTGCTGTTTTTTCACTAGATTGTGTGAAGATCATAAACTGACGAACTTTATCCTTCTGCGATGATTTCAACTTGTTCTATTGAAACCGAAAAATAAATTGAAACTCTACGTAAAATCAGATGACTACGTCTACATGGCTAACTAATCGTTCTTAGCAATACTTTTTCCTCATAAAATATTAAAATATTTCAAGTCAAGACTTATTTTTGATCTATTAATCAGAAAGACAATTTTTTAATGTAAAACACAACGTTCGGTATTATTTTACAGAAGAAATTAAAAGGTAAAGGAAATTCAACCACCCTGCACTTCTCCTAAAGAGATCCTGAGCACATACATAAAGGTTCTAGAAAGGGACGTACAGTTACTCTCAAAACCTTGACCAAGCACAAAGCTCTAAAAGGATGCATAAGGAGTGGAGGTGAAGAAGTGACATTATCTAGCCAGCCAGAACAGTCGATGACCCCAGAGAACAATGAGATTAACAGGTGTTAGTTGCAGTTTTAAAACCCTTTATAAAGGATATAGGGTACAATTCTCCCAACCCCACCTCTTGTTTTCTTGCTATTTTTACCAAATGTGAAAAAGAAATGAAATATGAGTACCCTACACTTCTCCTGATGGTGTTCAGGAGCCAAGATAATCATCAAAAGAATTTCCCCATATTTGCGTTCAAATAGAAAGCAGCGCAATATGAACAAGTACCCTGGATCCCTCCAATGAAGGTAATTTTTAATACACTACTTTTTTTCCCCTGAAAGAATCACTTCTTTCCCTTGGCCCAAGCCTAGCAGACGCTCTCCCCAAACAGGCTCTCTGCTATAATAACCGCTTCTTACTTGCCTTATGCTGACACAGATTTCTTTCTCATCTGACCTGAACCCTGTGCAAAATAAAGCAGGGCAATTAGGCCCTCTACTCTCCCAATATCAAGGACCATGTTCTCCCTCTCTTCCCACCGAACCTGGTCCCCTATGCAATTTTAACCTCTCCATTATTATTCTTCCCCCTACCAAGTCCTATCACCATCTCTCAGCAAAGTACTTGAGTTCTTGCTAAGCTACCACTGCAAGGGGGGAAAAAAGCACATGAGTAGAGCACACATTAATAGACAGCGTTCCATGGATTAAGCAGCACATCTGAGAACCCCAGCATCTTTGATCTAGCCCAAACTGACAGATCACAAACCTCAATCCTGATTGTACAGATGAGAAGAAACCCGGAAAGTTAAGGAATTTGTTCAAAAACCATCCAGGTTATTATTAGTAGAAATGAGACAGGAAGAGAAAGAGCTCACGAAATTGAGTCTCTGTAATCTTTCCACCAACCACACTGTGTGCTGTACATGGTTATAAGCCTTTTGAGATTTTCAAGAAAAAGACTACCAAAAATATAAATATTTCCACCTATTACAGAATAAAAATAAGAACATGCAAAATCAAATAGGAAAACCAATCCTATCTCTTACAACATGAAAAATGTTTATGCCCTGGAGTCCGATTTGTCAGCCACACTCGTCTCTCTGTATGTTATTGTTTAGGATTATGGATTAAAATCTCAACCTCTGTTCATTAAAATTGAGAAAATACAAATTCACTAACCCTGTGTTACCTCACTAATAACTCTACCACTTCTGGAAACCAGATAACTCATACCACATTACAGAAAACACCTCTCAGAAGTCTAGGATTCTTCCCTTTTTTGAAGAGTATCTCCTCAAGACTGATTATTCAGTTCCAACAAACCCACAATGAAATCAAATGCCAAGGAAGATACCTGCCTTATTTTAATATACTGTTTAACTGAAAGGAAGCCACTTTGATTTCAACTTGTATTATGAAATATTATTTTTAAAATTAGTATACCTTTTTCCCTTGAGATAGTATACTGACATACGTTTTTTTCTTTGAACAACAGAGAAGTATCTGATGGTCACTATGATCACCAGTGGCCACTGTATAAGGTTGTAAAAGTGTTGGGAGATTAATCTGAAGTATACCAACTACAGGTTACATCCTGGAAATTACTTTTTAATTAAGCCTGAGTTAACTTTGTATTAACTTTTTCCCATTCCCCTAAAAGTTGGGAGATAGAAAAACAATCAGCATTATTTAGGGTTTCATCATACAATATTAAATCCAGTGCTCTGTTCCCTGAAACTTGAATCATTTTTGCTGAAAAGAAGAAAGAAAAATATAGCTTAAATCACTTATGCAAGCCAAAAGAACTGTTCAATCTATATTGACTTCTTGACACAGGGCCAGATATGAGAAAACTGGGGAACAAAGATAAAAAATCATCTTACCCACACAAATTAGTAACAAAATTATACAAATGAACAATTTAACTCTATTATCTTATTTGAAAAAAGTATATAATAAATAATGTCTATGTACATATACATTAAACTATTTTAACTGGTTAAAGTTTCCAGTATATGGGGCAATATCAATATATTTTAAGGAAAGGGCTATAGCTACCCACTTCCAACACCATAAAGGTTAATGAGTGAAACCTGGCACAGAACAGCTAGGATGGGTTTCTGCTAGGCCAAGAATTAATAAGCAATCCCATTCTTGCAAAGTCTGATAAGTGCCTTCCCCTTTTTGTACTTACAATGCACTCTTACCATTTTTCTGTCTGCTCTCTGTGCCTAGACTCAATCTCAACCATGTGCTCCCCTACTAGGGAGGATGTACTCAATTCTGTAGTCTCAAAGGCTGTCCTAGAATAAAGCTGGAGTGTACTACATACAGTTTGCCCCTTCCCCAAGTTCTCTAGGAGACCTCTCACACTCCCACCCTCTTTTCCCAGTCTACATGGGGATATGAGGCAAGGTTTTCCGATTTTAAGAGTATGGCATCATAGCTTTAAATTTCTATCAACTTAAGGAAGAGAAAAATGGTATCTAGCCAGCAAACAATTATTTACAGGGGAAGAGAGGGTGGATAGAAAACTGCACTAGAAGACAAAAACAGATTTTCTCTATTTCTACTACAAACGCAGTGGGGATCTTCCTAAGAACAAAAACATGTGACAACTACAATGATTCAGCACTCAAATAAGTATATGTCATTTACTTTGATTTTTTTAGTTTGTTCTTTTTAAATAAATCTTATTTATTTAAACTAAATCAATCATTAAATAAATCATTAAATAAGATTAGATATACAATCTTAGTACTCAAATGTGCTATCAAATTTTCAAGGAAATTCAGTATTGAAATATGTAAAATGTATATAATATAGAATATATTCTGATTATTTTTAATTCTAGCAAAAAAAAAAGGGGGGGGGAACCAGAGGAAGGGGGAGAGAGGAAGAGTAGGAGAGTGAGAGGAAGGGAAAAAGGGAAAGAAGTGTTATCTTTTGTAACAGAAAGCTAATTAAAATTGTATATGGTCACCAAAGTTAGAGATACTATTATAATTTGGACAGTAAAAAACTTACTTGTTCATCTTTCTAAAATAAAAAATCCAGTTATCAACCTGTATTGTTTACTACTTCAGTCTAGCATGTCTGCAACTTTTTTTCACTCAAGAAATTTATGAATCACATTTAAAATAATAGTTTATGGGGCTCCTGGGTGGCTCAGTCAGTTAAGCGTCAGCCTTCCGCTCAAGTCATGATCAGGGTCCTGGGATTGGCTCCCAGCATCAGAGCCCAGCATCTGGCTCCCCTGCTCAGTGGGGAGTCTGCTTTTCCCTCTCGCCCTCCCCCAACTCGTGCTTTCTCTCTCACTCACTTTCTCTCTTTTTAAAAATTATAAAAAAGTAACATAGTTTATCTGGGGGAAAAAAATGCTTTGGATGTAGCCAAGTATCATACATTTTACCACTGAACCTATAAAGTCTTTTGTGATACAAGTATGGGGACTTAGAAAGGCTTGGGATGCCTGTGTGGCTCAGTTGGTTGGGTAGCTGCCTTAGGCTCCAGTCATGATCCTGGAGTCCTAGGATCCAGTCCTGCATTTGGCTCCTTGCACAGGCGGGAGCCTGTTTCTCCCCCTTCCTTTGCCCACTGCTCCCCGTTTGTGCTGACAAATAAAATCTTTAAAAAAAAAAAAAAAAAGGAAAAGAAAAAAGAAAGGGGACTTAGGTTCTAAAATAAAAATAATGATCATAATGTTAAGAAATTCTTTTTAAGTATTTCCCTTCAGAAAAATAATGAACATGGAAAATTATTTCCTACTCAACTAAGTCCTAATAATTCAAAAATGGAAATAATTTCGATGGGCAATATTTTTAAAGCAAAAAATTAAAGATATATTATTTCTATTATTCTAAATTTTACCTTCTCACCTTTAAGTTTCAAATTCAGTCTGAATGCCAAAAAAAAAAAAAAAAAAGATACTAAGATCTTTACACTTTTAAGGGAATAATTTTCTTTTTTTTTTTTTTTTAAGGGAATAATTTTCTAACTCAATTCTAGTTCTCTCAGGATTTGATGAATCTAGCTCACAAAAGGCGCTTTAAAAATCAAAACACTGATTTGATCAGCCATAATTCTCACTAAATGCTCTGTATACTGATTCTCATGTGTTTACCATTTGATTAACTGTTTAACTTTACCTAAAACTTAGAAAAGCTAGTTTAAGTCCAGAAAAATCACACTTTCTGTATATGATACACAATATTCAGCAGCTATAACCAAACGTTACCAATTTCCCAAGCCACTCATCTAAAAAAGAGTCCCAGTAAGATTATAGGTCTGAAGTCAAAAGTGGGAAGAAAAATCAATTGAACTAATGAGACTACCCACTCCTAGAGAAGACTTTCACCTAGGGGCAAAGTTCTGCAGGAAAGCCAGACTAAGAATCTAGGTAGAAGTCAGAAATCCTCTTCTCTTCTACCTGCACAGAGAGGTAGTATATGATTAGTGTAGACTCTCGAACCAGACTGGCAGGATTTTAATCCCACCTATGCCTCTTAATTGCTGTGTGACTTTGGGAAAATTACTTAATCTCTGTGTGCTTCAATTTCCTCATCTGTAAACAGGGTGTGAAGGTTACACAAATTAATTCAGGTAAACTCTTAGAACTGTACCGAGCACACAGAAAGCCTTTCAAGTTCATGAAGGAGAGACTACAGAGGAAAAAAAAATTTTATGCAAATGATAAAATAATCATAATTGGAAAACTAGCAGCTAACATTTGAGCTCCTACTGTGTGCCAACACTGCGCTAGGTATTTAATTATTAACAATCCTGCAAGGTGGTTATCATTGATTCCATTTTACCAATGAGAAAACCAAGCCTCAGAGCTCGATTTATCTGAAGATAGACTTATACAAAAAGTAGCAGAGCTAGGAAAGAAACCCTGGTGCCTGGCTTCAGGGCATGCAGTCTTTCCATTTATTCCATATTGTCATCAAGTGAAAGAGAAAACCGAAAGGGCAAAAGTGCAACCACTGACTAATTATGTGGGGTGGGGGGGAGGAGGGGAATTGTGAGCAATATTTCTTCACCTATTTTTACAGAAAAGTTAAGTGATCAATTGACCTTTCCCCAATCTCCTGTAAACAATCTGCATTCTGACTAATAATTGCCCATTAAGCATTCCCTCATAATCTAAATAAGAGGCTAATTTAGGGATGGAACTTCCCTTTTAGGGTTTTTGGGAGGAAGAGGAGGGGAGAGGAGTGAGATGGGTTATTTCTTTTTTTTTTTTTTTAAGATTTTATTTATTTATTTATTAGGAAAGAGAGAGTGAGAGAGAGCATGAGAGGTGAGAAGGTCAGAGTGAGAACCAGACTCCCCATGGAGCTGGGAGCCTGATGTGGGACTCGATCCCGGGACTCCGGGATCATGACCTGAGCCGAAGGCAGTTGCTTAACCAACTGAGCCACCCAGGCGCCCGAGATGGGTTATTTCTTAAGAAAAGTAATTCAACAGGAAGAAAAATGTGTTTATTGTCATGTCATAGTCTATTTTTAGAGCTGTCCACAATCTATATCTTTAAATGTAGAGATTGAAAACTGCAGAGTACTGAAAGTCACGATTTCCTTCTCCAATGAGAAGGCTTGAAACCCAGAGAAAATACAAACACACGTGTAGGTTATGCCCCCAAAATATAAGCAAATGTGTACAATTTCAAATATTAAGCCAAACAAAAACACTCGGTATTATTTTAAATTATAATCTGCAGGTTAGAATAATTATTTATGCTTAGGCCTGTGCCTCTTACCATTATTCCATAAACTTCCTGTACTTTCAATGAGCAACTCTTCTTTAAGAGGTGTTATACTAATACTAAATTGAATGTGGAATTATACTATACTATACTATGCAATTATTGCAGTCAATGATGTTTTATATAATAGCAATTCACCTGAAAAAAATATTACAGAAAGTATACTTGTAAGATTCAAACTGGTTTTGTATATTTCTCAATTTTGTTTGGTTCGGTATAATTTTCCTCACAGGTTTTAAAAAAGTATCCTGGGGTGTCTGGTTGGCTCAGTCCGTAGAGCAGGAGACTCTTTATCTCAGGGTTGTGAGTTCAACTACTTAAAATTTAAAAAAAATTTTGGTGGATGTGGGTGTGGGTGTGGAGCCTACTTAAAATTTAAAAAAAAATTCTTTTAATATATTAAAAAAAGTACTCTGTTGACGGAAATTTAAAGGATTTTCTTCTCCTCACCCTAAGAATTACTAGATATTCAAAAGATGACTTCCACTGTAAACAGAATAAATGTTTTAATTTCAACAAGACTGTTGTATTAAAAAGTTATTTTTACTAAATCCTGATTCTCTACAATAGAATAGAAATTACCTCTTTAAAATACTTGTTAGCCATATTTCAAACTAATTTTTGAACTTCTAACAAGCAAAGTAGCTAATTTAAACTTGCTTCTCCTCTCCATAAATATCTTCTCTAAAGAAATCTCGAATTAACAAAAAGATTACTCAGGCGAAAACAAAACAAAGAATTAAATGAGATTTTAAAAGTTTCATAGTTAAATAACTTATAATGATGATCAGTATTCAAGAGTCATGTGCTATTTGTTTCATAAATAAATGATCCTTGAAAAATGAAATCTCCTAATTCTAAGATCTGGTATCTATTCAAATCCTAATTCCAAAAATATTAGAATCCTATGAATAATAAATAAGCACTCTAAATGTTTACTGAAATGAAAATATCCTAATATAACAAAGATATGGGCCATGAATTTCAGCAATTTATCTCTGTTGCTGAACACCATGTTCAGTGTTGAAGGATTCAAAAGTGTAATGCAATGGAATTCTTTAGAACTCTTTAAAAGTAAATCTCTTAAAATTTTACAATGCAAACAAGCAGCCTAATCACCGTTAGTGATTAGATAACTAATTATATAAAAGGGATTCAACAAACTGATGAAAAATGCTTTAGTGGCATATTTCTCTTCTGTTTTTGCTTTTTCTTAGGTGGGCTGTGTACACCTAAAATGACTAGGTAAATTAGTAAACTAGTCAGCAGGTTATTCAAGAGCTTATTTGTGTCCACAAAGCAACTGAATCCTATTTGGAACTATTTCTCTTCATCAAATGTCATGGCTCATACTATCACTTGAACAACACACACTGAAATTCAAAAAGGAGGTTTCTCACAGATTTTCATTCTGCTGACCCAACCTAGAAGACCATAATGGAAATAGCAACTTGACTCAATGAGCTCAGCTTTTTTTAAGCTTAAAACTAACCACCACCACCAGGAGAGTTAATTTTACTTTCAACTTTTTTACTATATGTACCAAGAGTTTTAATTTTTCAGTTACTTAAAGGTTTACATCAGATCATTTCATTTGATACAGAAACAACTAGGTCACTAGGAAATATGATAACAAAGAGACAAGAGTGAAACTAATCAAAAATTCCACACCTATACTGAAAGAGCACTTGCTGGGTTTAAAAGGGGGGGGGGGCACATAGATAAAGTGTGTTAATCAGAGACAAGGCTTCTAAACTATGCTCTGCCACATACTAGACCTTTAACCCTCGTCAAATCATTTAGAACCACTAAATCTCCACTTCCAGGTATGTTAAAAGGATGTAGCAATATCCATCTCAAGACTGAAGATTAATAACAGTTGTAAATTGTATGACTAGCAGATGGTATGTTCTCAATAAATGTTAATGTCCTTCTTTCTTCCCAGAGGCCCAACTTTCTGCATATAGCTATTAAACTATGTACAAATTACTAGAACATATTCAAAAGCAATCCATGGAAGAGGTTTTGTTTTTATTAACTAGCATGGTTAGGTAAACTCAATAGTCAACTAGTTTTTACTGAATACCAGAGAGTCATCATAAACAGAATTGAAAACCCTATATACAGAAGCTGAAAGGTAAAGAAAATTATACGAAGGATTTTGTTTTTAAAAACTGCTTAAAAAAATAATTGCCTATAATATTGTAATTGGACACTATAGACGACCAGGAACAGTCTATACCACTTGCAATCCTTCAGGGGCTTCTCATTTCTCCTGGAGTTACTCAATATCCTTACAATGCCCACCCACACCGCCCTTCTCTACTCCTTACCACTCAGAACTCATCAGCTCTAATGCCCAAATACCCCTTGCCCCCATACACACTGCTCCAGCCACACTGGTCTTACTACATTTCTGTATGGCTTAATGCTTCATCTCCTAGTCTGCTCAAAATTCACCTCATCATTGGTGCAGACACCATTTTGCAAACCCACTAGGACTGTGTCCCCACCCCTCCCCCAATATCCCTCCTTAATTAACACTGTTTTCTCCCACAGCAGTTAATACCTTTTAACATAGTAGAAGAAAAATATATACTATGTTTATTATTTGTATCTCCCTACTAAAATGTAGCCCTCACAAGAGGAGGGATTTTCATTTCTTCTGTAAAACAAAAAAATACACACACATACACACACACATTCCCAATGCCCAGAACAGTGCTTGGCACAAAGTGTTTAATAAATAATTACTGAAATGAATTAAGGCCCTCTTTTAATATACTTGTGGATATGGAAAAAAGGTGAAATAAGTTCTAAAGAGACAAACGTAATCAAGACTACATTCATTTGGAATTATAAACTCTATATTTGTTGAAAGTACAATCTTAAAAAAGTAGTCTTAAATTTCTAAGTCCACACATTTTTTAAAAAGCCATTAAAAGCATTGTAATTAAAATCATTAGTCATCCATTTGAAATTTGTTATTTAACATATTCATTAATAACACAGGGGTTTTCCTCTACTTAAATGAGTACTGTAATTTAATATCAAATCCAATTTTCAACAATTTTTCTAGATTCCATGTGAGTTAAGAGATAACATGTACTCCAACTACTGGCGGAAATAGTAAACCAGGAGAAAAAGTTTCAGCACTGCAACAAACAGTTTTGCAAATTTGAACCTCAAAATCTCTCTGATCCTCAATTTCTTCTTCTGTAAAAGGGAAGATGAGTAAAACAGATGATCTCTGGAACCATTTCTGGTCTAAAAATCCTATGTCATGAATATAAAAATTTAGTAGGTTACCTGGTACACACTCCTTACACTAAATGAAATTAAGAGTCAAAATTTTTATCTGAATAGAACTTTAGAAATCATAGAATTCAATCCGGTCATCTTACAAGAAAACAACCCAGAAATTTTGAATACTTTTAAAAAGGTTTTCAAGAATAACAGAATATTGTCTAGTTTTGAAGTTATTTTTGGTCCATGTATGTGTCAGGTAGGGCTAACTAAACATTTTTTATATAAAATATTCCAGATATTCCATCATTTAAGCTACCCTAGAATTAACAATAACATGTTTTCTAGAAAAAGGCTGAGTTACACATACTGAGAAATACTGGCCCAAAAATGTTATCAAGAAACAATTACAATTTATGATGAGAAACTTAACTAGAAAAATCTATGGCCTAACTTCCTATTAGAGTGCATGTTAGTTCCTAAACTAACAAAAGCATACCAAGACAATTCTAATGACATGATCTGAGTTCAGCCACAGAAAGTGTTTTAAATTAGTGATATGTTGCCACTACTGGTATCATGAGATGAGTTATGGCTAAGTCCAAAACTAGCTAATGTAATATTAACAAAAGGACAGAAGCTTACAAACTCCAATCCAAGCGGAACTCTTGCATGAACCACATGAATCCTGAATTCCTGAGCAGGTGATGAGCATTATCAAGAGCCAGCTAGAGGATGCTGCCGATTTATAGACTATTATGAACAGAGGACATTTCTGTGCTCTCACAGAGTGTTTACCAGGGAATTACATTTCATTACTTCAAACTTACTATTTATCTACATGCCAAGAGCCTTAAAAAAAAACTTCAGTAGTGTCTATGACCCTCAAAATACTTTAAAGTTTAGAAAATGTTTAGATGCCCTAGTAGATCTTTGAACACTGCAGTGTCAATCCAAACATTAACCTGTACTTTATGGCAAGTTTTCTGACAAATACAAATGGTAAATTTTCATGAAACTTACCATGGAATATACGACAAACGAAACCACATATCCATACATGACAGCAGAATTCTGCCAAGTTAGAGACTGGAGCTAGATAAGTGTTATTCAGCAGAAATAAGCCCAACTAAAAACAAAGATACTGGGGCATTCCCTTAACACAGACACACATATATACCATCCTCAAAGAGGCCTTTATGTTCCCCATGAGCAGAAGGACAACAATATCATTTTTACTGTCTATTCATATAGTAACCTGCATGGAATTCAACTCATGCTCAAACTATAATGCCAAACATCAATTCTGGAAAAAAAGAGAACCCAAGAGAGTCAGGTACAAGATCACCAAAATGTAAACAGATAACTTGACTACCACTTTTTCAAGCTGCTAAGACGACTTGTTTTTTGGTTTTTTCCACAAACGAAAAAGAGGGGAATAACTTGACAAACTGTTTTTTAAAAATCACAAATGGTCTTTAACTGGCATAATAAAGCAATTACTCCTCCCATCCCAAGCAAATTAAACATGTGCTCAAAAGGTAGCAAGTCTGTTTCTCCTAATTTTATAAAATGAGAACAGGTTGCACTTCCGTACTCCCCCCCCCCCCAAATCCCCCAAGCTCAGCGGTTTCCCATGTTCTCAGCGGAGAGGCGACTATAACCTCCACCAACTGGCCAGTTAAACTCTCAATTTTCCAAAAGCATGGGACGCATCAAGAGGTGATGGAGAAAGGAAAAGGGCTAATACCCCGCCCCAAGCGAAACTGCCTGGAGACTTGAGGGGTGTTGGAACCGGGAGCGGAGGAGGGAAAGGAGCGCCGGGAAAGTCTTTCCTTCTCGCCGGCGGGGCGGAGGGGGAAGCCCCGGCTCCGGGGCGGGGGGAGGCTCCTCACCCGGAACCCCGGACCCCGGTCCCCGGCCAGACACAATGGAGCCGGCGTGGGGGCCCGACAGGGGCAGGGCCGTTGCCCCATCCCCTCCCCCCGCCCCAACGCCTCCCCCACCCGCGCCGGGCCCGGCGAGGGGCACCGGGGGCCGCACCCCGCGCCCCAAACTCCCCGGGGCTCCCGACTAGGCCCAGCTCCGCTCCGCCTCCTCGGCTCTCGCGTAGCGGCGGCGCCCGGGCGGGAAGGGGCGAAGGAGGAAGGGAGAGGAGGGGAGGAGAGCCCCGCCGGGGAGCGGACGGAGGCCGCGGGCCGAGGCTCGGGGCGGCGGGGTCGCCACGGGGCGGAGGGCGGCGGGGCGGGGGTGCGCAGCTGCGCCGGCCCCCAGCCGGCGGGGCGGGCGGGCGGCCGGCCGCAGTGCCTCACCATGTTGGTGTCCTCCAGGCCTCTCCCCTCCTCCTCCGGCTCCGCAGCGAATGGACGGCGGCGGCGGCGGCGGCTCCTCTCACGGGCTTGCCGGGCTCCCGCTCATGCGCAGTGCGGGGCGGCCCCAGCGCGGCCCGAGGAGACAGCCCCGGGCCTCGGGGAGGCGGAGGGACTGGGGCGGGCGTCCGGCACCCCGCGCGGGGCTTCCCCTGGGCGCGGGGTCCCCCAGGGCGGGGGGCGCGGGCGGGGGAGGAGGGGGGGCGACGCACGCCCTCCGCGCGCCGACATCCTCCCGTCGCGCTTGGCGGTCTGCGGCGGGGTGGGGGGCCGGGGGACACCCACCTCCGCTTCCTACGCGCTCCTTCCGCCGTAGGACGGTGTCGGCCCTGTCTACACCGTTCCGAGGAGGGGACGAGTGATGGCCAATAACTTGAGCAGCCGAGGAAGATTGGAAGGAATAGCGCTGAGGCGCTAGATCCATCCCAAACCACCCCTCCCCACCAATACAAAAAAAAAAAGTGAAAACACCTCCACCCAGTGTTTCCGTTTGGGCCCCCCAGGTGCAATATCTGGACTGCATCAGTTCCCCTGTGTGGACATACCAGAGGACACCTTAGTCTAGCCACATGGGAGCCATAATGTCCTTTAGCATGGCATAGGTTCTTCCCAGACCTAAGTGTCCACTGGGAGACCAGAGTGGTAACCTTGGAGTTCTTGGCCAGGAGTCCTGAGGGGTCAAGGCCCAGCGCATCCAAAAGCTGCAGTATCAACACCTACTGCTTGCTCTAAATATCCTCTCAGTTCAACCTTACTAGGATAAGTTTTGGGAAGTAACTGTGGAACTTTTTTTTTTTTTCCATGGTTGACGTCACGTCAGGTGCACCGTACAGGCTTGATCTATTTTTGGTTCTAAGTCCGGTGAGGCTGAGGATACCAGGATTCTGAGCTAGGGTTCAATCGGACAGGAATGTGTTTACAGGGGGTTCAAAACACTGTTTGGAGTATGGTCCCTGCCCTTAAGAAATTGACTATCCAGTTGGAGAGATGAGACACTTACATACACGAAGGAAATAAGAAAACAGGTAATGAAGCAAACCTAATCAGAAAAATCACATCTAAGACTGAGCCAAGCCAAGAGTTTGGATGTGTTCCAGAACAGAACCAACTTGAATCAACCTGTTACCACTATCCTCACCAACCCCTTTCCCCCTCCAACATGGACATAAGCTACCAGATCAACGCTTTAACTTCAGGGCTTTGAAGTTCTTATCAAAGCCACAGAACTTCTTTGGCAACTCCCCAGGGCCACTCAACACTTTCTGGAGCCGGCCATATATCAGGAGCTCCCAGACCTCTACTAAGACAGATCACTGGCCACCACAGCCCCGTGCTAGGTTCTGGGTAAACAGCTCCCTGAGGGCAGGTCAGATCTGCTTCCTGTAGCCAGCCTAAAGCTGGCCCGCATCCCTGGATGTTCTCCAGAAATTCCCCTAGATTTGACCTGAAATATGAACTAATATCTAGGGCCTTGATAAATAGGATTCACTGTATCTCTTTCTCCACACTGTTATACTTAATGGAGGTAATAGCTCCCAGGCTTTCTTAAACTCTTTTTCTAGTTGCCAAATCCAAAGTACATTTCTCATTCTACTTGACCTCTCTCCTGCATTTGTACTCTTCCTCCCTGAATTTCTTCTCCATCATTTTCCATGATTCCTTTCTTCTACATTTTCTTCCTTCTTCTATGAACACTCTCCTTTGCTGGCTCAGCTTTCTTTGGCTCTGAAATGTTTCTGAACCATCCCTGAATCTCTTCCTGTATACGACCTGTACCATATGTCACTCACATTCCCACAATGTCAGCTGCTTTCTCAATCTTGAGGAGCACTGAATCTTGACTGCTAACTCCTGAGTGGCAGGCCTAAACACTAATTTTGGTCACATCACAGGCCCATCAATTTTGACAAATCTCAAACCTTATCCCAAGCCTGCTTTTCCTCCAGTCTTTTTACCACATCACCCAAACTAGAAGTCCAAGAGTCATCCACAATTCCTTCTACCTCAACCCCTTAATCTAATCAGTCACCAGGTCTTATCAATTTTTACTTTCACCCTGCCCTCCATCCTCCAGCCGAGACTTGATCCTATCTCATCAGTAACCTCTTAACTAATCTGGCCTTTACTCATTCCGTATTGCTCCAGAGTTATCTTTTTCTACAATACAATCCTGAATTTGTTCCTTAAAATTCTCTACAGGCTCCATAAACATGAGCCTCACGGGTGTGCCATATGAGTCTCTCTCACCATAATATGTCCTACAACCTTGTCATTTCCCACCACCTTCCACACAAATACACCTCAAATTTCAGTTTTGATAAGCCAAGCCTGCCACACTCGTTTGTGTCTCCTTGCTTTCTCTCCTTCAGCGCTCCCTGGCATTGAAGCTAATACTGTTTGAGAGCTCTTCATGTGCCATGCACTGTTCTGAGCCCATGGCACACACCAATGCACATAATCCTCACTTCAGCCCTATGAACTGTGCCCAGTGATTATGCCCATTCTACATAGGAGGAAACAGAAGCACAGAAAGGTTAAGTAACATGCCTAAGTTTCCTCAGCTGGTAAACAGTAGCGCTGGGATTTTAAACCCATTGTAGTCTGACTACAGATGATTCTTTTAACCACCACACTGTATTTCCGACCAAGACCTCATACTCAATTCAAAGACCATCTTCTCTCTGGTTATCTCCTGACCTCATTCATTCCTGGATTCCAGCAGTTAAGCATTGTTTTTCTTTCTGCACTTGTGACACCTCATATATGCTTCTATTACACTTAGGACTTCGTGACATCATAGGATAATCATTTGCCTGCGTGACCACCTCCCCTGCCAGGTTGTGTACTCCTCCAGGTCAGAGACCCAGCTGCACACATCTTAGAGTTTTCAGTGTCAAAGCAAGTATCTGACATATGTGACATAGAATGTGCTACATGATAATAGTTGGAAGATATCTAATGTCTGTCGATTTGCCTTAAGACTGCCTGTGTTGTTTGTTATTGTAATAGAATGTCTGTCCTCTTTGGCAGATGTATGTTATACCATATGGTCAGATGGTAAATGTAGTAGCAACTGTACCCGTTACTGCACTTACAAGCTACAGAACTGAATGTGAAATGGAGAATTATTACTCAGTCATCATTATCGAGAGAAACATATTTGTTAAAGTTGTCCTGATTATTTTTGAAATGGAAAAGTCCTGAAGATAAAGCATAAATTACAATATTTGATCCACTAAGAAATATTCATTAACATGTTCACGATACTTTTTTGTCATAAGGTTTCAGATATGTAAGTTAAGACTTTGAGGGGTTTTTTTTAAGAGCAGAATTTGTAAAGATTATTTCCTAAGTGACAATCTTAACACAAAATAAGACATAAGGTGCAATCATCCAGCTGAAATCCACTATTCTCATTCCCTCTGTATCTATATACACACACATCTCTATATATAACATATGTGTGTGTGTATATATATACACAGAGAAAGTACATGCATACATATATATTCACTGTACATCTATAGCTACATAGACACATTAATATAGGATATTTATAGATAGTGTAACTTTTCAAGGTAAAACATGCAACTATTTGAAAATGAATGTTGCCTCGGATGCTTAAAAATTCATGTTAAGATAAATATAATCGCTGATAAAATTGTTACAGTTCCGTTTAAAGAAACATGTGAAACCAAGGATTCCATACTTTTAAAATCTGTCTTGTAGCAAAGGGAAAGAGCAAAAGTAATCTGAAGAGACAGATTGCTAACATTTCTGGTAGTTCATCTAGCTAAAATTAATCCTGCAGGGGAACCATGTATACATAGTTACAGTTCAAAGGCACTAGTCTGGGATCCACAGCCACCACCCTCCCACACTTCACTTGGGTGGACTCAATTTTGCCCAACATTTACATAAATGTGCTTATTGAATTCAAGCCCGCCTAGTTATAAATACATAGGAGTAAATGAGACTGACCAATGCAACCTATTTTGAGTACAACGTGGCATTTCGGTCTTACTGATCCAGAATGATAATATTTTAAAGGGTGAAGCAGATAGGACTAGGCCTCAGGGGCAGGGACGGGCCCTAGTGCAGTTGCAAGGAATCTAATGTGAGAACCAGAGCCCCAAATGAATGCCTAACTCACCAGGGTACGGGAAGAAATGGAAGCCTTTTGGCTCTCCTTTCCCTAGTAAGCATGAGCAGTGCAGCCAAAGAAATGAATGACTGCCTGGGACTCTTTCCCCCACATTCTGAACTATTTGAATAGGAATCCTTAATCAGGACAAAAGGATAAACCTTAAGGAATGTCCTCAGAAAAATGAGCACCATTGTCTTCTTCATACAAAAGAGCGAACAGAAGGGTCTCCTCTAACCAGGAAAAGGGAGTATTCACCAGAGCCAGTCTGTCACCTCAAGGTACATATGGATGTGTTGATTTTAGTTGCTCCACACTCATGGTAGAGGAATGGACTTGCAGTAACAGCTGAGACTGGAGGGCCAGCAATGGGAAACCATCTGAGACCATCACTGATGATGTCACAATGTCCCACTGTCCCTCAGTGTCCATCCTGGACTTCCCCCGCCCAGCCCAGCTTGGTGCCTCCCACATGAGACTGCAGCTCAGCCTACATGTCTTAGACAGCTCTGGTCAGTTGCAGAGAGTAAATTCATTGAAATCATAAAGGCTGAAATAGTTCTACAGGTAGTACAGTTGAGAGTCCTCTAGAATCCAGAGTGTTCGTCCCTGGATACTTGGGTATCTTCACTAAGGCATTTGCCACTGATGATGACAGAGAAAATGCCGGTATTGAATCAATAACACCTTGCTTTCCTATCTTTAGTCAGTGGATAGTACAGAAGGCATGAAAATTTCTCTGGGACTGGGTATTCTCAATTACAAAATGAGAAGAGGGGTTGAATTGTGGTAAGGTTCAAGGAGTTTGTTTGATTCCTTCCTGGTAGACAATTATGAGATGTCCTCAAAGATCAAGAAAGTAGGGCACCTGGGTGGCCCAGTGGGTTAAAGCCTCTGCCTTCAGCTCAGGTCATGATCTCAGGGTCCTGGGATCGAGCCCCCCATCGGGGGTGCTCTGCTCAGCAGGGAGCCTGCTTCCCCCCACTCTCTCTCTCTGCCTGCCTCTCTGCCTACTTGTGATCTGTCAAATAAATAAAATCTTTAAAAAATGTTTTAAAAAAAAGATCAGGAAAGTAGAACTTGTCTCATTCATTCACCCACCCATTCATTTCTAAGTGTATGAAGTACCTAGACTAGCACTGTATGGCAAATATAATGCATGCTACAAATGTGAAGCACATAGGAAATTTTAAATTTTCTAGTAGTGACATTTAGAAGAGTGAAAAGAAACAAGCTTCCCATTTCGTTTTTGATATTTAACCTAAGAGATCCAAAATATCAGCATATCAACATGAACTCAACCTAAGATATTACTGAGATAGTTTACATTCTTTCGTTCGGACCAAGTCCTGAAAATCTGATCTGTATTTTATACTTAAAGTACATCTTAATTTGGACTGGTCACATTTCAAGTGTTCTGTTGCCACATATGGTAATAATAGCTACAACATTGGCCAGCACAGGTCCAGATAGTGTCTGGCCTGGAAATAGATAATCAACAGGTGGGAGAAATAAGTACTCTTACTTCCAGGAAATAAATGAAAACCAAATAAATTGATTATATCTATATATAA
Organism: Nasua narica; assembly: GCA_028533885.1. Lineage (NCBI taxonomy): Eukaryota > Metazoa > Chordata > Mammalia > Carnivora > Procyonidae > Nasua > Nasua narica. Next base: position 121,016,920 of record CM052799.1, read on the forward strand.
CAGTAGTACAAAATACTTAGAATTGGGGAAGCTAAGTTAGTTCAACTAGAAAAAAGATTGTCAAGAGGGCAATGTGAATTCTTTAAATATACAAAACTAAGAAAAATATAAGTAGTCAGTGAATTATTAACAATTATATATGTTTATATATATAAAATGTTTTCAGTACATATAGAAAAATCACCCATACAAATTTATAAATGTCTACCATACACCAATAATTGGCCTGACCCTATGCCATCCTGTTAAATGTGATTGTATAAGGATTTTTCAATCAAAATAAGACATATGAAACACTGAAACATCTCACAATTACTTTAGAGTGTTGAGGGTTTTTTTTTTTCAGGGCTATAGAGTAATACAGTACCCAGTAACTAAGTGCCATTTTTTCCATTTCTGTCAAGATAGGTCACCCTTTTCAAAGACATTATTTGGGATGGGTGGAGAGAGAAGATTTGGCAAAAGGGAAGATTTCTGTGCAAATAATGTACAATTTAAAATGAATTAATATTGGGGTCCGAGTAACGTACAGCCCTATGAAAGAGGAAAAATGATAAAGTCACAAAGAAGCTCCTATTGTGAGATTATCGTTTTGAAAACAAATCTATGGAAACAAGCAGTCAATGAAGGAATCTACAAGTGAAGCCCAAATGGTTAATGTGCTGTGAGGACCCTTCAGGACATTTGAGAGAGGAGACAATTGGGCAGAGTTCTTCAGAGAGAAAATCCTCTCAGCCGACCAGAAGGAAAATGCTGTGGGTGCATATCACCACTTTGAAACAAAATGAATTTTAGAGAACTTGAAGAGGTCCCTGATTTTGTTGACAGCCTGACCTGAAAGAGGGGTACGGGAGGCGGGGTGAGGGGGGCGGGAATGAGGGTTGAGTGGGGAGGGAGCATAGTGGCCACGGGGGCAGACCTGGTGGGCGAGTGCTGGTGACAGCACAATTGGCAGATCAGGTCTGGCTGTTAGGAATAGCCAGTGGGAGCCGTCAGGAGAGAGGAAGGGATTATTTTCATTCCTGATCCATAGGCTCCAGCCCCACCAAGTAACAACAGAGCTGCGAATGTGTAAGAGAATACCTCGCTCAGGCTGGGCACACATGACGGGACCACACGCCCTGGGTCAAGTGTCTGGCTCAGAGCCCAGGTTCTTAGTCCACTCCCCCAGGGCCAGGGGTTTGGTTGATGTTTCGGCTGAGAAGAGTTAAAATTTGATTCCAATCCTTCAGATGGATGATTTCTCAAAAGAAGTCACGAATAGTTTTAAGTCCCTCATGAAGTCACTGTAGTTAGAATTCTTTTCCTGCTATGTTATCTCTGCATGATTTAAAATTCAGATCCCTTGTTATTATTTTTACGTGAGCATTACCTTTATATACCTTATAAACTGAAGAGCGGCAGCAGCTTTGAAATGTCAGAAACTGGCCTCGGGTTCCCTGAGAGCGCCACGGACTAAGACAACTGTGTTCTAATTTGGCTATCTCCAGATGACTAGGCAAATCACACCTGTCTTCTTGGAGCCTCAACTCCACTGACTGGCAAGTCTGGATTAGATAAATTCCTGATTTCTTTGCAGCTTCAAATCTGAGCTTTCCTCAAAAGTCTAGGAGGCAGAATTGCTCTTACTCAGTGATTATTCTGACATTCGTTGAATACCTGCACGTCAGTCACAGTATGGGGTACTAGACATACAAAGAAAGAACCAAACAGTCCTGGTGTCCCTGCCCACCCACCCCAGGACCCCAGGACCAGATGATGTGGAAACTCTGGGATGAGAAAAGGGTTGAAATGGCTGTACAGCTACTGCATCCGAGAAGCCCAGCAGGACTCTGGGCGGGGCGGGGGCACTGTGTGTAGCAGGAGAGGATGGGCTTCAAGTTACCTAGATCTGAGCTGGAACCAGACTCTACCATTTTATTATAAAGGTAATGTTGGCAGAGAGCCTGAGCAGCTCAGTCAGTTAAGCAGCTGCCTTTGGCTCCGGTCATGATCCTGGGGTCCTGGGATCCAGCCCCACTTCCGGCTCCCTGCTTCTCCCTCTCCTCCCCACTTGTGATCTCTGTCGCTATCTCGGTCTCTCTTTCCCAAATCAAAAAATGAAATCTTTAAAAAAAGGTGATGTTGGCATATTTCTTAATATGAGCCCCAGTTTCTTCATCTATAAAATACCTATACCTCCGAGTATTGTGTGGAGAGTAAATGAGATAGCATATGTAATGCTGTGGTGGGCACCTGCTCAGTCTAGAAGAGGTGGCACATGAGTGGCCTTCTAAAGAATGAATAGCAATGAGTCTCAGTCTGAGGTGACTTGGTTTGTGTTCAGAAGAAAGTCCTTTAAAGTGATGTTTGGGGAAAAAGCGGTTCTTTCCTGTTACATTTGGATGCCTCCTAAATCAAAAGGCATCCTCAAGTATTGATTGTTCTTTATGTTTCATACACTGAAAAATAACCCAAATCAACCATGATCATAACAAATATTAAGGTTACGTGATGAGGGAAACACTGGCTAGATAGCCGATTCCTTCTAAACACTATATCAACACACAGATTCTTCTGACACTTGATATGGCTTTGGCGTCTAGAAACACCTTGGGGGCAACTGGGTGGCTCAGTCAATTAAGCATCTGACTTCAGCTCAGGTCATGATCTCGGGGTCACAGGACTGAGTTCTGTGTTGGGCTCCCCACTCAGCAGGGAGTCTGCTTGTCCTTGCCCTTCTCCCTCTCCTTCTGCCCCTCCCCCTGCTGTGCTCTGTCTCTCTCTCATATAAATAAAAATCTTTAATTTTTTAAAGAAAAATTAAAAAAAAAATAGAGACACTTTGATCAGTAGAGCGAGGTTGACTGGTTATATATAATTATCACATTTCTTCCCCAAATCTCAAGGGTCTATGATAAGTTACAACAATGGCAAATGACTACTCAGGAAATGTTTTTCTATCCTCTACGTTACAGAAGAGAAAAAGAAGGTGGTGACTTTCTTTTCTGTCTGTGATCAGTTGCGAAGTTTGACTTTGAGGTACTTAGGTCCTGGCATGCCATCTATCTCTGCCCCTGTCTGCAACCAACAGACAGATAGTATGAAGAGAGGACCCTGCGTAGGTTCTCAGATGAAACATCTATTAAGTTTTGGTGGTTAAACCAGTAGATAAGATCTAGTTTCTGTTTTAAAAATAACCTATGAAACTTGTTTCTCAAAAGAAAAAAATAAATGCAAAAATTGTAGTAATGCAAGTTCTATATGCCTGTCTATAGAAGCAAGACAGATGTCAATTCCATGAAGCCAGTATTTTCCTGATGTGAAACCAAAAATAGAAAAAAAAACCCACAAAACTACAAACTCGATACATAAATGCAAAAACCCCTTAAAAAATATTAGCAAATCAAATTCAATAATATATGAAAGGATTATATACCATGACCATATATCTAGGAATGCAAGGTTGGTTTAATAGTTGAAAAGCAGTTAATGTAACATACTATATTAATAGAATTAAGACAAAAACAATACAATCAGGGACACCTGGGTGGCTCAGTCGTTAAGAGGCTGCCTTCAGCTCAGGTCATAATCCCAGGGTCCTGGGATTGTGTCTTGCATTGGGCGCCTTGCTCAGTGGGGAGCCTGCTTCTTCCTCTGCCTGCTCTGCCTGCTTGTGCTCTATTTTTCTCTCTGACAAATAAATAAAATCTTTAAGAAGAAAAAAAGAAAAGTGATAGAGGAAAAAAAGGATTAAGAAAAAAAAACAATACAACCATCTCAATAGATGCAGAAAAAGCATTTAACACAACCTAACATCCATTCATGATAAAAATGCTCAACAAACTAGAAATAAAAGGGAAGTTCCTTACCTGATAGGGGTCATCTACAAAAAAACCCAAAACAAACAAAACAAACCTAGGGTTATTATCATACTTAGTTGTGAAGACTGAATACTTCTCCCTACAATGGGAACAAGGTGAAGATACTTGCTCTTTCCACCTCTAATCAACCTTGAATTGAAGTTCTAGCCTGTTCAATAAGAAAAAAAAATTTTAAGGTAGCCAAATTAGAAAAAAGAAGTAAAACTATTTTTATTCTCAGATGATATTGTCCTATACATAGAAAAATCTAAGGAGTCCCCCACCCCCTGCCCAAAGCAGCTAGAACCAAAAAATGAACTCAGCAAGGCCACTGGATACAAGATCAATATTTTAAAAACCAATAGTGTTACTATATACTAGCAACAAACAATCTAAAATTAACAATTTCACTCACAATAGGATCAAAAAAATAATACTTGGGAATACATTTAACAAAAGAAGTGAAAGTTTAGTACACTGGAAATTATAAAACATCGCTGAGAGAAATTAAAGAAGATCTAAATAAGTGGAGAAATATCCCACGTTCATGGATTCAAAGACTCAAGATTGGTAGGATGGCAAACCTTCCCTAAATAGTTGTATAGATTCAGTGCAATCCCGGTCAAAATCCCAGTAGGTTTTGTAGAAGTTGATGAGCTAATCCCAAAATTTATATGGAAATTCAACATCATTGGTCATTGGGAAAATGCAAATTAAAACCATAAACACTAAACATCCCCAAGAATGGCTATAATTAAAAAGATGGGCCTTTCCAAGTTTGGGTGAACATGCAGAGAAACCTGATCTTCATGCACTGCTGATGGAAATGTAAAATGAAAACCTGAAATCTTAAAGTTACTGTATGACCCAACAATTGCACTATTATATGTTTACCTGAAGACATGTACAAAAATGTTTACAGCAGCATTGTATATAATAGACAAAAACTGGAAAATATTCAAATGTTTATCAGTTGGTGAATGGATGCGAATGTGGTATATCCATATAGCAGAATACTGTTATTTACAGAATTTATTTATTACAGAATTGTAATAAAAAGGTGATTCTGTCTGGCACCTGGTTCTTCCTGTCTTACAAATTGGAATCTCCCTAAATTAAAAGTAAGCTAAGAGTGATGTACCGGCTTCTAGCAGGATTCTTAATGCGGAAAAATTCCCCAAACACAAAAAGGATTTTCAATTGCTATTGTTGGGTGTCCTAAAACATGACAAATACCCTCTGATCTTCTCTCATTAGGCCACAAACTTCTAGGGTCACAAACTTGGGACTTTGACCCAGGGCTTTGAAATTTTTAGTGCTGAAGAAAATGGATGGGACAAGTGCACCAATGTCAAGGGCAGGCACGCTTTGTATGTAGATCTGCTCTCTTCCCCAAACATGCAAAAGCAAGCTTCGCACACTAGCCATAGGGGTGAAATTTCTAGGCATGGCTTTGCCACTTCCCTTTCTACTCCAACCTCCTGAATCCCCTTGCTACCACTCACCAGCGTTCCGAGCTCCCAAATTAGGCCTTCCAATCTGTCCTGCTCACCACTTCAGTGTCCTTAAGGTCAAGTTCACTGTTGGTCCTCCAGCTCAAAAAATCCCAATGGCCACTTATGTTGATATCATCTTAACTCTTTAGCTTAATTTTCAGAAGCTCCATACCCTGGATACACCTTGTGATGGCGTGGAATGCAGCTTATCTATATTTCCCTGAATTCCCTTTCCTGTGTGTTGTCTAGTAGGGTGAGCCATAGGGAGATTCTTGGAGACTTAGAGGGCAGAAGGGAAGCAGCCATTTTGTGACTCACACACAATTTGGCTGACAGGCTGATTCACCTCTTGGCATGAAGCAGCAACTAAGCTTGCAGCTTCTCTTCTTTGCCCTGGATACTCTCTTTAGCTTCTCCGACTCCTGGGCCAGGTGTTTGTGTTCAGCTCTGTGACCTACGGTCCTCATTTCTGCAGGATAGCCTTGACACCAAGGTCAGAGGTCACAAGAACTGACACAGCGTTCAGTCCATCCTCCCGGAATCCCATCTTATGCTTCTGACTTCAGCCTTCTCCTGATCTCCTTTGCTTCACATCCATCATCCATTCCTGACTGCCTGTATGGTGGCCTTCAAGTTTCAACATTAGACATGGAGACAAAGGCTCAGAGAGACTGCTCAACCAGCTCACACAATTGTGTAAAACCAATTCCCTGGAACCGTAGGTAGACAAACATCTCCTGGTGGTTCTGCTTCTGTCAGCAGCACCCTTGTCCCCATCTCCCAATCTTTACCCTCCACAGGCTTCCTCTTCTTTCAACATCCAGTTCCTCCATCATGCTCCTCACCGCTATGGCTAGAAGTGACAACCCCCTACACACACACACACACACACACACACACACACACACACACACCTGTTCAGCCCAAGCAGGCTATTTGAAATCTCTAAAGCACTTGGCTCATTTTGCCTCTCAGCTTAGGTATTTCTGCCCACGTCATTTTTCCTCTACTGACGACTAGACTGTACGTCCTCCAAGGCAGGGACCATGTGTCATACATTTGTAGGTCTCCTAAAGTATTGTCTACTGGCCTGACACTCTGCCCAATGAACTGAACTGAACCAGGCTGAACACTCCAGGGGGACAAGAGACGGTCAGTAGGGAAATAAAGAGCTTCCAATAAGTCACTTGTTTTACCACCTGCTTGGCTGATGAGCCCACGTCCACATGTCAGCCTTCAGATGCCTCCCCTCTCCCGCAACAGCCAGGGACATTGGTTTTACAGCAAGAAAGTGCAGAAGGAAAAGAATGTAAGAAAACATATACCCAAAAGATTATTTACTAGTTCACGTAATTTTACATGTAATAATGCCTATCAATGAGAAGGGGAAAAAAATCACCTTTAGGAAAACCTATTATTTTTTTTGCTACCACGGCTCTTTTATAGGAGCTCTGAATGATATTATTTAATGAGTAGAGCTATTACCACAACTACAGATTGCAAAGGTGGTAATATAGATCACAGACCATTTTCACTATGAAAAAAAAAGAAGTCTAACAGAAATGGCTTAAAGAAAAAAATGAAAGCTTTCACCTGCTAACAAATTGAAGTTCTTTCCTTTTAGCGGGGGCTATTTTAGTTCAGGGTGCTAATACATATTTTTCCAAGCTCGTTATGAACTACACGTGTTCTTTGATTACTTTAAAAAATGGAGAAGTTACTTGATGACTTGTTAATATATGTTGTTAGGGGAAAAAATGTTTTAATGCCAAAAGCCCCTTTTGATAGAAATAGTTAAGAATCTAAAAGGAAAAGAGGTTGGGAACCATTAAACTGGTTATTTAAATTAGAATAGATGTTAGAAACTGAGCCTTCAAAATATTAAAAATTTACTCCCTTCTCATTGATGGGATCGTCTTGTATACTATAAATCTAAAATCAAAAAATCGTGGCACCAGATTTTCTATTTAATAACAGTGACTTGGGTAATTACAGTGATATAATTCAATGAGTTAAGGGGGAAGAGCTTCAACAAAGAGGGAATACAACAAAAGAAATGATTTCTGAGAGTATCCCAGGCTTATACTATCCATTTCAATTTTAATTCAAAACAATTCAAATCAAGGGGCACCTGGGTGGCTCAGTGGGTTGGGCCTCTGCCTTCCGCTCAGGTCATGGTCTCAGGGTCCTGGGATCGAGCCCCGCATAGGGCTCTCTGCTCAGCGGGGAGCCGGCTTCCCCCTGCCTCTCTGCCTGCTTGTGATCTCTTTCTCTCTTTCAAATGAAAAAATGAAATCTTTAAAAAAAAAAAAAATTCAAATCGAAAGAAAAATGAATCTCTTTTACCTTACTTGAAAAACTGCAGAAAATTAAGCTTTTATCTTGTAATTTTCCATTTGCTTTACTGGAAGATTTTTTATTTGGCTTTTTTTGTGTGTTAGTTATATACTCTATTGATTAATTCAACCCAATGCCAAGGAAGCAGGAATTGAGATGCTGGCAGATGTTGCTACTTCAAACAGATAGAATATATAAGAGAAGAGCCAACCGGTTTCCACATTGTGGTTCCAATTAGAGCACAGAATGAATAAACTCATCTAAGAGAATTCAGGATTCCACCAGCACTGAGGAAATTCATAAGATGAATCATTTCTGTTTTATTCCCAAATAAACATAGATCTGAAAGTTCAAGCAGGGGTCAAAGTAAGCACGATTTCTCACTAACCAAGCTTCTTTGTCAACATCTCCCTCCCAGGTAGGGGACTCTACGTAATGCAGGGCAGACCCTGCGAGCTGACCCAGCTGATGGTAAGAGTAGGGGAGAGGCCCTGCCTGGGAAGAAAGTCCAGGCAGGCTGGCAAGGTAGGACATGAAGGTTGAGAGAGTATAATGTGCTGTGTGGTGGATCATTGTGGCTCCAATCATAATTATTGCTTTGATTTCACAGCCCAGGGAAAGCTAAATATGGTGTAATAATTCCTAAAAGTTTTCAAATATATACAAAAGTAGACTAAATCACCCAAATGTACCCATCCCCCACTTTGACAATTACCAATTCAATGCCAGCCTTGTCTCATCTATACCCCATTCCCATGGCCTTCATAATTTTGATGCAAATCTCAGAATACATTTTATTCTTATGGATTGCCATCTCTCTAAAAGAAGGGCATTTTAGGAAAAAAACAAACAAGATACAACACCATTAACTCACCTAAAAAAGTCACCATCGTTTCTTAAGATCTTCAAGGGTCCAGTTTGTGTTTACATTTCCCTGGAGTGTCATATACATATTTTAAGAACATAAACTTTACTTAGAAGGTTAATTGACTCAGGCTTATGTTCTTGATTTCCTAATAAAATATAAACTGCTTGAGCAGAGGGATTGTGTTTTGTTTATGCCTGCCTTTGAGTGTTTTGCCCATACTTATGCCCAGATTTCACAGACAAGGTAATTAAGTAAATGCATAATAAAAGCATTTTATGAGTCCTCACGCAATTACATTCACAAATCAGAAAAAAAATCACACTACTTGTCCAGATTTTTGATACAGAAAATAGAAACAATATAGATGCTCAATTTCTTCAATTAAGTTGGAATGAAACGTCATCTAGAGCATAATCAGGCAATTGCAAATCTGCAACATTTGGCTACTAAAAATTTTTCTTGATAACTATCATAGTTTCTGACAGCCTGAGAAATGGATTCTCCAGAGAGGTACCTACCCTGCCAGTTTGGGCAGAAAATCCAAGGTGCCCAACGGAATGTAGAAGAACATCCTTGATAGGAGAAAAATGTATTCTGTGAATTTTAATGCAAAAAAATTGAAGTCCTGTCTTGGATTCAATCAAGGTGAACAATTTTAAATATCTCTGCACAGGGACGTTCCCTTTTGTACCATCTCCCCACCTGTTTCCTTCTCTCACTTCCACTCCAATTCTGGGTCTTTTTCAGAGTACACAAATGAAATACATGTGTTTATAAGGAAAAGAAAATTGAGGGATACGTATCCTGAGGCATATGACTGTAATATGAAAAAAGAAAGCTATGTACGTCAAAATGTTAGGTCCTGCATTATTTTATAATAGCAAAAATTAAAGATTATCTAAACATCTAAGATTAGAAGCATGGTTATATAAATTATATTCTATCCATTTACTTGGAATAGCTAAGGAATAATTATGCAGTTTTTAAAATTGGAATTATGAAGACCATGTACCAACATAGAAAATGCTTATGATGTGTTAGGTACAGACAATCAGAATTGAAATTTTATGAAAATGCTTATGATGTGTTAGGTAAAGACAATCAGGATTGAAATTTTAGACACTATGAATTTTTTTAAAGATTTTATTATTTATTTGACAGAGAGAGAGATCACAAATAGGCGGAGAGGCAGGCAGAGGGAGAGGGGTAAGCAGGCTCCCTGCCGAGCAGAGAGCCTGATGTGGGGCTCGATCCCAGGACCTTGAGATCATGACCTGAGCCGAAGGCAGAGGCTTTAACCCACTGTACTACCCAGGCGCCCCGACACTATGAATTTTTTAAAATATTTATTTGTAGAGGGAGAGCTAGATCAGTGAGGGGTGGGGTGGGTGGGAATAGAAGAGAATCTCAAGGAGACTCTGCACCAATCACAGAGCCCAATGCAGGGCTCAGATCTCACAACCCTGAGATCATGACCTGAGCCACAACCAAAAGTCAGACACTCAACTGACTGAGCCCCCCAGGAGCCCCTGGACACTATGACTTTAACTACGTAAGAAGTGTACCTATAAATAAAAGATTGAAGGAAATGATAATAGTGGTTATGTTAGTGTGTGAAATTACACATGATTTTAGAAATATTCATCTGGCCTTTAGAATATGTTAAATAAATACCAATTTCTTTTTTGTGTTCCCTCCACCTAACATTCTTTTTTAAAGATTTTATTTATTTATTTATTTATTAGGAAAGAGAGAGAGAGCATGAGAAGGGAGAAGGTCAGAGTGAGAAGCGGACTCCCCATGGAGCTGGGAGCCCGATGTGGGACTCAATCCTGGGACTCTGGGATCATGACCTGAGCTGAAGGCAGTCGCTCAACCAACTGCGCCACCCAGGGGCCCTCCACCTAACATTTTAAAAGATAGTATGACTGTATATTAAAAAATTTCAAAGCTAAAAGTAATAGAACTTTGGTTAATGGTATTAAACTTAAATCTTTGCTTTTTAAAGCCTGTATCCAGTTTATAAAACAATTTATATTTTTATATTTTTAGTTTTATATATAAAATAGTAAACAAAAATAAGACTAACTTTTTAAAATAATGAAATAAAGTATGATTTTTTTTAAGTAAGATCTACACCCAACATGGGGCTTGAACCCACCACCCCAAGATTAAGAGTCACACGCTCTACCAACTGATCCAGGCAGGTACCCCTATTTTATTTCTTTCATTAAATTTTACTAGGGGCACCTGGGTGGCTCAGTCAGTTACGCAACCGACTCTTGATTTCAGCTCAAGTCATGATTTCAGGATCATGAGGTTGAGCCCCTGGGTGTAGAGCCTGCTCAGGATTCTCTCTCTCCCTCCACTGCAGCCCACCCAACCATGGTGCATGTACGAGCTCTTTCTCTCTCTTAAAAAAAAAAAAAAAAAAAAAAAAAAAAAAAAACAACAAAAAATTTTTTTTTACTTCCCCTTCTACTTAAATAGCAAATACTATAATGTATTTTTTTAAAGATTTTATTAATTTATTGACAAAGAATGGGGAAGAACGCAAGCAAGGGGAGCAGCAGGCAGAGGGAGAAAAGGGGGGCCTGATGGGGGCTCCATCCCAAGACCCTGGGATCATTACCTGAGCCGAAAGCAGACAACTGTTTAACTGACCGAGCCACCCAGGCGCCCTACTCGAATACATTTAACAACACAATACCTAGCAGGGACCATTACACATTTAGGCCCTGGATATATAGTGGCTGAATAGATGTGAAATCATTCATTTACTTGTGCATTCATTCAACAAATGTTTACTGAAGAACTAGTTTACCCAATGAAATGTGTATTTTTGCTGACTTAGAAAAGGGCTGAATGTTTCTTCAAATTATGAAATATACTATAAAAAAACTAAAAAGGTAAGTGAACAGCTTACCAAATGGTTATAAAATAAGCCTCCTGGTATCCACCTTCCCATGCAGGTCAAGAAATAGAACATCACCGGCACCCAGAGCACCGAACCCTCCAGTCCCCTGCTAGCCCCTGCCTGTGTCCCAGTGGTCACCAGGACAGAGGCACATGCGTGGGGACTCCCAGGACGCCCCAGGGCCCAAGTTCGTGTGCACCCTTCCAATGCAGCAGGCATTTGCTCTTTGTAAAATTTGTAAGGGTAAACATTTCCCACATTTGGTTAAGATTTCTTTGTACTTTCATAAATAACTTTGTTTTCACAACTTCACATATTTTTCTCAAATAGGGTCCGTCCAAACTGTACAAGCCTCAGGACTCCCAGAATCCAGATCTGCCTCTAGGCAGAGCTGTCCTGACTCTTACCTATTCTTTGCTTCCAGATGGATCACACAAGGGGACACTGTCCATTTTCCAGTTACACATGTTCCACAGGTTTCTTTGAGCTCAAACCTGTGGCTGCTCCGGGAGCTGCTTAGAGAGAATCGACAGGCTTTTCCCAAGAGCATGGTAAATGGTTTGGGTTTGGGTTTTCCAGCAAGGACCTCCAAAGCCGGCTTTCTCTTCTTTAGGAGCCAGGAGGGTGAACCAATGACTTCCCTAACTGGTCTCTCCAACGTGGAGTTGCTAACAGAAGCCTCATGTGTTAGGCACACAGAATATCGACAACAAATTTGAATAGTTTGCCAACATTTAAAAATCATGGGATTTCAAGTGAAAAGTTGGCTTTCTGGCTCCTTGTAAGCAGTTGGAAGATGTGACTCCCCTGGGCCCACATCCCCACCCGGCCTGGGACCTGCTGGAGGGAGCCGAGGCTAGCGGCTTTCTGAAGCCAGGCCTCCTCCCTGAACCCTGACATTTCGCCTAACGCTCTTCTTTCTGAGCGTCTGGTCCCTGTGAGCACTTGTGAACCCCGCTCTGACCAATTACCTTGTATTAACACAAATTAAAGATAACAAGGAATAGGCTCCCCACCAAATACTCAAAGATGAGCTTCTTGCTGATATTTCCCAAACACTTGACAAGGGTGCTAGCAAGGTATCACCCCAAAGAGAGTTAAACTGAATCGAACCAGAAATGTGCACAGTTCATCTCCAATGAAATAACCTCCCAATCAGAAGCAGTAAGCAGCAGCTAAGCATAACTATCGATCTGTGGTTTTTGAGTTTTAGGACGCATCAAAATCTCATCCGGAGGCCTCGTTGAAACAAGTTGCTGGGTCGCACCCCAGCGTTCCTGATTCATTACATGTAGGCTGGCAGTAGGAAGTTCTGTGGTACTGCCCAGGCCGCTGGCCCAGGAGCACCTTTTGAAAACCACGGCTGCCTCTTACTCAAAATGCCATCCGCCCCCTGGCCAGAGGCTGGGAGAGCTTGTTAGGAATGGACAATCTAGGACCCTCTCCAGACCAATGGCATCAGGAGCAGGTGATGGTAGGAACATTACATTTTGAGATACACTGAACTAATTGTTCCCCAACCCTCCTGGTAAAAATCACCTGGGGGTTTGTTAAATATACAGAATGCCAGGCCTTTCCTTTAGAAATTCTATTCAGAAATCTATTTTTGTCAGGCACTCCAGGGGATTCCTATCATGAGGAAAGTTCGGGAAAATAGGTTAATGGTGGTGTTAATAAATCTAAAGAAAGAATATGTTGATAAAACGGCTGCGAGTAGATGAAACGTGGGAAAGTAGGAAATCCCAGGAAAGAAAAGTGGTAGCAGGATTTCAACCATTTGGGCCTCCTTAGCCACTGTATGCATTCCTTTTGTGGGAATCAAATTGTTAGATCCTTTACCAGGCATCAAACTCCTCTTATCTGGGTCCCTGTCCATCAAGAACCCTTGTCCTTATGATTTGGCTTCCCTGTGCTTTTCACACCAGGAGAAACACACTAGTCAAATCTACAAGAGTATCCAGATTGGACTGACAGGTGCGTCTCTCACTGTGAATCAAGAACTCATCATTAAGGTGTTGATAATATTTTTCTGTGGGTTCTGTTAGTGTCTCTAAGAGATCAAACCACTTTTAATAACAAAAATCAATTTTCTGGGCGTGTGTGCATGTTATTTGAATTGAGGAAGGGACAAATTATTTTGCCCACAAAGTTGTCTTATGTGGATTCCACTGTGTAGTTTTTAATTTTTATACATTCAAGTCAATTTTTTTTAAAGAATTGCATTAGCAAATAATAAAAGTTTGCAAAATATATAATAGTTAAAGCAGAGTTGATGAGGAAACTGCCTTTTGGAAACATTTTTAGTCTAATTGACACATATTAGTTTCAGGCATAGTGACTGGACACCTTCATACACGTTATGCTCACCACAAGTGTAGCTACCGTCTGCCACCATACATGCTGTTGTAATATCATTGACTCTATTCCTTATGCTGCACCTTTCATTCCTGTGACTCATTCACCCTGTAACTGGAAGACTATAGCTCCTACTCCCCTTCATCCATTTTGCCCATCCTTCTACCCACCCACCCACCTCCGCTCCTGAAACCACCAGTTTCTTCTCTGTGGACATTGTCTTTTATTTTTTAGGTAGGATCCATGCCCAGTGTGAAGCCTAATGTGGGGCTTGAACTCAGGACTCTGAGATCAAGACCTGAGCTGAGATCAAGAGTTGGCTACCCAACTGACTGAGCCACCCAGGTGCCCCTGGAAATTGTCTGTATTTATTTATTTATCTTTATATTTTTTAAGATTTTATTTATTTATTTGTTAGAGAGCACAAGCAGGCAGAGAGGCAGGCAGAGGCAGACGGAGAAGCAGGCTCCCTGCCAAGCAAGGAGCCTGATGTGGGACTCGATCCCAGGACCCTAGGATCATGACCTGAGCCGAAGGCAGCCACTTAACCAACTCAGCCACCCAGGCGTCCCTGGAAGTTGTCTTTAAATTAACATTCTTTCAGCTTTTATAGTGAAATATTGGCCTTGATGAGTCCTATCCTTTCTCTTAATCTGTCTCCACAATTCTCCACAAGAAGGGCAAAATTTTACCCTTCTGCTTAAAAGACTAAACCGTACTGAATCTAAGTTTTTCCAAATTTCAGGTATATCCAAAGTCCTTTAGTGAAGTAAAAATCTCTGAAAGTTAGATCACATTGCCTGCTCCCCTGTCTAACCCCCAATTCCACAGTTTTTGTCTGGGAAATTAACAAATTCCTAGTAGGTGTTGAAACATTGTATTTCTCTTAAGGTTTCAAGAGAACGATCTTATTCTGGAAATAAGGCCACCAGAAGATCGGTTTGTCAGGAGGGTGCTTTTGTTCTGTTTGTTTAAGTAAGCTCCACGTTGGGCCCAAACTCAACCCTGAGATCAAGACCTGAGCCAAGATCAAGTCAGATGCCCAACTAACTGAGCCACCCAGGTGTCTCTGCAGGGTGTTTTAATGTTAACCCCCATTCTGAACAAAACAGTTTTAATTTCCAGTTCCAATTGGAACTTAAGTTGCACTGACTTTTTAAGTAGGATGGCCTGGCAAGTAGTTCAACTGTGATTCTCTGGCCAACAAGCATGGGGGCCTTGGTACCACTAAGTTCTCCAGGTGGAGATCTAGAAGAGTGATGAGATACTCAGCCAAGGAGGGAACGGTTTTCAGAAAATGGTAAGCTCTGGATGAGTAAAATTGCTTTACCCACTGCCTTGCTAATTCAGAAGGCAGCATTATACATAGAAAACAGGGAATTTGGGAATGAAAAGTCCCACTTTCAGTTTTAGTCCCAACAACTATGAGAAGCTATGAGAAGTAGGATTGTGCGGAAGGCTCTCTCATAATCTCAGTTCCCTCCAATTTCTATGAAGACAATATCGGTGATCCCTCCCTTGGTGACAAAATATCAGCACATCATAAAATGCTTTATAAATGTGAGTTGTTACTGTGGGCACAGTAACATTACCCTCAAATATAGGGTTTTTTAGCTCAATTTTTCAATATTTCATTATTAGTCTTTGACCAAGGAGTTTACTTCTAGGAATTTATCCTAGCAGAATTGTATATGTGCAAAGTGAAATATTGTCAGGGTCTTCACTACATTTTTTTTTTGTCATAAGGCTTTGAAAATAACCTAGATATCCACCAATAAGTGTCCAGTTAAATCAGTTATGTCCATTTAGTGGAAAAAGTGGAATCCCATGCAGCTGTGAAACAGAATAAGGAAACTCCCTATATAGTTATGGAAGGATCTCTAAGACATGGTTAAATAAGAAAAGCAAAGTGCAGAGCTTGACCCTTATTGTCGAAGGTTGGAAATTAGATAATAGAGTTGTATTTGGTTTTGAGCACAGAGACACTGAAAGGATACACAACAAACAAATAAAAGCAACTAAATGTTGCCAAGGGTGAGGAGACCACGGGTAGAAGGGAGATTTTCACTGTATGCCTTTTAGTAGACATTTTTAGATTTCGAACCATGGGCACATATTACCTATTCACAAATTAAATTAATGCTTATCTGAGAAGAGACCAGTGGTATTTACATGGCCAAGGAACTAAAGACCATGACGTATCTTGCACATAGATCTTCAGTAGCTGTTTGATGTATTGTGTTACTGTGGAATCACTCCAGGGTTCAGGTGTGCAATGGGCCTGGCCTAGAGAGGAGGAGGGAAGGTCGAGGGCAGGTGCTGCCTGTGGTAAATGAGGCAGCCTGCTTAGCATGGCCCAACCGAAATGGAAGGTCTCAGATGGCCAGATGAGCAATGGAGAACTTGGGTGGGATGCCAGTCTGAATTAGGACTAATATGACACAAGGCTTCAGGAATGGGAACAAAACCACAGTGCTTTTATGACACAGGTGGTAAGGATAAAGAAGTAAGAATAACCGAGAAGAGTGAGAGAAGCCCCAAGTTATCTTTGGCCGTTGTTGCTGTTAGTGGGCTTTTTGTTTTTTGCTTTTGTTTTTTTGGTGGGAGTGATGGATATGGAATGAGGATTTATTTCTAATCTAAACAAAGCATTTAGCATCAAGCTACCGAGGAGTGGTCTGTACAGGGAATAACGCTAGCCATCTTAGGCGGGAGGGAGTTACACTGGGGCTGTGACTTGGAGGTTTAAGGGGCAGATGCTCCCTGCACCAGGGCGTTCGGGACTCCCAAGATCCAGCATATGAGAGACAAAGGTCAGAGTGACAGGGTAATCTTTGGTATTAGCTATGATCTGCTAACAGTCCTGAAGGGATGGTGTCCCCAGGGTTCCTCGCGGGGGCTGGGGGCAGATGGGCGAGACCACTCTCACCCTGCACGTGACTTTGAGAGCCGTGGAGTGTGGGCAGAGCCTCTTGGGACGCCCTACACTTAGAGTCTGGTGGTAGAACCACCCCAAGGCTGCAGCTCCCTGGGGCCAGCCTTCAGGGAGCAGTGTGTCATTAGCGGGAAGGCACTGATGACCCAAGGCTCCCTGATCTGGGCGCAGAGCAAAGCATTTGCGGATACCATCTCCTTCCCTCTCACCACACAGTTTAAAGTCACATTTTCTTTTCCTAGGTATCTTGAAGCTTGGTGTGAATATCCAGGAGTGCTTTCAGAAATCCTCGGATGAAAGGTGCGACCGAAGTGCAAGGTCTTACTATCAACACTAAAATATCTTAACCACAACAGACGTGCCATGTGTAGGCAGAACATAGATGCACATTTCAACTTCTAATATTCCTCAGAGAACCATTTGAGGGTTAAGAATGGTAAGCATGAGGTGAGAAGAGAAGACAGCCGTGGAGGAAAAAACAGAATGAGTTCAGCCCAAGTAAGAGACCTCCCCACCCGGCTGCCCCCCACGGGAGTGGTGACGCCCACTCACACGGACCCCAAAGCGGGCAAGGAAGGTCCCCCCCTCCAGTGCCTGTCACACCCATGTGACAACTGGAAGATGGAGCAAGTCCAGCCCATCCTTCATGCAAGAAGCAAGCTGCTTCTGGGGATGCTCCTGTCCCATCAGCACACAGGCTCTAGGACATGCTAGCCGGGCAGCCCACTGTCACAGAGGGAGGGGACCACAGAGCCCTCCTCAGACGGTGTCACCTTCTGCCTGTGGTTGACAAGAGCCTGGGCGACCCTGGAGCAGGCTAGGGCTGGGGGGAGGGAGTGAACAGGGGGACAGAGTGATGAACATCCAGGTGGGGTCGCTCACCACTGCAGCCCCTGGGAATTTTGCCGGCAAGGATAAGCAGCTGAGCTGAATTTAGAGCCATTGCTTAATTGCTCTAACTGCAGTTAAAAATTAATAATAACTATCAGTTGCAAATAAGTGATGTTCCAGGCACAGTGCTAAAGGCAACCTATACATTTTCTCATTTAATCTCCCAAACAACCCTGTGGGGTAGTGCTGCCACCCCCATTAACAGCTGACGCTCAGAATGTAAGTGACTTTACCCAGGACACTCCAATAAGTGGAGGGTCTAAATGCCGGAATTTTAACTCCCAAGGCTGTTTTGGCTACAATGCTTTGTAGCCTCACGAATTATTAAAAAGCAGCCATCAGGACTCCCAACTTTTGTTTTCTTCGTTATTCTAGACCTGAACACAATGCATCCAGAATGCTATTGCCAGAGCTAAAGGAGCACACTGCTTGCTTCCAGTCACAGAGCTCAGGTTTTGACCCATGCTTGCAAATGGACGTTACCCAAAAGAAAAGCTACTTTTAAGTCGTGGACATGTGTACCAAGCTCGGTCTTCTCCACCTGGCCCATCCAGCCCAGGCATCCATATTTGGTGCCTCTTTTGGACTTGGACTCACTCCACCTTCCAGTCTGTACTCCAGACTGTGGACAGAAACAACGTTGAAAAATGTTTGTTTGAAAATCTCCAGGGCTCTCAACTGCCTCCAGAATCAAGTCCTTTCCCTGCCGGGGAGCCACTTCCCCAAGCCCCTCTCTGCCGCCGGCCCCCCGCGACCCAGCCCAAGCTGGATGGCTCCGTGCCGGGGGCGCCGTGTGTACTTTCACGCCTTACTGTTATTATTAGCCCTTCCTGGCCCCTCTCCCCGCGGCGGCCTTATCTTACCTTCTTTCTCTGCCGGCAAGTGGCTGTGCTCCAAAGCCCAGGTCGAATATCGCTGCTGCTCCCTCAGCCTCCCGGGCCCTTTAAAGTAGTAGTGATTACGCCCCCCCCACCTGGTCCCCGCCATGACACCGAGTGCACAGGTGTATCATATGATCAATTAGAGGACGTTCTTCTACACAGCTGGATCCTGTTTCCCATTAATTAGGAAGGGAGCAAAACCCATTTCTTGCCACTTGATTTCCGGAGGCCCTGGTCTATGGCAAATGCTCTGTCTTTAGGAGGAACAGTTGCCGTCACACGAAATCAGGAACTCTGCTCTCATAGCACCATAGCTGGCGATGCTCTTGGAAGATTCCACCAATATGTGGGTAATCGGGCTGGCGGGCTTGCAATTCCTTCTACGCACGTTATTACCTATGACCAACAGAGTCAAGTGACAAGGAAATTGAGAGCTCGATCTTGTCCCATGAAAGAGATGAAAGGGAGAAAATAGCCACCCCAAATTTCCACCAGGACACCTTTGCTTTTCCCTCTTGTAGGGAGTTTTGCTTGGATCCAGGCAAAGCCTCTGTTGCTAAAAATAGATTTAAAAAGCTCTGGTTGAGATGGCCTTGTCCTTTATGACCCCATGCCAAAATATCTGTAAGAACTTCCTAACTGGTTTTCTAGGCTCTAATCTTTTCCTCCTCCATCCATGTGCATATTGCTGCCAGATGAAATTTTTGAAAATGTTATTTGAATTATGAAAAGTCTCTATGTACTATGTTATGAAGCATAATTGCATGATAAATATAACCAGCCAACCATTCAGCCCTAGAACATTAGCAGTAGCTTGCATCTATCTCTATATGCCTCACCTGTCTCAACCACTGGCCTGATTAATACCTGAAGCTAATCTCTGTCTTTAAATTTATGATTCCAAAATGCATGCCTTGATGTTCTTAGCCTGGCTATTTTGTTGTTACATAGTATTCCGCTGTGTGCCATACCAGAGTTATTTACCCCTTCTCCTGCCAACGAACTGGGATTGTTTCCAATGTTATGGGTAATGTGGCTATGAACATTCTTGGTGCACAAGTATGTTTGTGCATTTCTAGAAGTTAGGTCATAGGGTATGCAAATGTTTAACCTTGTGAAATAATGTCAAAGTTTCTTAAAGGGGCTCTACTAGCCACACAAATTTTCTACAAATCAGTTTTCCCTGCTAAAAAACAATTCAACGTTAACTGCTGCTTACAAGATAAAATCCAAGAGGGCACTTCCTTGCCAGTTAGTCTGGCCCCAACCTAAATTTCACACATCTTCTCTTATAGGCCCCAAGTACCCTCTACTTCAGTTGGGCAGATCTGTTTTTAGATGTAGAATGCGCCTTACTCATTTTCTTTTCTTTACTAAATTTATTTGACAGAGAGGGAGAGAGCACGCTCAAGGCTGGGGAATGGCATAGGGAAAGGGAGAAGCAGGCTCCCCGCTGAGCAAGGAGATTAATGCAGGGCTCGATTCCAGGACCCTGAGCTCATAACCTGAGCCAAAGGCAGCCACTTAACCAACTGAGCCACCCAGGCACTCCATTCATTTTCTTTTCTTTTCTTTTTTATTTTCTTGGAGCAAGAGAGAGAGGGGAGAGGCAAAAGGAGAGGGAAAGAGAGAATCTTTTATTTTTTAATTTTTTTAAAAGATTTTATTTATCCATTTGACAGAGAGATCACAAGTAGGCAGAGAGGCAGGCAGAAAGAGGGGAAGAAACAGGCTCCCTGCTGAGCAGAGAGCCCGATGCGGGGCTCGATCCCAGGACCCTGAGATCATGACCTGAGCCAAAGGCAGAGGCTTTAACCCACTGAGTCACCCAGGCGCCCCTTATTTTTTAATTTTTAAAATATTTTATTTAAGCTTTGTGCAGTGGCAGTATCGTAGCCAATGAGGTTTATCCGAGGCGCGATTATTGCTAATTAAAATATTTTATTTATTTGACACACACAGAGGAGGAGCAGCAAATGGAGAGGGAAAAGCAGACTCGCCACCAAGCAGGGAGCCTGAAGCAGAGCTCAATCCCAGGATCCTGGGATCATGACCTAAACCGAAGGCAGACACTTAACCGACTGAGCCACCCAGGCACCCTGAGAATCTTTTTTTTTTTTAAAGACTTTATTTGTTTAGAGAGAGGGCACATGCATGAGTGGGGGGAGGGGCAGAAGGAGAGGGAGGGAGCAGACTGAATTGAGTGGGAGCCTGATGCAGAGCCCGATCCCGAGCCCGATCCCGAGCCCGATCCCATGACCCTAAGCTGAAATCAAGAGTCGGACACTTAACCAACTGAGCCACCTAGGCACCCCAGGAGAATCTTAAGCAGGCTCCACACCCAGCGTGGAGCCCTATGTGAGGCTTGAACTCACAATCCTGAGCTCATGACTTTAGCAGAAATCAAGAGTCAGACACTTAACTGACTGAGCCACCCAGGTGCCCCAGGAAAATTACGTTCAACTCAATTATGTTTTCAGATTTGCTTCTGTCTCTGAAATATGTCTATTTCCATCATGATTTTAAGTGGGAAATAATTAAACAACCTTTTCTCTTCGAGTCCTTCTCTTTTGATCAAGGTGCTACTTGCCTTCCAAAAAGACATAACAGTGTATAAAATTTGAGGCAGAAACAAACGATATTAGCTCTCAATAAAAAAGTATAATTCAATTTATTAGTATGAAATATTTTGAGATAATTTATTGTGTTGGTGACCCAAGTACATGATTCTCAAAGATAAAAATGTGTTTTAGCCTAATCATATAATCATTTAGGAAAACTGCTGCTTATTAGACTGAGAAAAGCAGGAAGGCACTTTCTCTTTTTGGTGTAGAGATACTATATTGAAGATACTGCTTAATGGGGCATGCCTTTGATGGAGTTTATTCTGCTTTTCTTTTGTCAGATTCCTCTTCCTCAAACACGATTAAAGGAGCATGTCTGTTGGCCTGAGAACCTTCTTTGTAGAACACTTTCTTGATCGTGCCATCTTTTGGAGCCTTTATGGTGTGCTGTAGGGACACAAGACATGACAGTGACTGTAATACGCATGAACACGGAGCACACAGCAAGGCAAGAGAGATGAAAAGTGAAAAAGTCAGTTGTTTTGAAGTTTCTCCAGCTTTTGGATACCACAGCACCCAGAGAAAATATTTTTATGGTGTGCTTTGGGGTTGTGAGGAGTCACTATTCTGAAATACCTGTAACACACTCAAGGCCAATGACTGGGAAGCTCTGGCCTACCTGGTAATTCGCCACAAGCTTCACTATAGAGTCTCACTTGAGAAGCTGTTAAAGACTACCGATCCCTGGGCCCCATTGCAGGAGATCCCTGTGCAGCCATTCTGGGGAAGTAGTTTTGAAAAGCTCCCCCATCAGGTGACTATAATATGTGGCCAGGCTAAGAATTATTGGCCTAGAATTTCCAACCATCTATAAACCTCAAGAGCTCATCTAGTTTGACTGAGGTTTTCACCTTGGTACTGATGCTAAGCATCCCAAGTTTGGCCTTAGAAAATACCAACAGTTTAACAATCAGCTGGGGGACTGCCTGAATTTAAGCGATTGATAATTTCTTTAATTTCAGTATCAGAACTGACAAGTTCAGTTTCACAAAATTAAAATGAAAATGTATTTGAAAAAAGGGTGGTTTGGTTTTACGTCCCGCAGTTAATGCTTCATCAACCCGTGGCTCTTAATATTTAAAATGGTATTAACTTATAAAACAAGGCAAAAAAACCCAATTAGGTCTGAAAGTTCCCTAAGTTTAATTGGCAAGTGAACTTGTGATTTCATTACCTCCATTTTCATGGCAATCATAACCATTAGAGAATCTCCAGCTTTTACTTTGTCTCCGACTTTCACAAATATCTAGAAATTAAGAGTGACAGGTTAATACTGAAAAAGACAGAGGTCCCTTGTGCTCTACAGAGTTGGCGTACGAACATATACGGTGAACGTACGGATCTATGTCGTTGTCTTATCTGCCAAAGATAGGGGTGCTGGGGCCAATCAGAGACCTACATGCCAATCTGGCAGTACTGGCCCTCTTGTCAGGGGGGAGCACTAATTAGCTCCTCACCTGCATCCCCAAACCATCTAGTTTTCCCTGAATTGGATGAATATGCTTTTATGTATCTTGAGTCTTTTGTGTTTTCACAAATGTACGGACTAGCCATATCATCAAGGAAGAACTGATATACTTCAATGTCATGGGCAGTGGAGGGTCATGCCTGGTTTTCTAGATTTTACAGGTGGTCTAGGATAGTGCTCCAAGCTTTGAGGTCCCTGTGTAGTATATGCGTAGACTATCTTCATGTGAAAGAATTAAACTTATTGGCAGCCGTGGGAAAAAAAAATCTCTATTTTCCTTTTTACCTGTACAAATGAACTCATATATCTCATGTCTCACTGTCTTCTTGGTTAACATGGTGATGAAGCAGTTTTTGGAAACATCACACGGTGGAGTTAGGTTCTAAAGTCAATCTGTAGAGCCCAAAGTGTGAAAAATAAGAAACACCTCTGAAAGTCCCCAAATCACCCAATGCTGGGTGATGTTGTAATAGTGCTTGATGAAGTCCATGATCTAGGGGGCAGCTTCGGGGAAAATGTGCATCTTTTCCCCACAGATGTGCAGGGATGCCCACATTATGGAATGTCCATGGGAATAGAGACTGAGTGATCCAAGTCTCTGAGCTCCTAGTCCCTCTGGGGCAAACATCCGTAGAGGGGAACAGTGGGCACAATCACTTTCACTACTTAAATGGTTATTTTCTTTTTCTTCTTTTTGGGTACCAAGAACATAGAGTTGAATTTTTATGACTTAGATGCATTTACAGAGACTCTATCATATTCAAGTGTAAAAAAGGATACTACTGATCCACCACTATTTGAAGTTATTTCAGTATGGATCTTAACTCTGGATACATTCACCACCAAACCTCGTTGTTCTTCACCAGTACCAGCCTTTCAAATTTTATTTTAACATACATACGATTATGTACATTAGAAAAAAAATGTTATTTCGTGATAAATTATTTGCTATTAACATTAAAAAACAGCCCTTTTGGATAATGCTTGATGAATGCTCTATTTTATTCATAAAAAGACAAATTTATATTATTTGTACTTTGATGGAAATTGCCACTTTCAAAAATAAAACTATCATAAATTAGGTAAATGGGTATTTTCATTGAAGACTGAACAGAGAACCCGAATCTATCACAGTCTCTTGTTTTCTTTCTTTTTTTAAGATTTTACGTAATCTCTGCACAAAATATGGGGCTTGAATTTACAATTCCGAGACACATACTCTTATCCGCTGAGGCAGCCAGGTGCCCCAGTCTCTTGTTTTCTGGAATAGGATGCTTTCCAATGAGAAAGATTTGGAGAGGGAAAATGATGTATATGCCATTTACCGGGCCTTACTGAACATCAATCTACACACATTCACGTGATTACCTTTTCAATGGTACCCGTCATAGGAGCTATGGTTCCCTCCTGAGCTCCATCTAAGCTCATTGAAGACAAGTATTTGGGGACTGGAATGCCAATCTGAGTACTTCCTTCCTAAATAGAAAACAAACTGGAAATGAAATCAAGATCAAACCACTGTAGTTTTATTAATATACCTAAAGTAATGACTGTTTTCAAGCTATTTGTTAACTATTAGTCGTCTTTAATACGAGGGT
The DNA here is from genome assembly GCA_028533885.1 of Nasua narica. NCBI lineage: Eukaryota > Metazoa > Chordata > Mammalia > Carnivora > Procyonidae > Nasua > Nasua narica. Next base: position 121,041,132 of record CM052799.1, read on the forward strand.
TCTAATCTAGCTTGGTGACCTTAAGCAAAGTACTAACCCCCTCTCAGCCTTGGTTTCCCATTATATAAAAGAGTAATGGCATCATGCTTCACAGGGAATTAAAGGAATTAATGCATATAACTGTTGATAAAAGACAGCCACAGTCTGGAAGCCATTTTGGGGAGCATCCTCACTATCAAGTGCTTGGTCAAAGCCAAGAACTGTTCTTAAGTGCCATATATATGTATGTATGTATATATATATATATATCACTGATCATCATAGCAAGCTTATGAGGTAGGTAGGTACTGTTATTTTTTCTGTTTAGAGATGGGGGAACTGAGGCCAGAGAGTTTAACTTGCCCTAGCTCACATAGCTATTCCAAGGTAGAGCTGGGATTTGAACCAAAGCAGCTTCACGTTCCAGAACTACTGGTCACCACTCTACCATACTGCCTCCACCACCATATTGTTATAGCAGAGTAACCATGGAAAGGAATGCCTGATCACGTGAGATCATCCTTGAGTCTATACGGTAAGTAGTTTAATTACCAGGATACTAAAGGCATCTCATCACAAAGGAGTATGATCTGTAAGTGAGTTCTCAAATGTGAGAAGACTCTGAAGAGGCCACGGCGTATTTGATAATCTATTTTCTCTTCTGCCCATGTAGAAACTACAGGCTCATCAGGTAGCAGGCTCCGAACTGGAGGCAATGAGTCAGGAGACACGCTCTGACCCAAATCTATGCCACGCCTGCCACAATCATCAACCATCCTTTGACTGCCAAGACATCATCATTAACCCCCACTACCTTCCTAATGCCCACCTTCCCCACAAGGAATATTGGGTCCACAGACTTCCCTCAATGGTCACCTCCTCCCAAATGCCCAGAATTCCAAGTGCCAGGAGGATGGTGTTGGGAAAGTATTCCAAATCGCTGAGAAAATACTGCACACTGGGCAGTGAGACATGCTCTGACAAGTAGGGAGTCAGGACTTGTTTCAGGATTAAAGGAAGAAAATGGGTATGTGTCTATCAGCGAGGAGCTGTGTGAACAAAAGAACTAGGGAAGGCAAGAATGTGGCAAAGAAACAGGGTGGACAGTGGGACACAGAGGAAAGGTCAGAGCAGTGATGGAAGGAAGCAGGGTCTTCCTAATGTTTCAGTGGGATGCCTTTGGTCAAGCAGTGTTCTCTCAAACCTCAACAGTGTTATTATAAAAAAAGAGACATTACCATGGAAAACAGGTAAATGGTATTTTCCAGGACAATTAGCTTAGTTTTACTAGCAACTCCATTAACAGAGCATCTCAGGTAAGTGCAGTCTCCCTCAGTACAAAGATCACCAAGGACTTGGAAAGTTTTATCTTCAATCTGAAAAAAACGAGAAAAATAAGATCCTTAAAATAGTTAAACAACCCTACAGAATTAATAAAACCAGAGTCAATTCTTTACTATTAATAGTTTCAAAAGGTAACAGGAGAAATATTTTTTTTAAGGCATGTAGGAACTTTCCCCCAAGATTCATAAACAAAATACTCAGAATAGAAACAACAGAAAGTAATTAAAAGAAAAAAAAAACCAGATAACTTATCTATAGCACCGTAATGCTAGAGATAAATGTTCATTTAAGAATAACAAAAACAAAACAAAACAAAACAAAAAAAAAGAATAACAAAAACATGAAATACAAATACAAATCAAATTAAGCAAGATTATTAAAATTCAGTTGACTATATTACACGTTAGAATTCATTTCTGAGTACCTGAAGTCAAATTTGGTTTTACTATGCCAATGTTAGTAAAGAAAAAAGCCAGAACCACATAATTAGATGGTATGTCTTTTATCTCCCCAACACGTAGCTAAAATTTATGGGTTTCAGTTTTGAGTTTAAGAAGATAAATTACCTCGAGACTGGCCACAGTTCTCTCACTGTAAGAGAGAATGCCAAAGAACAGATTTCACACTTGATCTTTCAAGGAAGCTGACAAAGGGACACGAAACCTTTCTGTTTTAAAAAATGTTTTCTCACATACACACGCAAGAAAAAAAATTCCTTTACACACAGGAAATCCATTTAAATCTTCTCTATGTTTCATTTCAATTCCCACAGGGTTATTGTCAAAGTCCTGTGGCTATTCTTTTCAAATATATTATAGAGGCTAAGGTGAACCAGGTTACACTGCAGTATTTATACGCTGGTTCTCATCTATCCTAAGTTAAATATGACATTTACGGGGTTCTGTAACCTACTAAAACAGCCATTTGAATGTTTGTGAAATTCTCAGGACATAAAGGTTAGATCAGGAACAGTTTTGTTTAAAGGTTTACACAAGCTCATTCTAAATTTGTGAATATAGTTCAAAGAGCAGATTAGAACAAATCTGTAGTTGACTTTACCAAGGGAAAAAGAAGGGGCCCCCAAACCAGAGGTACCAATATGAATTACAACTCTCATAGACTTCCCAGTTTTTCTGAATGTCAGTGAAACAAAATGGTATCTCATGGCACTGGCAGATTTCCAGCATATCCTCAATCAATCCTTTTTGTAGGACTTAAAGTCTCTTGGCTCATATTCAAAGTGATTTATTCTGCTCTATGAATTTGTACCTCACTGTATAGGAATTTGGTTGAGTTCTCACGTTGTTGTTGTTTTTTTAAATCCCTTTCAGCATTTCATTTTGCCAGTGTAATGGACTTCTTTTAATTGAGGACTACCATAAACACTTTGACTAGAGATTCTCAAAGTAGGACCTGCAGATCCCTTGGGGTCCCCAAAGTCAAACCACTTCATAATAATACTAATGTTACTTGCCTTTTTTTGGCCCTCATTCTCTCATGAATAATATACAGTGGGATTTTCTAGAGACTGCAGGACATGTGATAATGTTACCCTGACAGCTAATGGAACGTGTGCTTGTGTGATCTTAGGTTTTAAATTTTTTCAGTTTATCCTATAACTCACCAACAACACCAAAAAAACCCAACGTGAGTTAAAAAAGAGGCAAAGGACTTGAATAGACATTTCTCCAAAGAAGATACACAAATGACAATTAGCATATGAAAAGATGCTCAACATCATTATTCATTATGGAAATGCAAATCAAAAACCACAGTGAGATAACACTTCATACCCATTAAGATGGCTATTATGTAGAAGAAAAAAAGAAACAGAAAATCAATGTTGGTGAGGATGCAGAGAAAAGGGAACCCTTGTGCACTGTTGGTAGGAACATGAAATGGTGCAGCCACTGTGGAAAACAGTATGGTAGTTCCTCAAGAAATTAAAAATAGAACATGAACATATGACCCAGCAATTCTATTTATGAGTATATGCCCCAAAGGATTGAGAACAGGGTCTCAAAGAGATATTTGTCCCCAATGTACGTCGCGGCATTATCCACAATAGGCAAAAAGTGGAAGCAACCCAAGTCTCCATCAAGAGATGAATGAATAAACAAAGCGTGGTACATAGAGGCAATGGAATATCATTCCACTTCAAAAAGGAAGGAAACTTGAACATATGCTACAACACAGAAGAACCTTAAAGACATGCTAAGTGAAACAGTCAATCACAAAAGGACAAATGTTGAATGATTTCATTTATACGAGGTACTTAAAGTAGTCAAATTCATAGACACATAAAAGGAGGATGGTGGTTGACAGGAGCTGGGAGGAGGGGGAGGTGGAAAAGGGCAAGTGGAGTGTTATTGTTTAATGGGTACAGAGTATCAATTTTGCAAGAGGAGAAAAGAGGAGATAGATGGTGGTGATGCTTGTAAAACAATGTCTTTACGCTCCATAATGTTTAGTGTTAATGTTTAATGCAAATTTTACAGCTAATTTTAAAAATATACATTAAAAAGAATAGTAAGAAATAAAAGTCTGGTCGGTTTAACTTTCTAAATGGTAAATATTAATACATTAATTAACATAAAAGCTCCCTGGGGAGTCTTAATAATTTTGAAGGGTGTATACAGATTTTGAGACCAAAAAGTTTGAGAATGGCTGCTTTAGATGTAAATACATGCACATACTTTAGAGACTTGTCAGAAGTCTGATTCAAAGCTATTATTACTTTTTTTTTTTTTTTTACCAAGTTTTCATTCTTAAGAGAACCACAGCCAAATTGAGGAGACAATCAGAACTGTGGAGGGGGTAATTTCCCCAAATTGGTCTGAAATAAAAGCACATGACATCATCCAACTATAGTCATACTGATCACTGGCTTAGGAGAAACCAGAGTGTAAAAAAAACAAAACAAAAAAAAAACAAAAAAAAAAACACCCCAAAACTCCTCTGTATGAGAGAGATCAGATTTAGCTCTAAACTGTAGAACAAAACCAGTAAGACTTACCTGCATGCTATACGACCCATCATGGTTATATGTTACAGCTATGGCTACATCTTTATGGAAAAGGGGGGAAAATTGAAGAAAAATTAGAAGACATTCATTTATTCAGTAACTGACATTCTACAAATCTCTTTCAACCATAAAGATAAGCAGCTGTTAGGGATATTAACAACTTTTAACTCCATGACAATAAAGATTAAAAAAAATCCATAGGCAGGTTCCAATAAAGGTGAATTTCAAAGTTTTCTTTTCTTTTTCTTCTTCTTCTTTTTTTTAATGGAGTTTTAGCAGTCTCTTAACTACAGAGAATAAACTGGTAGTTACCAGAGGGAGTCGGGTGGTGGTGGTGTTGGGGGCGGGGGGGGGGGGGGGATCACCTGAAACAGGTGATTGGGATTAGCACTGAGGACTGTATAGAATTGCTGAATCACTATTTTGTACACCTGAAACTAATATAACACTGTATGTTAACTACACTGCAATTAAAATTTTTAATAAATGGAGTTTTAGCTCTTCTAACGTTGTAGGATATTTTAGATATTTTTCCTTCAACAAGAAAAGTTCAGTGTTAAAGTAGGAAATGCAATGGATTGGAAGAGAATAATTCTGTGGCATGATCACCTTTGTGATCGTGACTAAATCATTTCGAAGCTCAGAATCCTGATTTCCTGGTCCATTCCGACCCATTAAATGGGTATGAGAATGTAACAATGATTTACTAAATGTGAAAGTGCTTTGTAAACTGTAACAGACCATATAATATACAATATATTTCATTGTATTATGTGAAGACAGATTGGTTAAAGACTTTCCTAGAAGATGCGGGGGCGGGGGGGGCGGGGAGGGAGAAAGACCTTCCGAGGAGATGGAAATCAAAAGTTTTGTGGTAGAGAGAATGCAGACCAGTCTTTTCATCGAGTCCTGATACTTTAACCACCATTTTGATGCTGCCTGCTCAAATCAATTTCCAGCCCTGACTTTCCTTCTCCAGAACTCTGATTAGTCATTCCCAGCTGGATGTGCTATCGGCACCTTAAAGTGAACATGGTGGGTCCAATAAGTCATCTCCCCACTCTTCCCGCCTTCCCTCCCACCCTGTGAGCTCCATGACTGGCACTACTACTTTCCTTGTCATCCAGATTGAAAACCTGTAATTCGTATCTTCTCCTTTGCTTTCCACATTCGATATTCACCACAAAGCTGCTATATTCTTCCCTATCTGTCCTACTCATGTCTTCCTCTCGTTCCCATCACTCAAACCTGATGTGGGGGAAGGCCGCAGGTCTGGGTAACACAGGGGTCTTCTTGGGACTTCCTACTTCCTGCCTCAGCCCTTCTAGCTGATGCTTTCTAGCGTGTCTCCACTTTATTCAGAATACTTGGCCTGGTATTGAAGGCCCTGAACTCTCAGTCTTATTTCCCACCATTCTTCTACATGGTCCTGTATTACAACCAAAGGGGAAAATGGGCCAATTAATGTTCTCCATATGCGCCTCTTCCCCGTGCTGTGCCTCTTTGCTCATGCTCCTCGTTCAATACGCTGTCAGTCCGCAGCCATACCAAACTGAAACCTTGCCCCAAAGTCATGTTATGTTCATTCATGGTCCCTGGGAAAAGTCTGTCTAGCTGGAATGAATTTACTCTCCTCTGAACATCTCAATAAACGTTTGCATATAAAATACCATTACGATTCTTTCCTCACCAGTTTTATAATAGAATGATTTTTCTCTTTATCAGCTGTTTTAAAAAAACTACGAAGGGCGATTTGAGAGAAATCAGAGGGGGAGAGGAAATATGAGGGACTGTGGACTTTGAGAAACAAACTGAGGGTTTTGGTGGGGAGGGGGGTGGGGGTTTGGGCGAGCCTGGTGGTGGGTATTGAGGAGGGCACATACTGCATGGAGCACTGGGTGTGGTGCATGAACAATGAATCTTGGAACACTGAAAAAATAAAATTAAATTTAAAAAAAGTACAAAAATAAAACTGTTCACAAAAGTCAAATACTGAAGTATATAAAGTAAAAAGGGAAAGTCCTCTCTGTTGCCTATTGTAACTACTGTTAAACTATATAATGTGAGTCCTTTCAGAATGCACAAACTTATATTTTTCTTTTATAAAAATAGTATATTCTTATACATATTGTTCTGTAACCAACTTAAAAACATTTTATTTACTTATTTTTCCAACTTTTTTATTAACATGTGACATATATATCTACTTTGTCTTTCAATAGAAGCAAGGGGGTAGTTTCATAATAATAATGAGGAGAAAGATGACAGCTAATGTCTACTGGCTGCTTCCTCTATGCTACACAACAAGCTTTCTTTGTGTTGTCTCATTTAAAATCCACAACAACCCAAGGAAGTAATTATTACTATCATTCCCATTTATGGCTGAGAACCTTGATGCTTAGAGAGAGTGTGTGTCTTGCCCAAGAGTCACAGATAACAGAGGAACCAGAATCAAACTCATAACAGCCTAAGTCCAGGGTCGGCATTATTTTTATTTTTTTAAAGATTTAGTTATGTGTTTTAGAGAGAGAGACAGAAACAGAAAGCACAGTGGGGAGGAGAAAAGGGAGAGGGAGTCCCAAGCAGACTCTGCACTGACTGTGGAGCCCTATGCGGGGCTTGATCCTATGACCCTTAGGGGCCTCAGGGCCTCAGCCCAAACCAAGAGTCGGATGCCTAACCAACGCACCCCCAGGATCCCCCTAGGGTCTACGTTATTAACCACCATACCACCTATCTTCCCAACATACCCATCTCTCCTTTGTTTGATGGTAAATTCCTTAAGAGGGAAAAGTAGGGACAAAGTCATCTTTTTTTTCTCTTCTTCACATTACTCAAAACATCTGTGTTTTTGAAAACTTTGTAATGAACATATGAGTAAATGAAACTTCTCCAACCTATACCTGGCCAATATCTTTTAACCCTTCTTAAGAGAAAATGTATCCAATTAAATATTAAGGTTTTTTTGATTTATGAAATACGAAATGTATTTAGATGACATGAATGCCAACAGAATCATAGTAAACACATTGCCAGGAAAACTAAATTCTTTAAAGAAATTTCTTAAAAATTTGAATTATAGTTGACATGTAATATTAATTTAGTTTCAGGTATACAACATAGTGAATTCAGCAATTATATACATTATGAAATGCTAACCATAAGTGTATTATAATATTACTGACTATATTCCCTATGCGGTACTTTTCATCCCTGTGACTTACTTGTTTTATAACTGGAAGTTTGTACCTCTTAATCCCCTTCACCATTTCATCCACTGCCTCCCCTCCTTCTGGAACCACTAGTTTGTTTTCTGTGAGTCTGTTTCTCTCTTTGTTCATTCACTTGTTTTGTTTTTTAGAGTCCACATATAAGTGAAATCATATGATATTTGTTTTTCTCTGGCTTATTTCACTTACATAATACTGTCCAGGCCCATCTGTGTTGTCACAAATGGCAAGATTTCCTTCTCAAGGCTAAGTCATATTCCATTGTGTATACATGCCACATATTCTTCATCCACTCATCTAGCGATAACCCACAGCTAACATCATACACAATGATAAAAAGCTGAAAGCTTTCCCACTAAATTCAGGAACAAGACAAGAATGTCTGCTCTCACCACTTTTATTCAACATAGTACTGGAAGTCCTGACCAAAGCAATCAGACAAGAAAATAAATAAATAAAAGGCATTCAATTGATAAAGTAAAACTGTCATTATTTCCAGATAATATGATACTATACAAAGAAAATCCTAAAGACTCTACCAAAAAACTGTTAGATCTAACAAATGAATTCAGTAAAGTTGCAGAATATGAAAACCAATATACAAAAATCTGTTGCATTTCTATTCACTAATAATGAAATAGCAGAAAGGGAAATAAAGAAAACAATCTCATTTATAATTGCATCAAAGAGAATAAATTCTTTCATGTTATGGGGTAACTGAATTTGTTCCTCCCTCTCCCTTAGTTATCTCTAGATCTCCACAAGAGAATGTTAAACATCCTCTTATTTATTTTTTAAGTTAATTTCCTATAATTAATCTACAATCTCTATATATCTATATCTAATATAGATATAATATATATCTATATATCTATATAGATATATATATATAGATTATATATATATAGATATATAATCTATAAATAATTAATCATCTTCTATGCCCAGTGTGGGGCTTGAACTCACTACCCCGAGATCAAGCTGTATTCTCAACCAACTGAACCAGCCAGGCACCCCATCCTCTTACATATTTAATAAGGCATGGAAGTGAAGCATGGCGCAGTGTTAGGGAAGCACATACACCCTGGAGTGTGGGTATGAATTCTGGCTCCACCAATTACTTTTGGAATGACCTTAAGAAAATTATTAATCTCTCTAAGTTTTGGTTCCCCGTTTATAAAGTTGACACTAATAATAACACCAATTTCACTGGCCTGTTCTGAAAACGGTAATTAAATAATTCATGGAAAGCACTTAATATCTGGCATATACAAAACACTCAATAAATCTTAACTATTATTCTTATTCTTATTATTGAGGGTAGGGCAGGGTTTTGTGAAGCACGGCCACTAGCAACAAAGTAGGAATACTTTTCAGGCCTTAAGTATTTAAAATACTTGATCATTCGCACTGAGATCACTAAGAGTTGGTTCTACTTAGATTCATAATTGCTTTTGAGCCCTTAGGACTTCCTGTTTGGTGTATTCACTTATTCAATCATGGCTACTGTTAATTAGCATTTATCAGAGACCCATCAGAACATTTCTGAAAGCTGTTACATTCAGGTCTGGGTCATTGTTGAAAAAGACTACCAAAAGGATGTAGTGAACAGCAACCATGCTGGTTTTCAATAATGTATTCATTTTCTAATTAAAAATTTTAAAAATTTCCAAGAAATGCACCATAGTTCAAAACACTGCTAAGTGCCTTGGTGAATGAAGATCATCTGGCTCATCTGAGTCTTAATCACATATGCAATTTTTCTGTTTAATTTAGGTGGAAGAGGCCACTGAAACTTTACTGCTACTGATACTTATATACGGTACATAGAAGTCTAGAGTAAGATCATCCCTGATTTTGGAGGGGCTGTTTTTTAGAATGAAATGAATAAACACACCAGCATAAAACGGATAGGTTAACCATTTGGAGAATGCTACTCTGTAAGGGATGCTTGCAAACATTTTTTTCCAGGTACACAACACATCGAAGGGAATGACCATCCAGGTTCAGGATGAAAAAACAGCTCAAGAGCTGCAACCCAATCAACTTCTGTGAAAAAGGAATTTACTAAAAACTGAACAGATGTCTACAGAGAGCTGAAAGAAGATCTTCCTCTGTCTGGGAGGAGGGTACTGCCATGAGCTAGCAGGAGGCTTCTGTCCTACTGGGTAGGCACGTTTTTCTAACGGTACCTTCGCAGTTCAACGACACCTCACACTCAAGGTTATGCAGCCCTCCCCGCTCTGACTCTGCACCCATCTGGCTTCCCATGCAAATGGTCCCGCAGCAGAAGGGGTACTGCTGTCAATGGATTCTGATCCCTCGGATACATTGTTCCAGCCACAAATATATAAAAAATTAAAAATTTTTGATGTCAGAGTCTCCTGGCTTCAATTATAATAAATCAGTCCCACCCTCAGCCTACTCAAATTAGTTTGCAGTCAAAAATCAATTTCCCACTGGAAAAGTAAAAACAGCACAGGAGTCAGGATCAGAAAGGCTGGATGTCAATGTCACTAACCTTCAGTAAGTTACTTCACCTTCTCCACCTCGTTTCATTGGCTGTGCATGGGAAAGGCAGGGGCTCCCCCTCACTCAATTATAGTGAAGACAAAAAAAAATTTTTTTTTAAGGTTTTACTTATTTATTCGAGGGAGAGACAGAGAGAGCATGAGTGGTGGGAAGGGGCAGAGGGAGAGGGAGAAGCAGACTCCCTGTTGAGCAGAGAGCCGAATGGACACCAGGCTGGAGCTGGAGCCCAGGATCCTGGGATCATGACCTGAGCTGAAGGTGGATGTTTAACCGACTGAACCACCCAGGTGCCCCTATTTTGGTGAAGATAAAAATTGACGTGATCGGGCACTTAATGAATCATAGCTCCTTAATAACCCACTTCGACCTGAAACACTGCCTGACTGGTGGGTAATCTTCCTCCCTAGAGTAGTTTTGGATACTGATTTTCTCATTTAAAAGCAGTACTTTCTTGCTGAAGAAAAACTGCAAGGCAAAGAAAGTACAAAGTGGCTTGTGCGGGGTGGGGTTGGGGGGGCCACAAATCACCTCAAATTCCACTACCCAATAGTCACCTGACATCTTGGAATATTTTATTTTAGTCATTTTGCTAGGTATATTTTATGACATATTTTTCAAATAGTTACAAAATATAGAAAAAGGAAAAAGGAAGAAAAATAACATTAATTGTACTACCTGAGCCAATCAATCCTAGACCCTAGTATTCCTACCAATGGTTAGGCTAGGGAGCTTAAAAAATGTAACTGACTGCTCCGTGACTGGGGTGGATCCTTTTATTCCAGGTGAATATGAGCTATTTCTCTGAAGGACACTCCTCTTTTAATAAAACATTACTTACTGTTTTTACCATTCCTCAGAGTTATGTTTCTGGTGTAAGAGATATTCAGTCTTCTTCCACTGCTGGATGCAAAAGGTGAGTACCGATCTAGAAGAAAATTAAAATTCAGCAAGAAATTTACAAACATCAGGCCTGACTTCATACTTTACAAAAGTAAATGTAAAACACCCGCCCTACGCTGGTAGCTCAAATGTGTCCTCTTTGTCCTTATTGCTTCAAATTTAAATTAGACACTTTCATTTACATCTCAGGAAATGTCATATGAAAAATTCCAGCTTCTCTGAAAAATCAGTGTGTGTGCAGCCGAAACATTCCTCCTCTGGGGGCGTGAGCGGCACAGTGGTCCCCCTTTCTTGGGCAAATGCATTCCAGGTCACCAAAATCTCCACCACTCAGTACTTCTCTCTCGCCTCGCCTCTTTCTGCGTCACTTGTCCCGCCCACAGGCTTGTGTGTTCATCCTCTGTTGGATGATATCCAGGACTTACAGCATAGCTGAACTGAAGCAATTTCTTCTGAAGCTCAAACGTGTGCCAGTTATAAATTGTAAAAAGGAAGGAGAGTAAAGAGGACACTCGATTTTGGGGTGTCTGGGTGGTTCAGTTGGTTGAGTGTCTGCCTTTGGCTCAGGCCATGATCCTGGAGACCGGGGATTCGTCTGGCGTTCATCTCCCTGCTCAGTGGGGAGCCTGCTTCTCCCTCTGCCCGTTCCCCCTCTTGCGTTTGCTCTCTCTTTCAAATAAATAAATTAAATCTTGAAAAAAAAAATACTCGATTCTAACAATGCTATGTTCACGCTTAGAACACCGTGTGGGCATATTTAGAGGCATTTCATGTAGTGTAAAAGGACAAAATGAGAAGAGAGCACACATTTCCTAAAGCTGTAGTTATATATTTTAAGCTTTCAATATAACTTTCTTGAATGAATCTAGAAATTAAAGATCCTAATAAAAAAATCCTATAATAATCCTAAAAATAATGAAGAGATAAATGGATTACTTTTTTTTTTTTCCTGTTGGCTCCAAAGGTCAGAGTCTGAAGTAAATATTCTGAAGCAAGTTAGGGAAAGCTCAATTTAGAGGGAAGAATTTTTTTTTAAAGATTTTATTTATTTATTTATTTATTTGACAGAGAGAGAGAGAGAGAGAGAGAGATCACAAGTAGGCAGAGAGGCAGGCAGACAGAGAGGGGGAAGCAGGCTCCCTGCTGAGCAGAGAGCCCGACGTGGGGATCGATCCCAGGACCCCGGGATCATGATCTGAGCCGAAGGCAGAGGTTTTAACCCACTGAGCCACCCAGGCACCCCTCGAGGGAAGAACTTTTAAACAAAGAGCTGATTGAAACCATAATAGGCTAGTGAGTTCTTGTTACAAATTTCTAGCTTCCTGAGGTGTTAAGAAGAAGTTGAGCAGGGGCGCCTGGGTGACTCACTGTGTTAAAGCCTCTGCCTTCAGCTCGGGTCATGATCTCAGGGTCCTGGGATGGAGCCCCACGTCGGGCTCCCTGCTCAGCGGGGAGCCTGCTTCCCCCTCTCTCTCTGCCTGCATCTCTGCCTACTTGTGATCTCTCTCTCTCTGTCCAATAAATAAATAAAATCTTAAAAAAAAAAAAGAAGAGGTTGAGCAACAACTTAGCAGGGATGCTGGAGCAGAGATGTGTGCTTGTGGCAACCCAGACGAAACTCTGCCACAGTCCTTCCCGTGCTCAGAGTCTCTGATTCGAGAAAGTACCTAGGTCTCTAGCTCATCAGAAATTTGAGCACAGAATAAAAAAGGAAAGGAGGAAATAACACAATGATAAATCTCAGGTAACCCAAGAGAATATGAGCGTCTCCAGTGCTCTGTCTTTAGTCCCTAGGACCAAGGAAGTTGCCACAGGTACAGAAAACACAAGAACGTAGGACCTTGAAAGAAGAGGCGAATTAAAAAAGCTTTGGAAGGAGTCGGCACAGGGTATAGGTAGGAACTAGCGTCTGGTTGAAAAAAATCGTCCCAACACTGTTAGGCACGTAGTTAAGTTTCAACTACGTTATATTTAATGGGTTAAAAAGCATTTATGGGCATATCCATGATATGTGAATCTACTCTACTTCACATAAAAACCACATTGGCAGAGGACAATGTCAATCACCGAGAGAAGAAAAGGGACACAAGAGTGATATAAAGAAAGAAAAGCACCTCCAATGCTTATTCATAGACTTAACAAGCAGAGGAAAGGAAAAAGCATTCCATACCTTGTGACTGAGTGTTGAAAATATCAGACATAGCTTTCTCCTTGAGGATGAGACCCAGAGCTGCCTGGCATAGAAACTCCTTGGCTATGGCCTTCCTACTGGGAAACAGATCTTTGTGGTGCTGAGCAATGAAATCCGTGTGCACGTTCCCAGCCTCAAACTCTGGGTGGCTGGACAGGCTGAGGAGGAAGTCAATGTTGGTGTGCACTCCAACAATCTAGGAAGAGAATAAAGGCCACATCCCCAATGAGTGGGGAAAACAACATACTCAGAAAATCGTTTCTATGGCATCTGCTCTTTGTACCAAGTATTTTCTACAATGGACAGATCTCAAGGAAAAAAAACCCTACTAAGATACCACGTGGCGGCAGTAGGACAACTTGTAGGAAAAACAAAACAAAAACAAAACTCACTTTGCCATCACTATCTATCTGGACTTAACATTTAAAATTGTATTGTATGATACATTTTAAAATGTAGTAGACTACATTAGGGTAGGTAGTATGGAGACATTTAATTGACTCATACTAGGAAAATGATAAATGTTAAGAAACTTAAATGACATTTATTTGCATGATATTGAAGACTTCCCACTCAGAATACTCCCACAAAACAGGAAGACTGCAAACTGAGGATAGGACTGCTACACTGAAGAGGGGATAGGATTAAACGATCTCAAAGGAACTTCCTTCCAACACTAAAATCCAAACTTTGCACACTGGTATAAAAATGAAAAGGTATAAAATGAAATCACAAACGCCCAATAAACGGGATTAAGGGTAAAACCAGCTATCTGAGTCTTGGATTCATTCATTCATCCATCCATCCAATCATTCATTTAATAGCCATTTACTGAGCACCGTTAGGTGCCAGGCCCTGATCCAGGTACTGGGGACACGATGAGGAACGAAACCTCACAGAGCTTATGTTCTAGGGACAGATAACATACAATATCTATGAACAAGTATCTATGATATCAGGCCATATGAAGAAAAATAAGGCTGGTTAAGGGGATAGAGAAGAGCAAAGGGCCCTATTTTAAATGGAGTGACCTGGTTTCAAGCTACACTACAGAGCTGTAGTAATAAAAACATTATGGTCCTGGCACAAAAATAGACACAAAGATCAATGGAACACAATTGACAGCCCAGAAATAAACCCATGCTCATATGGTCAATTAATCTATGACAAAGGAGATAAGAACACACTGGGAAAGGACCATCTTTCCAATAACTGGGGTGGGAAAACAGGACAGCTACGTGCAAAAGAATGAAACCGGACCACGTTCTCACACTCTACACAAAAAATAAACTCAAAATGGATTACAAACCTATTTGTGTGACCTGAAACAATAAAACCCCTAAAAGAAAACATCGGCAGTAATCTCTCGGCTGTCAGCTTTAGCAACATATTTAAGGATATGTCTCCTCGGGCAAAGGAAACAATAGCAAAAATAAATGACTGGGACTCCACCAAACTAAAAAACTTTTGCACAGGGAAGGAAACCATCAACAAAATGAAAAGGGAGTGGGAAAAGCATGGGAGAAGATAGTTGGAAATGATATGTCCCGATAAGGGGCTAATATCCAAAACATATAAAGACCTACAACTTAACACCAAAAAAACCTAATAATCCAAATAAACAGCGGGCAGAGGACCTGAACGGACCTTTTTTCCCCCCCTCCAAAAAAGATAAACAAATGACTAACAGACACATGAAAAGATGCTCACCATCACTCATCATCAGGGTAACACAAATCAAAACCACAATGAGATATCACCGCAAACCAGTCAGAATGGCTAGTATCAAAAAGACAAAAATAACAAGTGTTGGTAAGGACACGGAGAAAAGGGAACCCTTGTGCCCTGCTGGCAAGAAGATAAATGGGTACAGCCTTTGTGGAAAATAGTATGGAAGTTCCCCCCAAAATTAAAAACAGAAATATCATGTGATCCAGTAATTCCATTGCTGGCTATCTGCCCAAAGGAAATGAAAACACTAATTAGAAAAGACATATGCACCCCTATCCTATGTTTATTGCAACATGATTTACAGTAGTCAAGATACGGAAGCAACCTTAGTCCATCCATAGATGAAGAATAAAGAAGATGTGCTGTATACAAATAATGGAATACTACTCAGCCATAATAAAGAACGAAATCTTGCCATCTGTAACATGGATGGATGTAGAGGGTATTATACTAAGTGAAATAAGTCAGACAAAGATGAGTATCATATGATTTCACTTACATGTGCAATCTAAAACATAAAGCAAACACACATCAGAAATAGACTCATAAATAGAGAACTGGTGGTTGCTGGAGGAGAAGGTGAGGGGATAAGTTAAGTAGATGAATGGAATCAAGAGGTACAAATTTCCAGTTATAAAATAAGTGAGTCACAGGAATGAAAACAGCATATGGAATGCAGTCAGTAATACCGTAATCACTTTGGTGACAGATGGTAGCTACACTTACTGTGGTGAGTCCTGTGTAAGGTATAGAATTGAATCACCGTTGTACACCTACAACTAATATAACATTATATATCAACTATACTTCAATTAAAGAAGAAATGGATGGGCCTGGGGGGCTCAGTTGTTAAATGTCTGATTCTTGGTTTCAGCTCAAGTCATGATCTCAGGGTCGTAGGACTGAGCGCTGCACTGGGGCTCTACGCTCAATGCAGGTCTGCTGGGGATTCTTTCTCTTCCTCTCCCTCTGCCCTTCCACCCACTTTTGCACGCACCCTTCCCCCCACTTTTGCACGCACCCTCTCTCTCTCAATAAATAAATATGATATTTTTTAAAAAAGATGGAGAAGCCTGGGAAGGATTCTGAGGTGAGCAGGAGCTGAGGATGGCGAGGAGGGAGTCCTATGATCATGTGCAGAAAGAACATTCTGGAAGAGAGAACAGGAACACATGGGTCCATGATGGGTGTGTCTAAGGAATGGCAAGGAGACCCGTGTGGCTGGAGCCACAGAGATGAGAAGTTTGGTCAAATTAATGACATGTAACACTTTGGATGTCACGGGTTAATAAATCCTTCTATGAAGCTACATCAGTGTGGTCTGAGGCTTGCTGCATCAAGGAAATTAATGTGCTACCCAAAAGCAACAAACTCTGTCAAATGGATAAAAGTGAACACAATTATTTTCCTTTTGGGAAAATAAAACCAGACTGTAGGCCACGCTGGTGCAGCTGGCCTTATCGAACAGGATGAATAAGAACTTAATATCAGATGTCACTGAAGTATAACACTGACATTAACAGTATTAGCCCTGCAATTTTTCTTTTCTAGCTGAATCAAGAAGTCATCAAACTCTATTCTGACCCATGGGAATGTGAAATCAGTTTGTTCCTGACATCTGGGTAACTGGTGTCAGAAATAAGCCGACAAGGACAAATGCTGCCCGATCGCGAGAGACATCCTTGGCTGTGGAGAGACACAGACCATCAGG
Source organism: Nasua narica (assembly GCA_028533885.1). Classification (NCBI taxonomy): domain Eukaryota; kingdom Metazoa; phylum Chordata; class Mammalia; order Carnivora; family Procyonidae; genus Nasua; species Nasua narica. Next base: position 121,057,775 of record CM052799.1, read on the forward strand.
GTCCCCATCATGGCCCCAGGGCACTCACATTATACTGACGAAGGCTGTACCTCAGTTTCGTCAAGGCCGTCTGGCGATCTGCAGCCCATACAGCCAGCTTTGCAATCATGGGGTCATAATGCACTGAAACCTCATCTCCTGAAATTGAAAAACCACCGTAATCACTCAAAGTCAAAACTCAAAGTGGTAAAATATGACATGCAAGACATTCTGCGGGGGCTTTATGCTCACTTCACACTTAATCTTCAGGAGCTCTTGTGTGATAGATATCGTTACCACTGTTTTATTCATGAGGAACTGAGGCTCGCAGGGGTTTAAAAACTGACCACGAGTCTGAGGAGACGATGGCCATCCAAGGGCACCAGGCCCGAAAAGAGTGACCCAGTAACACACACACCAGCTTTCTCCATCCTATCTCCATCTGAAACTTCTTTTCCCTTCTCATTTTGGAGTCAATTCAAACTGCCTCTACCCTCTCCTGTCACAATCACTTCTGCCCTTAGCATTCCCTTCCCACCACCCTTCAGCTTCCTCATCAGAAAAATACGGATAATAATCCTATTATCCTGTAGGGTTTTTGGAGGATTGACAGTAAAAGGCCACATGCCGTACCTCGCAGAACCAATAAACAAATAGCAGCTATCACTGCTACGACAGAGTCTTAGAGAACAAGAATCCGAACCACACAGCCCCATAAGTTCAGGGCCATGCACACAATGAAGCAGTCGTAAGCCAGCCTGTGCCACCCAAGCTGCTGGCTGGAATAGTTTAGAAAAAAAGAAAAATCTGAACCATGCACATCTTATGGTTCAAGGTTAAAAATGGTTCAAGTCAAAAGGATGTAGTATGTTATAAAGAATACTGTTCTAGGACCTTTGTGTGATTTTTGGCAGGTCACTTGACCCCTCTGAACCCCAAGCTCTCCATCTATAAAATCAAGGCGTTAGATTACAACTCCCTCATCCATCATCCACCCACCTACCCACCCCACCACTCACCAACACATACTGAACACTTCTAGGCCCAGGCCCGAGAAGGTGCTGCAAATATAACATGGAGGAAACTTACAATATAATGGGAAAACTAGACAGGGAGTAAAAGCTAACTGTTAAAAAAACATAAGGACGTGTGGAGTATAAAGAAAATCATGGAGGGCATTGTGAGAAGGAAGGGAAGGGTGAATGGGGGGAAATCAGAGGGGGCGATGAACCAGGAGAGACTGTGGACTATGAGCAACAAACTGAGGGTTTTGGAGGGGAGGGGATGGGGGGTTGGGCGAGCCTGGTGTTGGGTATGGAGAAGGGCACGTATTGCATGGAGCCCTGGGTGCGGTGCATGAACAATCATTCTTGTAACACTGAAAAAATAAAATAAACATATTTGGGGAGAAAAAAAAAAAACGTAAGGAAAGTGCCTGAGGAATACACAAGGGGCTCAGGGAAACGCAGAAGAGGAGGGGTGGAGAAGTTTCTTGGAGTAGACGACCCTCCCCGTGCGGAGATGTGAATCTGGGAGTCCTTCTCAGAAGTACACCTCTGTTATCCTTTGAGCCGCTTTATTAAATTACACTGCAAGTTTTGCCTGCCCTGCAGATTCTTTCTTTTCCATTGCAAGTGTTCTCTTTTCTCTCTAAAGTGTTCTGCTGTTAAGTTAAAAAAAAATGTACTGACTACTAACTCTTGCTGTGGTTTAGCCAGAGCTCTCAAAATTCTTCCAATTTGTCTTCAAGACATCCTGACTCCTCATTTTGGCTTTCAAGACACTGTGTGATCTGCTCTCTATCTAGACCCTTAGCTGCACCTCCAACCAGTCCCCATCCGGCACCCTTTTCTCTAGCCACATGTTTTCTTACAGTTCCTCCACCACGCCTGGAGTTAAGCTTTCCTTTCTTCACTGCTCTGTGTGCTGCTCACTCTGCCTACTCAAATCCACTCCATGCTTCCTCTTCGAAATGTCTCCCGGCTTTACAGGCCTAATATAACCTCCAGTCCCGAGAACTGCTCTTCACCACTCACCATCTGGTAACTTCTCTGGCAACTAGAGTCAAGGTGGTAGGAGTACAGGGCATGGACTCTGGAGCTAGAGAGGCTGGGTCTGAATCTTGGCTCCAATGGGGACCTTGGGCAAGTCATCTAACTTCTCTGTGCCCCGGTTTCCTCATCTGGAAAATGAGGGTGATGACAACACGTACTCACAGGGTAGTTCTCACGGTTAAAGCAACCCATGTAAAAAAGTCACCTGGAACAGTGTATGCAGTACACAGTAAATGCTAAACAGTTGTTACGACCATTGTTGTTAATCATACGCTGACTGTGAGAGCTCTTGTGCTATTATTGTTTTATTTCTCTTTATTTCTTTGATTATTGTTTAGCTTGCACTGAGTTTATATATTAATTCTATATATTAATTCTCCAGCTTGACTTTAAGTCCCTTGAAGGCGGTGGGCGGTGGGCATAGTGGGGATCAGTGCCTTAAATCACTTTTAGAAGTAGGCAGAGTAGAAATATAAAACAGTACACACAAAATGTGTGCTATTTAGGTTTGAACAAGTACTGCTACATTTCAACAAAGGGCGTATTGTTTAAAAATACTAGCTATTTTTTTTAAATAACTATTCCAGAATTCCAGAATGAATAATTATTCCAGAAATTAATCTTTCTCCAGAAAGATTAATGAGAAATCAATTAAGTCCTTTATTCTAAAACATACTAAACATTTCCTTAAGACACAGGGAAAAGATGCCGTCGGGAAATAATTACACACCCAAAATTCAAAGACTGAGACTTTTCATTTTATTTCACTTTACCTTGTCTCACTCCAGTTTCGATCCTAGTGCAAAGGTCTGCCTGAGGGGTGGAGAGATGCACTAACGGCCCAGCCCCTGGCATGAAGTTATTTTCAGGATCTTCTGCATATATTCTAGCTTCAAAGGAATGGCCCTGCAGAGTTATTTCTTCCTGGCTCAAAGGAATCTTCTCTCCTGCTGCAATCTGGTAAAAGAAGATGTGCTTCTATGAAAATGCCCCTTACAGCACCTATGAGACTGGGGAAGTTGATAGTCTTGCCTTTTTCCATGGAAAATGTACATTTGGGCTTTATAATGAAGCCAAATAAACACTATTATTTTATCCACCTCCCCGAGTTTGGAGCAAAAACAAAAATAGGTTAAAAAACAGATGCAGCTTGGAAATAATGTATTAATTACAATGGATTTCTAGAGTTTTAAAGCAGAAAAAGCAGGTGAACTGATGACTAAATTATAAATATAAAAATCAGTGTTTTTTCAATGTAGTCCCAGTTAAAATTTCTTACTGGCCAGATAATCTGTTTTCATTTAAAATATCAGTGCTCAGGGGCACCTGGGTGGCTCAGTCGGTTAAAGCCTCTGCCTTCGGCTCGGGTCATGATCTCAGGGTCCTGGGATCGAGCCCCGCATCGGGCTCTCTGCTCAGCGGGGAGCCTGCTTCCTCCTCTCTCTCTCTTCCTGCCTCTCTGCCTACTTGTGATCTCCCTCTCTGTATCAAATAAATAAATAAAAATCTTAAAAAAAATAAATAAAATATCAGTGCTCAGTTACCAAACCAATCTTTTTTTTTTTAATTGTTAATTATTAGTTGGTGTTTTGGACCACACTCACAGCTATGACAAAAGTGTGGCATCTTCATTTGTCATCTTCATTAACCTTTTTTTTTTTAAGTTTATTTATTTAAGTAATCTCTACAATCAATGGGGTTTAAACTCACCACCCTGAGAACAAGAGTCACACGCTTTACCCACTGAGCCAGCCAGGCGCCCCGCTCTTTGTCATCTTCATCACCAAGTGAGAGATAAAGTGAAACAGAAAGGGGAACATGATGGTTTTTCAATTTTGTTATGTTAACGCATATTGCATGATACCAAATTATAAATAGGATGACCATCATTATCACTACTACAATTATACTATTACGTACCAATTCAACGACTCTCTCTCTTCAACTTGTATAATTTGGAAAACGCTACTGGAGGACATGCTATCTCTCCCCTCCACCCCAAGTTGTCCTCCAAGATGAGAAAAGGATAAACTAAGAAAGCAAAAGAGGGCGCCTGGGTGGCTCAGTTGGTTGAGCAACTGCCTTCGGCTCATGTCATGATCCCAGAGTCCTGGGATCGAGTCCCGCATCGGGCTCCCAGCTCCATGGGGAGTCTGCTTCTCCCTCTGACCTTCTCCCCTCTCATGCTCTCTCTCACTGTCTCTATCTCAAATAAATAAATAAAATAAAATCTAAAAAAAAAAAAAAGAAAGCAAAAGATACAGGCGAAGAAATGAAGTAATTTAGCACCCCACGGAACTAAGCAGGTAAGCATGAAACAGAGGCAAAGGTTTGATCTCTTTAAATCTGTAGGTAAGAAAAATCAGGAACCACAGGAGTTAAGAATGAGAGGAAAATGGACTACACTGAACGTCTTTATGACGTGGTGTTTCGAACTACAGACTCCGCAGCCCTACTGCCTGGGTTCCAATTCTGTTTCTATACTTACTCTGTTCTGGGCATGTTTCTTAATCTCTTGATACTTCAGAGAAAAGTGCATACAGTAAGCACTACACAAGTGTTACCTATTGTCATTTCATTCTTATCCTTTATAATGAAGTACTTTTTGATGTTTTAATAAAGAATTCTATTTGTCTTGATATAAAGAAGGAAAAGAATGATCATGTGTCCGTATTTCACGATGTGATCTTATTTCTGACTATATAGCCCCATTTCAACTTGGCTTATCTTTGCCTATTTTCCTCTCAGGTTGGCTTCTTTCTGGGCCCAAAAGAGACAGGCCCCAACCATGCCTCTGGATCCTTGGAAATCTGTGTCATGTGAGTGTGCTGAGGCTTAGACACTGACTCTTTGGAACTCCTGGACCTTGGCTATTTTCCCCAGCTTCCCCTGGACAAGGCTACCCACCATGTCTGCAGCCCAGATGCTGACGTCACTGCAGCCTCATTCTAGGGAGCCCTTGTCTCCAGGGGCTGGTCCTGGAGCTTGAACTCTTAACTCACCAAATGGCAAGGCCCCTTGTTTTACCTCTGCCTGGAAGCTGGACTCCAAAGTGCCTTGAACATTGTAAATGAGTCCAGTGGTATCCATCAGTTCTAGAATCCCTTCCCGGATAAGTAGGCTTTCTCTCTTTAAAGGGCCTTCAAAGCTCTTGCAATTTCTTGAGAGGTAGAAAAAAAAGTCTACCGGCTCCTCTTATGTCCAAAAGCTTTCTCTTCCCTTTCCTAGAAACCTTTTATCCATCATGATTTCAAAGTTCTAGACTCCTGAGGCACTGGGATGGCACAGTAGGTTAAATGTCCGACCCTTGGTTTCAGCTCAAGTTGAGATCTCAGGGTCATGAGACTGAGCTCTGCTTTGGGCTCTGCACTCAGTGCAGTCTGCCTGAAACTCTTTCACCCTTTACCTCTGCCCCTCCCACCGCCTCTAAAAATAAATAAATAATCTAAAAATATCTGGATTTTCTCAATTACTGCTTCAGAAAAAAAAAATATCCCCCCTTTCCTTGAATTCTGGAAACAGAAGCACTCTTTCCAAAACTTTCTAAATCTGCTATAATTTTTCCGTCACTTACTAACACTAGCCTGATTTGCCTGGTTTTCATTAGCTCCCAAGGATATAGAGGCCCCAAAGAATCTTATAGCTCAATTAAAACCACCAATCATCCCCAAGGAACCAGCAAAAGGAACATCATATTATTGTCCACTGACATTCTGAAAAGACAAAATTATCAAAATAATCAAGACTTTAGCATCACAACACACACACAAAAAATTAGATTCAGAATATATAAAAAACTAAGAATCCTACAGAGAGCATAAGTATTTATAGTACTTAAATATTTTTTTCATATTAAAAAAGGCTATAAAATCAAATGTTTTCAATAATGAGTGTAAAATAGGCTAAGTTATTATTCTTATTTGAAGGAATATCCTTTATGGAACTCTAGTTCAGGCCAGTGTTCTCGGAAACTATAACAAAGGAACAATTACAGACTTATACTTTTGTAACATACAGTAGATGTATCATAGCAATGTCAAAAATGTTATAAAAATTTCTAAATACTTATTCTGAATGGGCCATACTTATCCTACCAACAACAGTGTGCAAGTAAGCATTTGCAGGTGGCTCACTCTATTGGTCTAGATCATTACCTTGGCTCTTCATTCCCAGCTCTTCCTTAGCTCATTTCACTGGGGCTAGCATCTGCCCTGCCTCTAAAATCAAATGATGGCCTGGCCCAGAATAATGTGGCATCAGGCAGAGCACATGGCTTTGGGGTTGAGATAATGTGGTCACAAGAAAGCCTCAGGGGCAGCAGCTCACCTGCCCCTTGCCTTAGGCTGCCCCATGCCGAACAGAAATGATGGTAAGTGACAGGTTAGAAATCCGAGTCCAGAAAGTAACAATAATGTCACAGCAACAGATGAAATATCATCTTTAACTTCCCAGTTTCCTGTCCTCACGACAACCTCCAAGAATTGAACCCTTGTCCAAAGTGACACCTTCTTTTAGGAAGCTAGCAGGTAACATATTCTCAAGACTGATCTTTAACAGAAAAAATATTCCCACCCTGAGCTGCCACTCCACCAAGTCCGTTCCTGTGATCATCTCAGTAACAGGATGTTCCACTTGCAGCCTTGTATTCATTTCCATGAAGTAGAAATTGTGCTTTGAGTCCATAATAAACTCCACAGTTCCTAAAAGATAAAATACAACAGTCACATTTCAATAGCATGTAATCAGCAGAAATCAAAACTTTCTATGATGTAGCCCATCAACTTTTTATTAATTTTTTAAAAACGTTATTTTATTTAAATTCAATTAATTAACATATAGCATATTACTAGTTTTGGAGGTAGAGTTCAGTGACTTATCAGTTGCATAAAACACCCAGGGCTCATTACATCACGTGCCCTCCTTAATGTTCACCACCCAGTTACCCCATCCCCCCACCTATCTCTCCTCCAGCAACCCTCAGTTTCCTATAGTTAAGAGTCTCTTATGGTTTGTCTCCCAAAAACAGAGAGAGAAACAAATCACATCAACTTTCATTGCTGCCTTCATCCAATGGTAAACATTTTGCATTTTGTAAAGAAAATATCTCACATTTTGCAGCAGCAAATGATTCTTAATTAAAAAAGAGGAAGCCACACGAAATCTAGCAACAGAAAAGTATGTTTGGGGTTTTCAGCAAAGGGTAAGCCCAAGTTATGAGTAGTCTCAACCACTGTAGCAGAGAGAACATGCCTTCGGTGCACTAGGACCCCTGGAACCTCACACTGTGACATCCCATCTCACTCTAACCCAGTAGAAAAAATAGAGTAACATTTTTTCCTCCTGACTGGGCTTTTGAGGTTTCCTTTAAGTCATTTTACTGGTGATCCACTGGAAGGTTCCTCAGCCACTAAAGCTATATCTTCCCCAACTTTATTAAGGTATAATTTCATATAATAAAATTTATCCATTTTAGGTGTAAGGAAGTGTGTTGAGTTTCAGCTGCAATTGAATACAGTCATAGAACCACCACCACCACTACCACGAAAATGCAAAACATTTCCATCATCCAAAATGTTCCCTTGTTCCTCTTTGTAGTCAGTCTTCCCCGGGTCATTGGCTCCAGGCAACCACAGCTTTTTCTAGAATGTCATATAAATGAAATCATATTCTACGTAGTGTTTTGCGTTTGAGTTTTTTTCATTAGCTGAAATTAGTTCCATATAATTTAAGACAGTTTCTCAAACTATGGGTCATAACCCATTAGTGCCTTGTAAAAATTGAGCGAAGACTTCCACTTTCTGGTCTATAAGAAGCTAAGAAGTCACTATTCTAACCTGACAGGAGTAAAAAGCCAAATAAACTTAAAAATCAACAATTTTTCTCAGATCCATCAGATATATGAGGTCACAGGGCAAATTGCTGCCCCCAAAATTGGGAAAGACAGGCAAATACAGAGATTCACAACTTACTGGAACAGAAACTCATGAACAAAACTTCTAAGGGAACAAGTACCAGCGGAGGAAAAACTGAACTATAACTGACGAGTTGCTGGGCGCTCAGTGTGAACAACTCTGAGAGTTACAACCTCCAAGGACAGCCCCTTGTACGTTCGTGTTTTACCTCCAGAAGTACTATCAGGTCCTCACAGTGAATACTGGAGAAAAATCTCCTTGAGCCTCTAGCAGCGGAAAGGGAAAAGGAATCATCTGTAGTTCACCAAAGTTCTGTTCTGACCAAGATTTGTCCACAAGAGAACTATTTTACTAGAGCCAACCTATGGGGGTTTCATCAGAGCCTAAGTAACAGAAGTGGAGGAAGGGAAATACACAAGTCCAGTCATCCTGCCCCCATAAGTGAATAAATCAAAACAAATAAACAACAACAACAAAAAGACACAAACCAAACTGAGACATACTGGTGAAGTTCAGGGCACAAGCTCACCAAAAACACTTAAGAAGTAATCCTAGGATTATAGAACACCTCACCTAACTACCACATACTAAAGACCTATTCACCACAGTTCTTTTTACCTGGTACCTCAGGTCTGGGTATCAATCACAAGGCACAGTAAGAGGCAAAAAAATACAGTTTAAAGAGACTGAGAAAGCATCAGAACCTGACTCAGAAATGACAGAAATATTGGAATAATCAGACCAGTAATTTTTTAAAAAAGATGTTTAAAAATTTATTTGTCAGAGAGAGGGAGAGAGCACAGCAGGGAGAGCAGCAGGCAGAGGGAGAGACAGGCTCCCCATTGAGCAAGAAGCCCGACACGGGACTCGATCCCAGGACCCTGAGCCAAAGGCAGATAGATGCTTAACTGACTGAATCACCCAGGCATCCCCAGACCAAGAACTTAAAAACATTCTGATTAGTACACTAATAGCTTCAATGGGAAAAGTGGACACATGAAAGAACCCACATGGATAACATAAGCAGAAACATGGAAATTCAAGGAATCAAAAAGAAGTGCTAGAAATCAAAACACTGTAATAGAAATGAAGAATGCCTTTGGTGGGGTCATAAGTAGACTGGACACAGCTAAGGAAAGAATCTTTGAGCTTGAGGATATGACAACAGAAACTTCCAAAACTAAAAGCAAAACCAAAAAAGACTGAAAAAAACAAAACAAAATATCTAGGAACTGTAGGCAACTAGACAAGGTGTAACATATACATAATGGGAATACCAAAAGAATAAAAGAGAAAGGACCAGAAACAGTATCTGCAGCAATAAGGACTAAGAATTTTCTCAAATTAATGTTGAGACATTGAACCACACACCTCTGGAAGGTCAGAGGACACCAAGCAGGATACATGCCAAAAAAACCCCTATAACTAGGCAAATCATTTTCAAAGTACAGAAAATAAAAATGAATGAATGAATGAATGAATGAATCCTGAAAGAATCTGGGGCAGAGGTGAAACACCTTACCTATAAAGGAGAAAAGATAACAATTACATATGACTTCTCTTCAGAAACCATGCAAACACTACTGGGTATCTACCCTAAAGATACAAATGTAGTGATCTGAAGGGGCATGTGCACCTGAATATTTATAGCAGCAATGTCCACAATAGCCAAATTATGGAAAGAACCTAGATGACCATCAACAGATGAATGGATAAAGATGATGTGGTATACATACACAATGGAATACTAGCACAGCCATCAAAAGAAACGAAATCTTGCCATTTGCAACGATGTGGATGGAATTAGAGACCCATAAATTTGATAACCTAGATAAAAGAGACCAATTCCTTGAAAGACACAATCTGCCAAAAGCCACACAAGAAAAAATCACTCTGAAACAATCCGAATAGGCCTATATCTACTAAGTAAGTTGAAATAATCATTAATAACCTCCCAAAATCCAAAATAGACCCAGATTGGTTCACTGGTGAGTTCTACCAAACACTGAAGATAGAATTTATACCAATTTTCTATAATCTCTTCCAGAACATAGAAGACAGAATACTTCCTAAGCAAAATAAGTCAATCAGAGAAAGATAATTATCCTATGATCTCTCTGATATGAGGAATTTGAGAGGCAGAGCAGGGGGTTGTGGGGGGTAGGGCGGGAAAAAAAATAAAACAAGATGGGATTGGGACAGAAACAAACCTTAAAAGACTCTTAATCTCAGGAAACAAACTAAGAGTTGCTGAGGGGTGTGGGGGGAGGGATAGGGTGGCTGGGTTAGGGACACTGGGGAGGGTATGTGCTATGGTGAGTCCTGTGAATTGTGTAAGACTGATGATTCAGAGACCTGTACCCCTGAAGCAAATAATACATTATATGTCAATAAAAAAAAAAAAAAAAGAAACCATGCAAACAAGAAGAGTAGTGTTGAAGTCTTGAGTGAAAAAAAAAATCATCAACCTGGTATTCTATTAACTTGTGGAGTTACCTTTCCGGATGAAGGAGAAATAGGGACTGTTTCAAATAAACAAAAATTGTGAAAATTTATGGGCAGTGGATCTATTTTGCAAGAAATGTTAAAAGAAGTTCTTTAGAGAGAAGGAAAGTGACACATAGGTCAATATGCCAAAAAGACACAACAACCCTAACAACCCTAACGTGTATGCACCTAAGAAGAGAGTGTCAAAATACATGGGATAAAAACTGAGAACTGCAAATAGATGAATCCACTAATACAGCTGAAGATTTTAACACCTATCAGAAATGGACAAATCTAGCAAGCAAAAAAGTAAGGACATAGTTGAATTCAATAGCACCATCAATAATTTGGACATAATTGATGTGTATAGACTACTTTATGTGTATAGACAATAGCAGACTGCATATTCTCAAACTCACACAGAACATTCAATAAGACAGACCACATTCAGGATCACAAAAAAAACCTTAAAAAACTTAAAAGAATAGATATACAATGTTTGCTCTCAAGATCACAATTAAATTAAAAATCAATTGAATTAGAAATCAGTAATAGAAAGACCGCTGGGGGGAAAAAGGCCCCAAATACTTGTAGATTAAACAACACAGTACCAAGCAACACGTGGATCAAAGGAGAAATCCCAAGTGAATTTTAAACATATTTTAAACTAAATGAAAATAGAAACACAACTTTTCAAAATTTGTGGGATGCACTGAAAGCAGTGCTTCAAGGGAAATTTATAGCACTGAATCCATGTATTTGAAGAGAAGAAAGATCTAAAATTAAGCCTCCGTTTTCAGAAACTAGAAAAAGAACAGCAAATTAATTCTAAAGTAAGCAAGAGAGAAGAAATAATAGAGTAGAAATCTATAAAATTAAAAACAGAGAATCTATAAAGAAGACCAAAAAAACCAGAAGTCAGTTCTTTGAAAAGATCAATGACATACATAAGCTTCTAGCCAAGTTGTTTAAGAAAAAAAAAGAGAGAAGAGACAAATTATTTATATCAGAAATGAAAGAAGGGAAATTACTATAGGTTTTATGGTTGTTAATAGGATATTAAAAGTATATTATGAACAATTCTATGCCCATAAATTTGATAACCTAGATAAAAGAGACCAATTCCTTGAAAGACACAATCTGCCAAAAGCCACACAAGAAAAAATCACTCTGAAACAATCCAAATAGGCCTATATCTACTAAGTTGAAATAATCATTAATAACCTCCCAAATCTCCAAAACAGACCCAGATTGGTTCACTGGTGAGTTCTACCAAACACTGAAGATAGAATTTTTTTTTTTTTTTTTTAATTTTTATTTATTTGACAGAGAGAGAGATTGCAGAGAGGCAGAGAGGCAGGCAGAGAGAGAGGGGAAAGCAGGCTCCCCGCTGAGCAGAAAGCCCGATGCGGGGCTCGATCCCAGGACCTGAGATCATGACCTGAGCTGAAGGCAGAGGCTTTAACCCACTGAGCCACCCAGGCGCCCCTGAAGATAGAATTTATACCAATTTTCTATAATCTCTTCCAGAACATAGAAGACAGAATACTTCCTAACTCATTTTATGAGACCAGCATTACCTTAAAACCAAAATGAGAGAAAAACTACATATCAGTATCTCTTAGGAACATGGATGCAATAGTACTCAACAACATATTAGCAAATCAAATCCAATAATACATAAAAGTAAGTATATACCATGACCAAATGGGATTTATCCCAGATACGCAAGGCTGGTCCAACATTTGAAAATCAATTAATGTAATCCATCACATCAACAAGCTAAAGAAGTGGGCGCCTGGGTGGCTCAGTTGGTTGAGCAACCCTGCCTTCGGCTCAGGTCATGATCCTTGAGTTCCGGGATCAAGTCCCACATCGGGCTCCCAGCTCTGCAGGGAGTCTGCTTCTTCCTCTGACCTTCTCTCCTCTCATGCTCTCTCTCACTTTCTCTGTCTCTCAAATAAATAAATAAAATCTTAAAAAAAAAAAAAAACAAGCTAAAGAAGAATCATATGACTGTATCCATACATGCAGAAAAAGCATTGGATGAAATCTACTGCCTACCTATAATAAAAACTCTCAATAAACTACTAATAGAGAGGAACTTTCTAATTTGATAAAGAAGATTTATAAGAACCCACAGCTAACATTATATTTAATGGTGAGAAACTGGAAGATTTCCCACTAAGAAAAGAAATAAGGGGAGGATGTCCATTCTCACCAATCCTTATCAACATCATACTGAAAGTCCTAGTAATGCAATAAGAAAAGGAAATAAAAGGTATACAGATTGAGAAGAAAGAAACGACACTGTCTCATCACAGATGACTTGTCTATGTAGAAAAATCCAAAGAAGTGACAAACTCCTGGAACTAAAAAGTGATCATAACGAGCTTGCAGGATACAAAGTTAATAATCAAAAGTGAATTGTTTTCCTATATACCAATGATGAACAAGTAGAGTTGAAATTAAGAACACAATACCATCTATTCAACACCCTCAAAATGAAATCGGTATAAATCTAACAAAATATGTGTAAGATCTATATGAGAAAATTACAAAACTCTAATGAAAGAAGTCAAGGAAGAATAAAATGGGGAGATATTCCACATTCATGGAAAGCAAGACTTAACATTGTTTAGATGTCAGTTCTTCCAACTTGTTGTATAGAGACAACACAATCCCAATTAAAATTCCAGCAAGTTATTTTGTAGATATCAAAAACTGATTCTAGTGTTTCATAGGGAGAGGCAAAAGACCCAGAATAGCCAATTCAATATTGAAGGAGAATAACAAAGTTGGAGGACTGACACTGAGTTCAAGATTTACTATAAAGCTACAGTATTCAAAATAATCAAGTACCGGGGGGAAAGAACAAATAGATCAGTGGAACAGGACAGGCAGCCCAGAAAGCAACCTATATAAATAGTCAATTGATCTTTGACAAAGAAGCAAAGGCAATACAATGGAGCAAAGACAGTCTTTTCAAAAAATGGTGCTGCAATGGTGGATGGTGTAGTTCTTACAGGCAAAAAAACGAATCTGGACACAGATCTTATACTCTCAGAGAAATTAACTTAAAATAGACCACGGAGCTAAATTTGGAACACAAAACTATAAAATTCGTAGAAGATAGTAGGAGAAAACCTAGATGACCCTGGGTATGGTGATGCCTTTTTAGGTACAACAGCAAAGGTATGCTTCATTAAAGAAATAATTGATAAGCCAGGCTTCATTAAAATTATAAACTTATGCTCTGCAAAAGATGTCAAGAGAACGAGAAGACAGACTGGGAGAAAATATTTGCAAAAGACACCTCTGATGAAGGACTACTATCCAAAATGCACTAAGGAGTCATAAAACTCAATAATAAGAAAACAAATAAACCAATTTTAAAAATGGGCAAAACGTGAATAGACCTCGCTAAAGAAGAAACACAGATGGCAAACAGGCATATGAGAAGATGCTCCAATCATGTTACTAGGGAAATGCAAATTAAAATAGGATACAACTACACACTTATTAGAATAGAACACTGATAATACCAAATGCTAGTGAAGATGTGGAGCAACAGGAATTCTCATATGTTGCTGGTGAGGATGCAAAATGGTACAGCCACTCTGGAAGAAAGTTTGGCAATTTCTTACAAAACTAAACATATTCTTACCATATGACCTAGCGATTAAACTTCCTGATGTTTACCTAAATAAATTGAAACTATATGCCCACAGAGAACTCTGCACATAGGTTTTTATAAAAGTTTTATTTATAATTGCCAAACTTAGAAAGCAACCAAGATATCCTTCAGTAGGAAACAGGGTAAATTGGGGTACATCCAGATAACGAAAAATTATTCAACACTAAACAGAAATGATCAACCCATGAAAAGACATGGAGGAAACATAAATGCATATTATTAAATGAAATAAGCCAATCTTAAAAGCCTACAAATTGTATGATTCCAACTATATGGTATTCTGGGACAGGTAGAACTATGGAGGCAATAGAAAGATCAGAGATTGTTAGGAGTTAAAGACAGGAAGGGATAAAGAGCAGAGCAAGAGGTTATTTAGGGCACTGAAAGTACTCTGTACGATACTACAAAGGTGGATACAAGTCATTACACATTTTTCCAAATGTACACTGTACAATAATGTCATAGCAGACACAATATCAAGAGTGAACCTTAATGTAAATTATGGACTCTGGGTGATAATGATGTGTCCCTGTAGGTTAGTTGATTGTGACAAATGAACCACTTCGGTGTGCCATGCGGATACTTGGGGAGGCTGTGCAAGTGTGGGGATGGGGAGTACGGCAACTCTCTGTACTTACTGCTCAATTTAGCTGTGAATCTAAAAAATTAAAGTTGGGCGCCTGGGTGGCTCAGTTGGTTAAGGGACTGCCTTCGACTCAGGTCATGATCCCAGAGTCCTGGGATTGAGTCCCACATCAGGCTCCTGGCTCCGCAGGGAGTCTGCTTCTCCCTCTGACCTTCTCCCCTCTCATGCTCTCTCTCACTATCTCTATCTCAAATAAATAAAATCTTTAAAAAAATAAAAATTAAAAATTAAAGTTTACTAATTTTAAAAGAGGCAAAAGAAATCATTTTAGTGATTTTATTTAAAAATGGGATAGAAATTATCAAATAGCATTACTCATAATTAGGGTAAGTACTGTTTAGTGAATTTTTTTCCCAAATATACATGTATGTAGACATAAATACTTATGTGTACATACCGGGTCTCGATGTAAAATGTATTTCCTAATGTGGGTATAATTTGTTTGAAAGACAATGATTTAAATGTTGTAAGTTTCTTTTGCCTTCTGAACATAAATAAATGATTATTTCTTCTCATCTATTCAAAGTAAATCTTAGCGTACCTGCTCCAACATAATTTACAGCTTTAGCAGCTCTGACTGCAGCTTCTCCAAGCTTTTTTCTTATTTCAGGTTTAATACCAGGCTATGAAAAAATATTTAAAATAAATTTCCATTAGTTCTTTGCCCTATTAGAAATTTCCATTAAGATCCAATATTGCATTTCTAGGTATCAAATATTACATTAAAGAGTTAATACAGATAAATAGCTAAATCTATACATTTCATTAAGAAACACATCCTATACCACAGTCAACAGCCCCATATGAAAGTTTAATGGTTCTGTTAGTAATTTCTATGAACTGCAGATATTATTCAGCATAATGATATATCTATTTCCTTTGTACCTACATAAGAATTTTCATGACTATATATCCAATCACATGTATCAATATGAAAACTTTGAATGATCGCTTTATTATTTAAAGATGGTAGAGCAATCTGGGCCATGTGCCCAATAATTATCTTGGAATAATGGTAAACCTTAAGATTCCAACCTAGTAAGAAAGGTTCATAGAAAGAAATGTAGGTTAAAAAGTAGACAAAGGTTTTAACATTTTAAAACAGTGCTCTACAGACATATATTTAAGCAATCACTACTTCAAAATAAGGCTTTACTGAAATTATTATTGACATTTACTTTGAACGATACAATATAGTCTGCAACAGAAATTAAAATTTGAATACAGTATGAGAACAACAAACTGATTAACCAGAAACCTCAGATCCCTGAACTTTTACAAGTATCTACTGAAAAAAAAAACCCCAAAAAACAAAAACCACATATAAAACCTTGGATAAGAAAGCCTATGGCAGTAGTAGACTTAAAAGAAATGTAAATCCAAAAAAGGGGTAATTCTAGGAGTAGGCCTTGACCCAGAGGACAACCGCAACCAATCAAGAGACAGACCCAAAGAGATGTAAATAATTAATTCCAAGGGGGCAAAAGTTGCCAGATAAGAGCAAATCTCTCTCCTCTACAATAAACCTCTATGGCAGGAAGATGACTAATATATTTTAGGGACATCTCAAATATAAGTTAAAATAAAAGGATCTTAAAAAAAAAAAAACAAAAAAACCATGTTCAATGAACCAGACCAATACATTCCTCAAACATTCCCATTACAATTTAAAATCTATATGGAATTATTATACATATATCCCTATAAGTCAGATACAGATCTTCTTCAACTGACAGTGGGGTTATGCCCAGATAAACCCAACGTAAGTTAAAAATATGGGAAGTTGAAAACTCATTTAAATACATGTGACCTACCAAACATCCTAACTTAGCTTAGATGTGCTCAGAACACTTCCATTAGCCTATAGTTGGGCAGAATCATCTAACACAACAGCTTATTCCATGATAAAAGGTTGAACATCTCGTGTGATTTGTTGAATACCGAGTACAGAGAGTGTAAGAACAGGTACAGGTAAGAATGACTTTAAGTGTATTAGTTGTTTACCCTCCTGACCGTGTGGCTGACTGGCTCACTGCTGCTGCCCAGGAGAGTATCACACCACATACGGAGCCCGGGAAAAGATCAAATTCAAAATCCGAAGTATTTCTACTAAGTAGGTGTCACTTTCGTACCACTGTAAAGCCCCAAAATTCTAAGTTGAAGCATCGTGAAGTCAGGGACAGTCTGCACTTGGATCAGAGTAGGTTTTCCTAGATACCATCCAGAAGGATTATGGCCCTCAGTATGGTAGCCTGGGAATTTCAACCCCCTCATCCCCCAGGCTTCAGGGGGCCTCATCATTATACTACCCCTGGGAAGCAGTTATTCTGCAGGACTCTGGAGGAGACAGTACCTTCACAGATTTCTGATGTGAAAGTCAGAGGGATTGAGGTTTACGTTAGAGAGAAGCTGGCAAATTTCTTCACGAGGTCCTTACCCCTGGGGCTTCCTCAATGATCTTCTGATGCCTCCTCTGTACACTACAGTCTCTTTCAAACAAGTACACGGCATTGCCATGGCAGTCACCAAACACCTGGACTTCTACATGCCTATGCAAAAACCCAATGAGAAAGTTTCCACTTGTAGAATAAACATTCTAGGAAAAAAAATTACATGCATGAAGTGACTAGGAAATAAGAAAACACAGGAGACTATATTTACGACCTCAGGGTAGGTGCAAGTCACAAGCACAAACTGGCAAGGAAAACACTGATAAATCTCACATTGAAATTACAAATTATAGTCACATTTCATGGATTCTCAAAAAACCAAAGAAAACTTTTGTATGATCAGGGGATTTTTATTTTTATTTTTTAATAGGTTTATTCATCTATTTTAGAGAGAGCAAGCAGAGGGAGAGGCAGAGGGAGAGAGAGAATCCTGAAGCATATTCTCCATTGAGCACAGGGCCCAACATGGGGCTTGATCCCAGGACCCCAAGATCATGACCTGAGCCGAAATCAAGAGTCAGCTGCTTAACTGACTGAGCCACCCAGGTGCCCCACGATCAGGGGATTTTTAAAAATCAACTCTTATGGTCAGATCTTATAAACTCAGGCAGACTAAAAATTACCATGGCTCATCCATAAGAAGGTTAAGAAATAAATTAGTATGGATCATTAATTTTTTAAAAATATTACTAATATTATATCACAAAAACAAAAAAGGAACTTTAATGTTGAATCTAAAATAGTAAAATTATGAGAAATCATATTAAGAGTAAAGGCACAGAACACAAGAAAATAAGGGTACGCAAATCATTTGGTGAACATGAAAACATTCTTCTCAGTAGGTTTATTTTGATATGTTCACTGTGTAGTTTACCTCACATATTCACCACCATGATGTAGAAATGAGTGACCAGCAAATGTGTTTCCTGTTGATTTTTTAAAACAAAAATTGTCAAAAAGAAATGATGATAAAAGAAAAACCAGGAAGGGTCTTGTGAATACACTGTTTTAGCACAATAGCTCATTTCTGTTCCTTTTTGTTTACCTCATGAAGCCACTTCATTAAACCACTTGGAAGAATTTAGTTTCTTGATATGCCATTTCTTTTTTTTTTTTAAGATTTTATTTATTTATAGGGCGCCTGGGTGGCTCAGTGGGTTAAAGCCTCTGCCTTCAGCTCACGTCATGATCTCAGGGTTCTGGGATCAAGCCCCGCATCGGGCTCTCTGCTCAGCAGGGAGCCTGCTTCCTCCTCTCTTTCTCTGCCTGCCTCTCTACCTACTTGTAATCTCTCTCTATATTTCAAATAAATAAATAA
>CM052799.1:121076817-121123963 GCA_028533885.1 Nasua narica
GGTATCTTATGGTTTTGGGTGCAATTGTAAATGGAATCGACTCCTTAATTTCTCTTTCTTCTGTTTTGCTGTTGGTGTATAGGAATGCAACTGATTTCTGTGCATTAATTTTATATCCTGAGACTTGATTGAATTCCTGTATGAGTTCTAGCAGTCTTGGAGTGGAGTCTTTTGGGTTTTCCACATAAAGTATCATATCCTCTGCAAAGAGTGAGAGTTTGACTTCTTTGCCAATTCGGATGCCTAGATTATAAATTGGTTTGTTCCTCTTGTTGGTGTCACATCAAACCTAGACAACCTGTGATATGGTGGGTTTTTAAAATTTTATTTATTTATTTGACAGAGAGAGATCACAAGTAGGCGGGGGGGGGGGGAAGCAGGCTCCCAGCCAAGCAGAGAGACCGATGCGGGACTCGATCCCAGGACCCTGAGATCATGACCCGAGCCGAAGGCAGAGGCTTTAACCCACTGAGCCATCCAGGTGCCCCAGATATGGTGGTTTTTTTCATGATTTTTTTAAAAATTAAAGTGGAAAGGAGGCAAGAAGGTCATGAGACATACATATATGATATAAAACATGGATACTAAAAGCACTAGAAGTCCATTTGATAAAGAGGCACTTTTTTAAAGAGAAAAATAAAGGGTAAAATAAAATCCCCAATGTGCACAAGTAGCATTAATTACAATTGACAGTTTATAATTTGGAAGTGTATACCACTTTGCATACATTATGTTAATTTAACATATCTCAAATGTTGACTTAGAATGGTTAAAATACTTTGAAGGAAATTGGAAAATACTCTGAAACAGCTCACTAGATCTTCCATAAAAATGAACAAAAACTATGCAGGAATTGATTTGCCACTTGAACTTCGATCAGAAATGACTTGGGTTTTGTGAAAGATGGTGGTTTACATTGTTCGAAGGACTAATTCTAAGGAAAGTCCCCAGTATCCTGGAACTGATGAAATTCTCTAAACTCCATTATTTTCTTTTCCCCTGGGCACCAGTTAGATTCTCTGGTATCCAGATGATTCACGTCTTAGGCGGATTCCATAGACAATCAAACCCACTGCACAGAGACCAAGCACAATGGCCCCAATCACAGGAAGCACAACTGTGTAGTCAGAAGAACACTCGTCCACTAAGAGAGAGAGAGAAAAAAAATACAATATATCGGGTAAGGTTTGGTGAGGACAGACCAGAAAGCAGGCTAGAGTAGGAGGATATGAACTTTAGAGTCAAATCCAAACCTGACTTTTTTTTTTTAATTGAAGTATAGTTGACACACAACTGGGCTTGACTTTTAATTCTACCACTAACTGTGTGAACTGGGATGAGTTATTGAACCTCGTAATTTCCTCATTTATATAGTAAGCAAATAATATAGAAAATCGTTGAAGGATTAAATAAGACCCATTTATCTTCTTGGCAATTATTAGATATTTAATAATCATTAGACCCGTTTTCTTCCAGGTGTGGTCTCTGTAAAGTAGAATGTGTTTACATAAAAGAGATTTTTGTTAGATTACACATTATCTCTTGAAAACATATGATGTTTATCCATGTTTTCAAAAATGTAAAACATTTTTGCCACACTTAACTTTTTTTATTGCTTTTAATGAGCTAAAAATATTAGAAAACAGACCTAAATATTCATGAGAGCTTAAAAATGAAAGTTTGTAAATTTGTCAAAATTTTTTTCATTTCATTAGAGAGTGTTTATTCAGTTCATTTAAAGTGTAATCAGTCTCAGTTGGAGAAAGATAGAGAGCCCTGAAGAAAAGAAGGAATGTGATTGAACACACATAAGTAGAGAACTATATCTATCTTATTCAAGGATAGATAAGAGCCAGTAGATGAATGGATAAAGGAGATGTGGTACACACACACAATGGAATATTATGCAGCCATAAATGGGTGAGATCTTGCCATTTGCAACAACATGGATGGACCTGGAGGGTATTATGCTCAGTGAAATAAGTCAGACTGAGCAAGACAAGTACCATATGATTTCCATTCATATGTGGAATCTAGAAAAACAAAGCAAATGAATAAACAAACAAAGTAGAATCAGACCTATAAATACAGAGAACAAACTGATGGTTTCCATAGGGAAGGAGACTGAGGGGATGGGCAAAGTAGGTGAAGGGAAGTGGAGGATCCAGACTTCAATTATGGCATGAATTAGTCACAGGAATGAAGGGCACAGCACAGGGAATGGAGTCAATGATATTATAATAGCATGTATGGTGACAGACAGTAGCTACATTTGTGGTGAGCATAGTATAACCTATAGAGAAGTTGAATCACTATGCTGTACACCTGAAACTACCTCTAACACTGTGCATCAACTCGAATTTAAAAAAAGACAAATCTCCAGTATATGTTAAAGGGGAAAAAGCAATGCATAGAAAAATGAATATAGTACGATAATGTTTTGTGTAAATAAAGACGAAATAAAGGTATATTTGCTTTTATTTACTTAAAGAAAACCTGGAAGGATAAGAATGCATGATAAACTAATAAAAGTAATTGCCTATGGGTGGCTAAGGGGAGAATATGATGGAAGAACAAGGTGAGGGCAAGGATTTGTAAGGTAAAGCTTCATATCATCTTAGTTTTAAACCACATGCAAAGAAAAATTTTAATCAAAATTTCAAATATTTGGGGAGGTGGGGGGGTCGGGATATGGACATTGGGGAGGGTATGTGCTATGGCAAATGCTGTGAACCATGTAAGCTTGATGATTCACAGACATGTACCCTGGGGTAAATAATACATTATATGTTAATTAAAAAATTAAAAAAATAAAAT
The DNA here is from genome assembly GCA_028533885.1 of Nasua narica. Taxonomy (NCBI): domain Eukaryota; kingdom Metazoa; phylum Chordata; class Mammalia; order Carnivora; family Procyonidae; genus Nasua; species Nasua narica. Next base: position 121,079,635 of record CM052799.1, read on the forward strand.
TTAAAAAAATTCAAATATTTGAATAATATGAAATATCAAAGTAATATCAAATATCAAAAATTTGAATAATATCTTATTAAAAAAAGAAAGAGAATATGTCCATGAGATCCTTGCATGAACCAATATCAAAATGAACCAAGGATCAATTCTCACCTGAGGTCAAAGAAAAAAGAATCCGAAGGGACCAGGGGAGAACGAATGATAGAGACTCCAGGAAACAGGAAATCTGTACAAGTCAGGAACTGTGCTTGTCCTACACTTTTGACATGGCAGTGGACAATATTTTACATAATTACAATAATATATATCTTATTAATTTAGCAAAAAACAGTGATATAACCATAAAAGGAATGGTGTAAGAGTATGAAATCCTTATCTACCATAATAAGTAGTTTAAAGCTAATAAATTAAGAAATAAGAAAGCTTTTTAACATTTTTAAAAATAATTACTGAGATAGTTACCATAAGAAAGTATTAAATTAGTTAAAAGTACTTTGTCTCCTAGAGGAAGGACAGGGAAATGCTTTTCATGATAAGCTCTTTTGGAGTACGCAATTTTGTTAAATATATACATAAATATATATGTCACATATATATTCACACATATTATAGAATACATATTGTATATTAATATATATTAATATATAACATTAAATTATACTATATATATGAACACTGACAAATTAAGAAGTTTAATTTGATTAAAATGATTTGAAAAAAACAAAAATACAAAACAAAATGTAGAACACATATCCTAAAGTAATTCCACCACTAAGAACTTATACCCACAATATATTCATGTGACTACACAAAGACATGTTACAATAATCTCATTTCATGAGAACAAAGTAGACAATCTAGATATCCATCCAAAATTTAAAATGGCATATCCACACAATAGAATATAATGTAGCCACTACAAAGAATGTGGTAGATCTCAGTGTACTGACAGAGAGGTCCCCTAAGATCTGCGGAGGGTTGCATGAACACAAACAAATGTGCACGGAGCGCCTGAAGTGAAAAGATAGGCAAGATGCTAGGAAAGAGGTGGATGGGAGTACAGAACAACTTTTTTTTTTTAAAGATTTTACTTAGAGGTGCCTCGGTGGCTCAGTCGGTTGAGTCTACCTTTGGCTTAGGTCATGATCTCAAGGTCCTGGGATTGAGCCCCACATCCGGCTCCCCACTCAGAGGTGACTCTGTTTCTCTCTCTCCCTTTGCACCTCCCCCCAGCTCTTGTGTGTTCTCTCTGTCTCTCTCAAATAAATAAATAAAACTTATTTTTAAAAATATTTTATTTACTTATTTGGGAGAGAGAGAGCGCATGAGCAGGGGCAAGGAGCAGAGGGAGAGAGAGAAGCAGACTGCCCACTGAGCAGGGAGCCCGACACAGGACTTGATTCCAGGACCCCGGGATCATGACCTAAGCCAAAGGCAGTTGCTTAATGGACTGAGCTACCCAGGTGTTCCAAGAGCAACTTTTACTCTCCATATAGTTTTATATTATTTAGTGTCACGTTGCTCAAATGTTTTTAAAATGCAGAAAAGTACACAAAGAAAATAATCATCTAATCACCGCAGTCTTTCCAGTTGAATAAATCACTGCAAACCTTGAAGGTACTTGCTTCCTCTGTACATATATGAGTGTGTCCGTGCATGCTGTATGCTTAAAGAAACATCATTCTAATTTTTTAAAATGGTATTTTCTCATTATAAATAATTGAGATGATTTACAAAAGCTCACAAAACAGTAAAAAGTATAGGAGAGGAAGAAAGTTCTTCTTTCCTCTAAGAGTCTTCCAACTGGTTTAAGAATTGTAGATTAATAGGAGAAAAAAAACCCTAAATTTTATTATGTGTGCATAGAGGGCCAATAATAACATTGACACCCAAAGAAATGACCAAGGCAGGCAGTTTTGAAACATTTTAGACAAGGAGATAATACATTTGTAAGGAACTAATAGGATAAAGAAAACAGATGTTTGGGAGGTTCAATTAGTAAGGAATTCTAAGTGGAATTTGGGCTGAGATGGCAGATTAGTAAAAAGTAACAAGGTTTGTTTCTATAGCTTTCTTGGCTTTCATGTTCCTTTCTCGGGGGATAAGGATGTGTTTTTACTTGTTAGTACAGGGAGTATAGCTTTCACGTGGGACATTTATTTCCTGCTTTCAGGGTGACAGAGGAGGATCTGTGAGTGTCCTTGTTTCCCAAGCAGCTTCAATTCAAAATAATCAATATGCTGTTGTGGTACATTTTGGGCCACCCTCCCCTGGGCCCCTGACAAAACCAATCACCTGAAACCACCCACCCAGAAATTATACTTGCTAAAACATGAACCAATATAATTTCAGTCACCTTTCTTTACAACTACAAGGACAGATGGGTAGAAAAATAAGTACTTGTATTAATATAGGATCATGTAAGTGCTATTTTACCAAAATTGCTGATTTTCATTTAACTTGATTTCATAGAAGAAGAGAAAGCTAAAACAAAACTGGGACAGTTACCAAACTTCAAATAAATGTATCTTTATCTTTGTCTCAGGAAGTATTGTTTCATAAAAGATAGATATCTATATCTATAGATATATAGATATAGATATATTTTGCAGAGCAGGGAGCCCGATGTGGGGCTTGATCCCAGGAATCACGACCTGAGCCGAAGGCAGATGCTTAACGACTGTGCCACCCAAGTGCCCCCCTCCTTTTCTCACCATATTTGTAGATTATGCTTTTTTCATTTAAGAATACATTTTGAAGATTTTATTTATTTGTTTGTTTGTTTGTTTGAGAGAGGAAGAGTACAAGTGGATGGAGTGACAGAGGGGGAGGAAGAGGGAGAGGAAGAGAGAATCTTGAGCAGACTCTGCACTGAGGTCAGATACACAATTTGTTCACTTGTAGGAGTGAAATCTCCCATTCACCTCACTTTCATTATAACCATCACCATTATCCATTTCCAGAACATCTTTCATCTTGCAAAACTAAAACTCTATAGTCATATTTTGATCTAATATTATTCTTATGTTATTTTGCTGTAGTAATTTTGCATAGTGGTCATAGAGCTTGTTTTCATCGTGTATATTCTTTTTTTAAAAAGATTTTTTTATTTTTCAGTAATCTCTACTTACTTGGGACTTGAACCAACATGGGACCCGAACTTACAAACCTCAGATCAAGAGTTGCGTGCTCCATCGACTGAGCCAGCTAGGCACAATCCTCATCTTTCTCATCCTTGAGCATCTCATCCAGGACTTTGTGTTTCCTTTACTATCATTTGAGTAAATTAGGGCCTTTCTTCCCACTGTGCCTGAGATCAGTTAATGTTTCCCATTGAGCTATCTCTTGGATTCTATCTTCTTTTCTATACCTTGGGACTTAGCTGCAGGCCAGGGGTATCCAGTGATTTGGGGTTGGGTCCCCAGTTCACCTCCATCAGTCTCTGTGTTTACTCTGCCTCCTCTTCCCAGCAGCCATTTTCACTACTCCTAGATGAAATGGCCAGTCTTTTTCTCTCCAGTTTTAGGAATGATAGTTAAGTATTCACGAGATTTTTTTCTCTCAACATAGGGCTTCCTGGTGAGTGTGTGAGGGGAGCAGGTGCCCACAGCCCAGCTCTGATGTCCTCTCAACTGTTCTTCTGAATCTTGTTTCTTTTTTGTTCACCAGTTTTAAAAGTTTATTGCATTAAACTATTAAACTATACTAAACTATTGCATTAAACTATACTATTGCATTGTATCTCAACTGCTACTGGTAAATTTAAACACTCTTCCCCCCCACCCCAGTCTATTCGATAATGAAGAAGGAAAATTCTAGTCACGATTTTAACTCTACTTTTTCATTTCATGTATTTCTGTAATATTTAAAACAAATCTTTAAACCATCTACATGTGTTTTGTTTCCATTTTTTTCTTAAAAATTAAGAATCAGTACTGCAGAATAAATTATAATCATTTTAAACAGTTTATGAGGCAAAAGCAAAATTCAGGCACACATTTATACACATTTGTTAATCAATGTCTTGTCTGTTTTGTAATTCATGTGTAATTCTTTAATCACCACATATTCGTGAAAGCCTAAAAACAATAAAAATTCTCAACACAATAATTAAGTAAATTATTATATAACGCTGATAGCGTATTCATAGCAGCCGTAATAATGACACTTTGCACCTTTAATAGTATAGAAAAATGCTTATGATGCACAGATAATAAATGATTTCAAATTGTGTACTCTGTATGCTCTGGTTTGTAAAACAACATTCATGCCAGGGAAACACATCAAAATTAACAATGGATAGGTTATCTCCAGGTGGGCATTCGTGAACCCTTCTATCATCCCTAAGTGGGTTTCAGTGGGAGGGGTGAATTCAGGATGTTCTACCCTCGAAAGAAGAGAAAAATGGAGTTGAAAACCGCAGCACCTGCAAGCAGCCGGTGCGCTGAAGGTAAGGGGCAAGCACGGCCCCCCCAAAGGCTCGCAGGGGCCCCCTGCAGGGCTTCAGTGGGTCCCAGAAAGCGACCTACAGCGCTCTGCAGTAAGCCTGGGGCCTCTGGAACTGCAGCTGTGAGAGTAGGACTCCGAAGCAGCACGGAGGAACCCACGGGCGGGGGAGGCCACTTCCTGACCAGGTGCTAGTCCCAGTCTCGATCTGGGACCCTCCCCGGAAATCACTACAGAAAGTGGGAAGAACTGCGGGGCAGGAATGTGTCGGGCTGTATTTATTAGTCTTCCAAATGAAACCTTTGCTCCCTTTTGCTTACTAGAATGTTAATTCACAGGTAACAGGACTCCAAGCAGCAGCTGTCACTGAAGATGGTGGAAAGGAAAATTGAACTTATGTGAACTGCCTTATCCCTCTCTTCTTGATTTTAACTCCGTGTCTTTTCCCATGAAAATTTCCACACACTAGAAGAGTAACCGTCCTTTAGTCATTCTACAGGCTGGTCAGTGGCCTGGTGAATAAGCACCTCGTGCTCTGCGGTGTAGAAGCCCTTGAGTACACTTGAGGCAGAGCTGGAAAGGGGAGTGGGGAGCCTGGTATTTGTTGATGGCTGCTGGAGGGCCCTGCTGGAGGGCCTGCTGGAGATGGCAGCTCTCCAAAAGCAAGCCCTCGCTGGTCAACTTGAGTCACTCTGGGAAACACCGGGTCCTTGCACAGCCCAGATTTTCCTCAACATCTCCTGTTGTGAGGAGGAAACAGGAATGTCCTAACACTCCAAATGTCCTAGGGGCTCTTGAAGCTCTCTTGAAGCTGCTGTGCGCCCTCCCTACCCCCTCACTTCTGAGAAAGTGGAGAGAGCTAAAATCCTTCCAGGGAAAGCGAGAACGTGCCCTAGATAAGCAGTGGTTATAGAGCTGTTGCCAAGGTTCATAAACTTCCTGTCAAAAACAATGAATGGCACCTCTGGCAAATATAGAAAAAGAAGAATACTCCTGTTCGTAAAAGCAATTAAAAACATCCAGAAGCCCATTACTCTCCCTTTTCTCTGAAATAAAAACCTCAATTTTCCTATTTACTTTTTTTTTTTTAATGTAGGCTGTGTGCCCAGCAGGGAGCCCAAGGCCGGGCTTGAACTCAGGACCCTGAGATCAAGATCTCAGGTGAGATCTAGAGTCACAGGCTCAACCGACTGAGCAACCCAGGAGCCTCCTGAATTCTCCTCTTTAAACAATGGAATAGAAAACCATGAATAACATTCCAAGCCATATGTGATAGAATTTTTCCTCCATATATCAATCTCTTCCAATCAGGAATCTCCTGGTTCATGATTTTTTTTTCTAAATGTTTGCTTACGAGGAAAGTGGGTAATAATCTGGGCTATATATACCTGTTCTGCTTGCAATTCCTGATTGTTTTGATGCTTTGCTTACATCCCCTCCACACAATGGCCCAAATTAACAAATTTACAAGACTAGACTAAGGATCAAAGAAAAACAGAGACAAAGCAGAAAAAAAAATGTGAAGGAGTCAGACAACAAATGAAGGTGAAGAAATTGGAGAACTAATATTTATGGAGCCTCTTTTGTTTGTCAATATCTGTGGTGTGTACTTTACATTAAAAAAATGAAATGTTAGGAAGTTATCTAGTTTTTTTCTTTTACTAGTAATACATTATAATAGCATAGAATGTCTTTTTAAAAATAATAGTCTATTAACACCATTTTGTAATTCAAGTAAACCAGGAATTGGACAAAATCCAAGAGTTTAAGAATACTTTAGAATCTATTTTGAAATGGATTGTCTTTTTACAGCTAAATTTTTTTAAAAAACTGGATATCGAGACTCTTAAAAATGTATAAGAAAAAATCAGTGCAGCTTGAAAATGTCTTTCTTAGAATTCTCCCTTTAGGTATTTGCTTACTCCTTCTCCCAAGCACCTTCCTCATGTCCCTGCCTCTTGTCCCTAATTCTCAAAGCCAGCCCTGTATTATCAGGTGTGGAGGGTGGAATTCAAGTCCATATGGCACAGCCTCCCCGTGCCAATGGGAGAAAGTGGATGGGGGCGACCTTTTAGGTAGCCTTCCAATGGCCCTGGAGTGGAAAACCAGGTTTCCTAATCAGATTGGGAGGGTGGGATAGGCAAGTAGAAAAATTGGTCCCTTCACTTCAGGCTGAATATGAAGCCAGAATTCCCAAGGCCTTAACCTTGCACATTTTGAAGAAGGTGGGGCTTTACATGCGTTCATATCCTCTACTGGGCCTCTTGTTGGCCACCAGACATGCTGTTAGCAAAACGACAAGCAGTACTGCGATACTCAGGCCCACGGCCACAGGGTTTTCTCTCCTGTTTCTGTCAGTGAAGCATTCATCCGCTGCAAGTGAAGTCAGAGTAACAGGTGTTACAGGCTGGCCACAATGCTCAGAAGTGATACTGCCCCTGCCTGCCTCAGCCGGGGAGAGAAGGAAACCCGGGGAGAGAGGCAGAGCTGCCGGGCTTCCCACCAGCTGCCTCAGACACAGAGAGGTGAAAACCAGGAGGGAAAGTCAATGTGATGATCAGATGTGTGCAGTGCTTGCGATCTCTTAAATTGCAGATACCCTGTCCCCACACCCAGGAAATTATGATACAGTGCATTGGAGGTGGGGCCCAGGTGATTCTGTTGCCGCTGGGAGGTAGATCCAACTTTGGGAAATGTCAGTTAGGTCTAGAGAGTCAGGATCAGAACTGTAAGCCTGGGTAAGTTCTGGGGGCATGTTTTCCCCAACTCTGGAAACAGAGAACTGCCCCAAATTGCATGGCCAAAGTTTTCTATCCAGACTCTGTTTCTTTAAGGTTGCTGGTGGACAGCCTGGGTCTCCAGGTACTGGAGAAACCTTTTACAGGCTCTGGGATTTTAGCTCCCTAAAATGGGTTGAGAATGTGAGAGGTTGAAAACTACATGAAAGGAAGAGGAAGGGAAGGGAGAAAAAATGAAAAGATAAACTTTCTACATCTCCCTGTGGGCACTGCTAGGAGAGGCCAGATGTATGTTGCTGAAAGGTTTTATTTCTCATCTCTGCCACTACAAGACCTCCCACCCACTCTTCCTGTTTCACAGAGGTTCAGAGGAGGAGGAAGAGCAAATGTGTACTTAATTTTTTAAGATCACATGATGAATTACAGAGGCTTTTCAAACCTTCATCATGAATTTTTAAGTTTCCCCAAACTGGAAGTTTTGAGACAAGATGACAAAGTGGGGACCACACCTACTAAGAAATTTTAATATTTTTATCTTAGCACTGCGGTAAAGGTCCAAAACGGTGGCAGAGAGTTGAAGACTCCAGACAAAACCTACAGAAATCAGGGGATCTGAGGCCAGCAACACTTTAATCCTTCCTCTGCTCCAGGAGGATTGCCTTTAATCTTTCCTCTGATATACTTCCTCCGCGCAAGTGTATCAAAAGGTTTTTATAGGCACATCTTCAACTTTATAACGGCACTTAAAGAGAAGTTGGATTTATATTACAGAAATTTAATTTACAGCTAAACTTCTAGCTAAATCTATTTATGAAAATTGAGAAGTACTCATAATGTTCTTAGTTATTATGAGAGGAATGTTTTAGAAACTGAAATTCAATTCCTGGACATATGTAGAAATCTTATAACCCATTTTCCCAGAAGGGAAAAAAAGGGCTTTTTCAGAAAGTCACCCTGGTCTGTCCCTGGCCTTCTGCCTAGGACCTGCTTCCCTCTGTGGTAGTTAGAACTCAAAACAGAAGTTGCATAGAAACTAACACCAACTACAAGGAAACTCTAGCCAGGTGAATTGAGCTCATAGTTGAGAAGAGGGAGCCCAACAGAGTATATTTCTATCTTGAATTATTGCAACTTTCTTTTTTCCCCACTGCAAGTGGGAAAAAATCTATTCTGAAATCTTGAATTTTAGATATTACTACTATTCAGGACCTTTAGGGTCTCCAAATATACCTGAGGAGTCAGAATATGTCATACAAGGAGAATGTATCCTGCTGTGGAAGAGTGGACATGAATGGGTTAGTGTCCAATTTTGAGGTTGGTATTGACTCAAAGCAATGGCAGGAGGGAAAGTTAGTCAGAGAAACTTGGCCCTAAGAGCTTCGTGGAACCATACTGTTGTAGGAAGTTCATGTGATTCTTGTCCCTTTTGACAGCTGCACACACACAAAACAACTTGAAACTACCCTTGGGTCTCCCAAGTTTTTGTTTGCGACATGATGAAGACTTGACTTACCATTTCCAAAGTGGTCATCTTCGAAATCAAAGGCTTGATATTGGACATTCATTGTTTTCAGTTGAAGGTGGGTTGACAACTGGATGCTCTGCTCACTCACACATTTGAAGGAATGCCCAACCACCGTATCAAACATCACCACAGAACTTTTCATTCCTTGGTAAATTTTCTCTGAAAACACAAGAATGAAATATAGACACTTGTTCGCATATGTCCACTGAATGTTAGCTGTTACCAGGTGGCCCACATGCAGTTAAATGGTCTTCGTGAGATGTGGCTCTTAGAGGTTCTGCCTTCTCTTCATGAAGACCCACTCTGGTGCTCTTTGGGGACTTTTTCTGATATTATGTAGTATATAGGGGCAAACGCACATAAATTAGAATGTGATAAACATTGAAATGAGAACTTACAGGAACTTTTTCTTCAGTTGTCTTGAATCACTGGGGGGCAGAGTTGGTGCGGACTATTGTCAGTGCTTGGGGACTACAGAGAAGTGCCCACAAAAACCTCAGAAATAAGAGAAGTAAGACTGCTCTCTGTGACAGTCACATGAACCCTTAGTGAATCAGAATAGACATGCGTAGTCACCAAGCGGAGCATCTGCATGTTACCAGACTGTATTAACGGAGCAAAAGGACAGGCCGATCCCATCATTCGGAAGGGTTGTTACATCTATCCATAGGGACACAGAGAAGGGAGAGGCCCATCTCTGTCCACCTGAGTTCTGCTGGGGAGAGAAAGACTCAGGGACTGGCGCTGTTTTATGACAGGTACGCCCTTTCAAGGAACCATATGCTTCAAGGTAGATGGGGTTAAACATTTTAATCATATAATTAACTCCATTTGCTCTAATTCTGCATTCACCCTACACCCTTCTGATTATACTCGGGCTTCTTGAATGGGAGAAAGTGCACCGGCCAGAGGACCCAACTGTCTAGTCCCCTTGGCAGTTACCATAAGAAATAGTTGCATGATAAACGCACATATTTGCATTTTGATTTTATACATCAGTTTCATGACCTTGGTTTAAATATTTCCTTGAAGAGATGTAAGGGGTGCTTGCTGACAGCTCTCACGATTAAAGACCAGACTATGGACCTTTGTGAATTTACCAAAGTTGTGCCTGAAAGGAGTACCCACGGGCTTGAGAGTCTCCCCCTTTCTTGCCTCTGCAGGTGTGTTTGCCTGTGTCTAACGTAGCCTTCCACATTACGGGTCTGCTTGCTATGAGCCAGAAACCACACAAGTAATCTGCAGACCCTGTCCTGCTTAATTCTTTCTTTTCTTTTCTTTTCTTTTCTTTTAGAGAGAGCGCACAAGAAGGGGGAAGGGCAGAGGGAGAAGCAGACTCCCCACTGAGCAGGAAGCCCAATGCGGGGCTCATCCCAGGACCCCAGGATCATGACCTGAGCTGAAGGCAGATGCTTAATTGACTGAGCCACCCAGGCGCCCCTGTCCTGTTTAATTCTCATATGATCTTTTGGGATCGGTTCTGCTGTTTCCATTTTACAGACAAGGAAATGGAGAGTCAGGGACTGGAAAATATTTATTTGCCTAAAGAGCCTACAGCTAGTAAGTGGTATTTGGACTCAAGCGGTCTCACTCTGGAGCCTGCCCATCACTGTGTTGTCTACTGTAGACTCTCGCATATATACATGCAAATGCCCTACATGATGCACCGAATTATCCATGGACACCACTAGATCACGCGTTATATCCCAGGGTAGTCTACTTCGATCACTCCCACTAACATTACAGCAGTCATTACCACTGTAATTACAACTAACTACCGTTACTAATACCACCATCGCCACCACTGGCATGCAAGTTATCATCGTCGTGACTCCTACAGCTCCTCCTCCTACTATTGAGCCTGGATTTGGGGGATCTAGAATTGTTTTATCCCCTTTCTCAGCCTCTAACCTAGCCTCTGGTCTCACTTTCCCTTCCCCTGCCTCTTGAGACATTACTATCCTACTCCTGGCTAAAATTTAGTCCATGCCTTGTGATAATATTAGCTAATTTATGTTAGCATTCACAATATCGATTCCCCGGTCTCTATGAGTACACTTGTCTAAGTGAGGTACTATACACGAAAATGGATTGTCGACTATAACATCTTACTTACTCTTAACCAATAATCATGGACAACATCCTCTTGAATAGTGTCAATAAAATATATTTCATATTTGAAATGGACATTTCTCCACATTTTCATTTCTTGGCAAGTTTCTTTAGTGTAGGTTCCTTAATAAGACAAGCTTAAGGCAGTCAAAAGATAGAATTTTAAAAAGGAGAAAGCAGATATGAAAACTCTTCATACAGTCCTGACACAGAGGAGGTGCCCAGCAATGATTTGTTATCAAACTCTGGGCTTTCCAGAGAAACATTTAAGCTGTCTGAGAAATTCCCCCCACTGGACTGGGAGCATTACTTTCCTAGACAGGAATCTTACAGGAGTTCTCTCCACTGGCCCCACTGTGGGCCATTCTCTATAGAGCAACCAAACTGAATCTTCATCAATGTAAATCTGACATACCGTTTCCCTACAACAAACCCTCCACTGGCATCCTTTCACACTTTAAACTCAAATCGTGACTCCTACAGCTCCTCCTGCTATTTTGAGTAAAGTAGGTACTTTGAGTACTCAAAGTAGCAGGAGGAGAACAAAGTCCTCCCCTCCTCTCACGAGAAGCCCTATGTGCTTGGCCCGGATGTCCGTCAGACCTGATTGGCTGCCCTGCTCGCTCTAGGGTACACGTGACACTGCTGCTCCCTGAACACATGCGCACTCTGGCTTCTAAGGACTTGTGTGTCTGTTGCTCCTGCCACCTGCCACCTGGGAAAACCTTCCCCAGGCCCAGATACCCCCAAATGGGGATATCTCTCTGCTCAAGCCTCACCTCTTCAGAGAGGTCTTCCTCCCCTGAGAGCTTCCCTTGAGAGCTTCTCAAATATCTTTCCAGTTCTCTCCACCCCGCTCCCCACCTGTTTGTGTTTGCTCATAGAACTTAACACTACTTAACTGTCTATTATAACTTAGTGTGCCTGTTCATGGTCCCCTCCCCACTTCTAGAATATAAGCTCCATGACAGCAGGGACCCTATGTTTGGCTAGTATGGATTTCTACTGCCTCCTACAGGGCTTGGCACCTAGCTAGCGCTAACCCCACTTTTGTAGAATGAATGCATGATTCCGAGAGTACAGAAGACACTGCACCATCACCAGCAAATCTGTCCCAAAGTCACTACACTCTTCTGAGTTGCTGATAATGATCTCTGACATAATGTACTCCAGCCTCCTGCACGAGCGGCTGGGCAAACGGAGGCATACAAAGAGACACGGCCTTCTCTTGGTTACTCTCTCAACCTGTTTCTCCAAAGCAGCCTGAAAGATTAGCAAATTCAACGAGCTGAAAAATGAGCTAACCCAAGGCAGAGTGTCATTGCTGGTGGAGTGGCCCTCTCTAACAGCTTACCTGGATTTGTGACTGTCAAGTAGGCTCTCACTTCACTGATGTAATACGAGTTTTCATCCTGTAAAACAGCAGTGTGTTAACCTTTGGGTAATTTATTTTTACATTTATGATCCTGGGTTATAAACTTTGTTCAGGCAGGATTCCAGCTATTTAGTCCTTGATATGGGGATTTGGGGGTGTGTTGGTATAGAACCATAATTGTGTCTGAAAACTTTGAAACAGTAAGTATACCACACAATAAATAAATAATAAGTAACGCCCTATTCCTGGTCCCAAGTTTCTCTACTGCATACTGGTTGCTAGAGCTTGAAATTCAAATTCCACCAGTCTAGAATCCCTTAAGTTAGGCCGAGTTTCTTTCTGTTAAAATGCATATACATCTGGAAGGTGGAGAGGTTGGAGGGGTATACAATAAGCTTTCACTAGTAATGCATATCTTAGGGTAGAGATTCAAATTGAGACCGCTCATCTTTTTTTTAAAGGCATGAAGAACTTCAGCATTTAAAGATTTATTTATTTATTTGAGAGAGAGAGAGAGAGCACAGAGGAGAGCGGCAGAGGGAAAAAGGGCAAGAGAGTCTCAAGCACACTCTGTGCTAAGTGCAAAGTCTGATGCAGGCTTGAATCTCATGACCCTGAGATCAACCTAAATTGAAACCAAGAGTCTGTTGCTTAACTGACTGAGTCACTGAGGCACCCTGAGACCACTCATCTTTAGGGTACCATGGGTGGACTTCATGGGGCTCATAAACTCTGGAAAAAACAGTGTGTAAAAAATTTTTCATGCATTTTCCTGGGGACGGTATCAATTGCCTTAACTAGATTAAAGGGTTCATGTCTCTAATATGGTTAGATGGGGCCACCATGAGGGATTCTGAAAAGAAATGGTTTACTCTGAGACCGCTGGGTATGCTCTAAAAGAGGACCCCAGGAGGTTGTATTCAGAAATATTAAGCAGTGTTCACATTTTATTCAAGGATTGTCCTTTTGGAAAAACAAAACAAACAAATCATTACAAAACAGCCCTATAACTTCCTGAGACACTTAAGAGTGTGGACCATTAAAGATAACTGAATTGGGATATGAAAGGATACGTTGAAAAAGGAGGTTTCGGGGTTTTTTAAAGTAGGCGATTTAGTTCTTATTTGTAAACACTCATTAGAAACTATCCACAGGGGCGCCTGGGTGGCTCAGTTGGTTGAGCAACTGCCTTCAGCTCAGGTCATGAACCTTGAGTTCCGGGATCGAGTCCCACATCGGGCTCCCGGCTCCTCGGGGAGTCTGCTTCTTCCTCTGGCCTTCTCTCCTCTCATGCTCTCTCTCACTTTCTCTGTCTCTCAAATAAATAAATAAATAAAATCTTAAAAAAAAAAAGAAAAGAAAAGAAAACTATCCACAATGGCACCTGGGTGGCTCAGTTGCTTAAGTGACTACCTTCGCCTCAGGTCATGATCCTGGAGTCCCAGGATACAGTTCCGCATGGGACTCTCTGCTCAGCAGGGAGTCTGCTTCTCCCTCTGACCCTCCTCTCTCTCATGCTCTCTCTCTCTCATTCTCTCTCTCTCTCTCAAATAAATAAAAAAATAAAATCTTTAAAAAAGAAAGAAAGAAAACTATGCACAAGTGAGAGGTGAAAAAAATGGTAGAGCAACGAAAATCAGAATCTGAAATGGAATTATCTTTAGAAGTTCCAGGTCTAGTCACAAAGAAATTTAACGATAATAATCTTGACTACATTCAGTCCATTTGTGTATTATTTGTAGATGAAATGATGATTCCCTACGCAATATAAGGGTTCTAAAAATACAAGCTGTTTTTGTAAGGTAACTGCTACTGGTACACTCGACTCTAGGTCCTATAATTTGTTGAGTAGCACCTACCACATATTGGCTTCTTACCTCGTGCCAGGCACTGGAGCAGACACTTCTCTGCCGTGCCTTATTTAATCCTCACAGCAATTCTCAGAAGAAACAGAGGCTCACTGACTTGCCCAAAGTCCCAGCCCTAATAGGTGGCAGCAGAAGATATGACGCCAAGCTTCTTATCTCCACGTCTAGCATTTAACTTCTCTCATATCCTCTCCAGACCAGGCATTGCTCTAGGTCCTGGAAGAAGAATAAGACCTGGCTCCTTCCTTCAAGGTGCTCAGTCTTGGTTCTCAAAGGCAAGGTGAACAATGTGCTTGGCCCATCCGTTTGTTCCAGAGAGAACATCTGTGAGTCAGGCCCTTCTTTGGTCACTTTCACAAATCATTTATTCAGTTTATTCTTTATTTGGGGTCCTTTTTAGCATATAAGAGACCCGCACTTCGGGGCCCAAAGTCACTGATACAAGATCCTGCCCTATTTTAAGAGCAGAGAGGATCCACTGATGGGATTTAAGCAGGACAGTGACATGAGTTGACTTTCGTTTTTGAAATTACAAGGGTTGCAGTGTGAAATTGCTTCAAGGAGCTGCAGGAGAACAATGATAAGGTCAGCTCCAAGCTCCAGAGGGGACCTCCTGGAATCTTCCCTTTCCTGTGGCATCTCCTTGATCTGGAGATGTCCTTACATAAGGAAAGGCTTTGTATTTCTACAAAGGCTTCATAGTTTACTAAGTGCATGCTATCACCTACATTTCTCCTTTGATCCTCACAACGGCCCCCTGAGACAGAATAAATATTATCAGCCCATTTTGCAGCTGAGAACAAAGAGGCTCAGAGGAGTTAAGCATCTATCTCTAATTCACATTGTAGGTGACACAAAGCAAAATCTGGTCTATAGGATCCTGCCTTACATTTTCCTCCATAGGATGTGTGGGTATGGACAAATAAATTCATTGTGCAAGAACTTTCTTTCCCATTCCCTGAAATGCAGTTGTCCATATTTAAGCATCTATCAAAAATAGAACCAGCTACAAAATTTGTGGGGCCTACTATAAAACCAAAATGTAGGATTTCTTGCTCAAAAATCACTGAAGAATTTCAAGAGGTGATACCAAAGCTTAAACCAAACATGGGCTCAGCTGACTGCTCAAGTCACATGCTCACGAAGCCAGCCCTGACAGGAAGGGCCATTCCTGCTCCCCAAGAACTAGTACTGTATAGGGCTAAGGCCAAAAGTGAGGCCTTCCAAAGCAGATGGCAGAGTGCTCACATTCACTGTGAATTCATCTTTTTTTTAAGATTTTTAAAATTTATTTATTTGAAGGGGGGGAGAGAAAGGGCAGGAAGAGTGGCAGAGGGAGAGGGAGAAGCAGACCCCGCACTAAGCAGGGAGCCTGATGCAAGTCTCCATCCCAGGACTGAGGGATCACGACCTGAGCTGAAGGCAGACGCCTCACCGACTGAGCCACCCCGGCACCCCACTGTGAGTTCGCCTTAATGACGAAACAAGACAGAGTCCAGAGCCCATATCCAGGTTTCCTTCTATTAGCCAAATGCTTCCTGAGCCTGTGTTTATGTCCATGGTTAGGGTAAAGGAAAAGCATTTGTTAGGTGAACTCATGTAAACAATAGCATAGACAGATGTTTAGTTTCCTTGAGATTCCAAATTTTATATAATTTACACTACTGTTACCAAACAAGTCTTATCTAGACAATTGTGCCCACTTTTTCTGTAGTGTTTTGGAATAGAAATAAAAGAATAGAAATAAAATTTTCTTTTTCTTTTTAAGTAATCTCTACACCCAATGTGGGGCTCAAACTCACAACCCTGAGATCAAGAGTAACACACGCCATGGACTGAGCTAGCCAGAAACTCTGAAATTGTCTTTTATTTAAACTAGAGCAAAGTATTTCTTTTTTGACTCAGAAGCTCAGAATTTGTCATAATTTGAATGGTGGTAGGGCTGAAGTTTATTCTATAAAAGGGGTTGGCAAGTTTGTTTATGTAAAGAGCCAAACGGTAAATATTTTAGGCTTCCTGGCTCTGTGTAGCTGACACTCAATTCTGTCATTGTAGCACGGAAGTAGCCATAGACCAACACATACACAAGCAAGTGTGGCCCCATTCCAGGAAGCTTCATTTATGGACACTGAAATTTGAATTTCATATGATTTCCATGTGCCATGCAATGTTCTCTACTCCCCACTAGCCATTGAAAAATATAAAAGTCATTCTTAGGCTGCAGACTATACATTTTTTGGTGGCAGCCTGAATCTGGTCTGGGGGCCACAGCATGGCAACTGCTGGTCCCCACCATCAGTGAAAAACAAAGTTGCAGTTCATTTTTCAGTTGGTTAAAACAAAAGCAAAAAATAACTATGGGGACTTCATCAAGATAAAAAGGGTTTGCACAGCAAAGGAAATAGTTAACAAAACTGAAAGGCAACCTACAGAATGGGAGAGGATATTTGCAAATGACATATCTGATAAGGGGCTAGTATCTAAAATCTGTAAAGAACTTAACAAACTCACCACCCAAAATAACAAAAAATCCAGTCAAGAAATGGGCAGAAGAAATGAACAGACATTTCTGCATAGAGGACATCCAAATGGCCAAGAGACACACGAAAAAGTGCTCAACATCACTCAGCATCAGAGAAATACAAATCAAAACCACAGTGAGATACCCCCCCACATCAGTCAGAATGGCTAAAATTAGCGAGTCAGGAAATGACAGATGTTGGTGAGGATGCAGAGACAGGGGAACCCTCCTACCCCGTTGGTGGGAATGCAAGCTGGTACAACCACTCTGGAAAACTGTATGGAGGTTCTTCAAAAAGTTGAAAATAGAGCTACCCTATGACCCAGCAATCACACTACTGGGTATTTACCCTCAAGATACAAATGTAGTGATCCGAAGGGGCACGTGCACCCGAATGTTTATAGCAGCAATGTCCACAATAGCCAAACTATGGAAAGAGCCAGATGTCCATCAATAGATGAGTGGATAAAGAAGATGTGATAGAAATATACATACAACGGAATATTACACAGTCATCAAAAAGAATGAATTCTTGTCATTTGCAATGATGTGGATGGAACTAGAGGGTATTATGCTAAGCAAAATAAGTCAGCCAGAAAAAGACAAATACCATATGATTTCACTCATGTGAAATTTAAGAAACAAAATACATGGACATAGGGGAAGGGAAGGAAAAATAAAATAAGAGGAAAACAGAGAAGGAGGCAAACTATAAAAGACACTAAACTCTAGGAAACAAACTTCCAGTTGCTGGAGGGGAGGTGGGGGGCGGGGGAAGGAATAACGGGGTGATGGGCACCAAGGAGGACACTTCATGTAATGAGCACTGGGTGTTATATGCAACTGATGAATTGCTAAATTCTACCTTTGAAACTAATAATACGGTATATGTTATATGTTAACTAAATTGAATTTAAATAAAGATTTAAAAAATAATAAAAAAAGAAATGTTATAAAGAGAACAGTTAATCTCCTATTTGGGAGAACAAATCTATGCTAAGACTTTTTTAATACCAATTAAAAATATCTTTTTATTCCCATGTATCCTAGTTTGAGTTGTCAAATATTTGTGACCATTTCAAAAATTTTATTTTTTTGCTTATTCAGTAGGATGGGAAGAATTATAACAGGACTCACCTCTTAGTTGGATGTGAAGATTAAATGAAGGAATACATGTAAAAAACTTACCACAGAGTCTTCACTCAAATTTTAACCAGTGTTACTCACAATGGTGACGAGAAATTAGATTGTCCCTTCCCAGTAAACCTCTCTCATTGAGCTCTAATGATCCTTTCTTGTCTATTTCTTAGAGCTCAGAGCTACCATAAATGGAAAGAGAGAGCAAGCAAATTAAGCTTTGATAGCCCTACCCATCAAAGAAACAGAGCTGAAACCTCAGCTCTGGGGGATGGGAGACAGGTGGGCACAGAGGAAGTGGTGGAGGGTTTGGGAGGGTTTGTGGCTGACACAGTGACTCCTCATCACCAGTATCTAAGAGCTCGGCAGTATCTCATCAGAGGGGCCCTAATTCCCCAAGGGACCTAAACATCCTCCTTAGCAAAAAACTAGGTCCAGAGCAAACCAGTCAATCAACCTGTCCCGGAAGGCATACCAATGACCTTGAGGCCCAGGGTCCTCTCTCTAACTTCAGCAAAATGCACTGTGGGAGTTTCATAGTCACCGGTGTTCAGGATGTGGATTTTGTCTTCAACATCAATCAGGCCTTTTTTGCTCAGCATTGCTGTAACTATGTCAAGAAATCTTTGCTCTGTAAATAGCAAGGGGAAGCCAAAGAGGCTGTTTCTTTGGAGCTGCCGATCTACTTTTTGGCAGCTTGGACAAGAGTCCCTGCGAAATTTAGGTTCATTTCCTCATCAAACAATTTGCTAGAGATATAGTTATGTACAAACTCAGGGCTGGGCACTGTGAGTAAATCACAAACACGCCTTCAAGACAGCAAAATGTGCAATGAGTGCAATAATTGAGTTCGGGGAACGATCAGTGGAGGGTCAGGAAACCAAAAGAAGAAAGCCTCCCAGTTTTACCTGGGATGGTGGTGGGGGCTGGGGCAGTGGGGGAGACTTCACAGGGTAAGGATGTATGAGCCATCTTAAAGCATGAAAGCAAAAGGGGCTGAGGGGTGGGAGGGACGTTCCAGACAGAGGAAAGCGGGGCATGAGATAATACAGCATACTGGGGAAGCTCTAAATAGTACACTCTAAGGGGGTTCACATTTGAACATTGAGAACAGTTTTCAGAAGTCTCTAAGTTAAGAGGGCTCCAAATACCCCTGGAAGGCTCTGGGTAAACACCAGGGCGGTGGACAGCATTAGCTTTCCTTGGCTGGCCAGAACGCTGTCAGGCCCGGTGTCCCTCCCTCTGCCCTCAACCTTCCGACTCGTTTCTCCCATGTCCCATCCCGAGTCAGGGCTGGAAGCCTTGAGCTGCCCTGACAGCCAGGTGGATGAGAAAAGGGTAGTATTGAGCTGGAAAAAATAAACTCTACACAAAGTTACTGAAAGAAGTTTTGAAACAAACTATCCTAGCAGGAAGGACATTGTGCAGAGTGAGGGAAGGGAGATCTATTTGTCTCGCACCCAGAGAGCCTGAACAACTTTCAATTTGTCACCTTAATCAAATGAGACACTGACATAGGAAGGTTTCCAGTTCTTTAAAAGATGAAATGAGAGAAATGAAAAAAGAAACCCACCTCTCCTAACCCCGCTATGGGCCCCATGCCACACTGAGCATTGCCGCACACACTAGCCCGGTTCACCTTTACAGGAGCCTAACAACAGAGGTGGTGGTGGGCCTCATCTCACGGAGGAGGAGACAGGCTCAGAAAGAGAGCTAGCGACTTGTCTGTGGTCACATAGAAATGATATGGATAACTTAAGTCTCGACTGAACAACATCAAGAGACAGTTTGGGAGGCAGACTTTTCTTTACATTTCTGTCATTGGCAGTATTTCAAGTAAAAAAAAATCACATATTATTGTCCATGTTTTGAAACCTGGAACTATAGTCTGTATTTCTTTTTCTTCTCCCATGATGTCTAGCTCAGTGTTCAGGACACAGCAGGTGCTCAGTAAATTCCTATTAGTGAATTGTTAATTCAGGCTCGCTCACCAGCGTCCATTTACCATTCTCCAACTTGGTTCTCATTTGTAACATTTATGATGTCATAACTAACATAAACTATTTTCCAACATTCTTTTTCTCAAGAGTGGGGGTTCTTAACCAGGGGTGATTTTTTTCCCCCAGGAGATATCTGGCAATGTCGGGAGACATTTGGGGTTATCACAAATGGGGCTGGGTGTTGTTACTGGCATCTAGTAAATAGGGGGCCAGGGATACTGTTCAATATCCCACAAGGCACAAGATAGTCCCCATCACAGACTTATCTGGCCCCAAATGTTAATACTGTTGCTGCTAAGAAGCACTGGTCAGAGGGTAGCAACAGTTTGAAAAGCGGCTGACAGAATTGCTAAGGCCATTTCTCCTGTGGAAGAAACTAGACGGCTTTCCTGCCTAAATGCATTTCACACAGACCACCTATTAAGGCAGAGCGTCCACAGGCCAAATCTGGCTGACAACTGTGTTCTGTTTGGCTAGCTTTGTTCAAGTTTCCAAAAAAATGTGTTTCCAACATTTAAAAATAAGATGATCTGGATTTCCGCCTTGTCTTGAACAGTCAGAAGATCTGACAACACGGGTTTCTGGTGACCAACTGAGAGATGATATGTAAAATATTTAACAACTGATAGAGTAGGGCCGCAGCCGCTCAGAATGTATACCCGGCCGTCCAGAATGGATGTCCACCATAAAAGACAGTGACAGTCCTCAGGGAGGGATGCCAGCCCGGCCACCGGCATCTCTGGGAAGGATGGGCACTCCCCTATCTGTGTCTCCTCACTTCTGAGGCTCGCCTCTGGCATCTCAATACTCCGATGTTTTGCTTAGGCAGACATAATGGGAAGATGAAGTCGTCATCAAAAGTGGGGGGAAAAAAAAAGACTGCCTGTTTCAAGGGGAAAAAAATTACTGGCCTAGTTCTCTCTTTCAATTCTATACTTAGCCCCTGTGATCTTTGAACTTGTAGTCACTATTTTAGCTTAAACGAGTTCTCTTTTAAAATGTGGAAATTCTCCTGAAGGACTAAGGTTGGTGGGAACTTTTGCTTTCTATAAGCTTCCTTGCTTTCCTCTTGTCGTAGAGCTAAGGTCAGCTGCTTGAGGAATTGGTGCTGGGGAGTGAAAC
The DNA here is from genome assembly GCA_028533885.1 of Nasua narica. NCBI lineage: Eukaryota > Metazoa > Chordata > Mammalia > Carnivora > Procyonidae > Nasua > Nasua narica. The sequence goes on from CM052799.1 coordinate 121,100,479, forward strand.
GAATAAGGTGAATTTGGTTGGTGGGACTCAGGCAAAGCAGTTACTGCAAACTTGGCGCCATGGATAGTGGCTCTCCTTGCTCCTTCCAGAAGGTGGGTGGAGGGAGGAAGGCCCTGCTGGCCCTTCTAGCTCCATCCCTGTACTCATTTCCTGCCTGTACCTCTGGAGGCACAGAGATTTCCAGAAAGGCAGGGGCTCAACCCTTGGGTGGAGTTTGATCAAACGGAACCCAGTCTGGAGACACTGGGAAGGCAAGCAGAGAGAGCATCAGGAGACAGAGGAAAGAAGCAAAAAGGGACACTGAAAGGTGCCAAAGAAACTCCCGCTTGCAGGCCTAAGGCAGTGGCCACAGTGGGCTACAGACGAACGCTGGGCTTTGATGCCTTCCTTCAGACAGTGACTCACACAGGCAGTAGTCTGGGTGGAATCAAGCCCTGAACTAAAGCTTGTGCCTGAACTAAAGCTTGTGCCTGTACCCTCTGCCTTTTTGCTGAAGTGACTTTAAAAGAATTCCTGACCCTTCTGTAGGTTTAACCTCAGTTGTCCTGAAGTAGAGCATGCATTCTTCCCAGAATGTTCTTCTGGTGTGAGAGAATATGTTTTTCCCATTTGATACTGAAAGAAAACCCCTGACTTCTCCAGTGCACCTCTACTTTAAGGAGAACTGTATGCGCAAGGAGGATAAAGTCTTCCACACCAAGTTAAGAACGTCAACACCCTCTATTGAACATTGTTATGTGCCAAGCACTGTGCAAGACAATTTACATACGCCATTTCTGATTTTCCCAAGGGTCTCGCTAAGGAGGTGTAATTATTTCCATCTTATAGACGAGAAAACATGCCCCAACTAGTCCCAAATCATGTGGCTAATCAGTGTTATGGCTGAGAGCCAATCTTGGCTTGTTTCATGCCAATGTCTATGCTCATTCCTCTCCAAGCTCTGGTACCCAAGACCTCTAAACTCAGGGGTCACATTCAACAGGTAGGAAGGAGGCCCATGCCAAGTCAGCTGCGAGCGTCCTCTCAGCACCACCTCTTCCGCTCTTACTTGGCCTACCTGAATGATGCTTTGGGAGAAGCAAGGACAAGTCTCTCCTTTGAGAGCGGGATGACCAACGTTGTAGCCCCAAGACATTCATCCACTTGAGTCATTGTAATCATAGCTACTGGCTCTTGAACATCTACTTTCCAACTACTGGACGATGCTCTTTACAGAGGTGATCTTTAATTCCCTTCCCTCATTTCTCAAGTATTCAAATAAAGCTCAGACATGTTTTAAGTTGCCTGCCTGATGTCACAAGGAGAACAAGTGACAGAGTCAAATTTCAGCCAAGACTCTCTGACCTCATGTCCATAGTCTTTCCACCCCACTCTGTGGTCCACCCCTTTTGTAATATGGTCTGGAAAGTCCAGTGCCGGGTTGGTCCCTGCATCTTGCTGCAGTTGGAAAGAACCCATCATGGCATTTGATTTTGGTCTGAGAATAATCCTGTTTCTGTGTGCTCACTGGGGAATTTCAGTGGGTCTGTGGATCTTTAACTTCCTCCTTTGGGTGGTTTGCAAAGGGCACTTATGGCTGGGTTCCCCAAGGCCACGTCTCCACTAAGAGGCACTGAAGCCCTTCTTGGGCTGCACAGAGGAGGCTGAAGGGGTTAGGGAGCAAACATGAGATGTTGACACTTCCCTTCTCTCCATCTCTGTGCCCCTCATTCTTATCAGAGAATATCTCAAAAGGCTCTGAGATCTATTTCCTCTGGAACTTAAAGTGAAGTGTAGGGTTGCACCACCAGGCCCCAGGGGGAGGGAAAGGGAAAGCAATGCTAGAGCCAGTTAGTATGAAGGAGCTCAGCCCTCACCTTTGTAAATGTGAAATTCACAAATCCGCCTTGGAAATTCAAGAGAAGGTTGGATTTTCGGGAGCCACAGCTCCCAGAGGCTTGGGTTGCGTTGGGGTCGATATTGAAGTATCTCTGAGGTGAAAAAACCTAAACCAAATAAAATAGATCAGATCAATGAGATGTCAAGGAAAACTCTAGCTTGGGGACTGTGAGCACAGGCTAGCAAGTGAGCCTGAAACTCAAGTCTAGTGAGTGTTCACTTGAAAATTTCAATCTCTCTCATTTCTAAACTGCTATGTTCAAAAGATTTTTCAAAGAAGGAGTTCTCCCACAGAAAGAGTTCCTCAATAGTTCATTTATAGCCAGTCTATTCCTGCTATACTGTATGGAATTTAATTTTTGTTAAACATATTACAAGGTACTACAGAAAAGATCTTGCCATCTAATGTACTTCTGTTTCAAATGAAAACCTGAATGTGGAAGTTTCATAAAACCTGTGCAAAAAAAAAAAAAAAAGAATTATTTTTATGATGATTCTTTTAGTAAATTGAATAATCTTTTTTTTTAAAGATTTTATCCATCTACTTGAGAGAGAGAGATTACAAGCAGGCAGAGAGGTAGGCAGAGAGAGAGGGAAGCAGGCTCCCCACTGAGCAGAGAGCCCGATGCGGGGCTTGATCCCAGGACCCTGAGATCATGACCTGAGCCGAGGGCAGAGGCTTTAACCCATTGAGCCACCCAGGTGCCCCAGTAAATTGAATAATCTTAACCCCACCCCCACCTCTTCTAACCTTCTTGTTAACCTGGAATTTTGATACTAATGTCACAGCTGGCTGCAACCATGGAGACCATGTAAGTCAAACCCTTCCCTTCACAGGAGAGTTGCTGAGGCTTGAAGTCAACAGGAGGGGTAGGGCCAGGCTGGGGTCAATGAGGAACACACCCCAACACTCTATCCATGTTGGCTAAAAGTGAGAGGTGTGCATGGTTACAACTTTGGTGTATGCCTTCCACTCGCCAGTGGCTATCCGTTTCTATTTTTATATGTATTCTAAAACAGATTCATCTTTTAATGGAGCACCTTGGAGAAAGAGGAGCTTGCAGCTATTTATTTCATTAAAAGACACAAGATGCAGAGGGAATTCTTAGCAAGACACACTTCCCTCACACTTTTTGAAGACAGTGTTACAGTCCTATGGCCCCAACTTACCGACTCTGTGTCTTGAACCGCTAGCTCTATCCCCATCTCCGCTTTGATACAGAGCCTGCTTCCATTTAGAACTTGATACATTCCAGTCTTGGCTGACGAAGGCCGCGGTGCAAGAGTGGGCCCAGAAGTCGTGGTGGCAGGTGAGGCCGTTTGGGTGGTATTGTGTGCAGCTGTGGTTGGGCCCGGGGCGTGACTGGGTTGAGTGGACTTGTGACTGGTTGTGCTATGACGCGGTGGGGTGGACAAGGTTGCTGGAAGGGCGGTCTGGTTCCTGGGTTGGGTGGTTTTCCTGGATGTGTGGCTGACAGTCGATGGGCTGGTTTCTGTCATATGGGACACTGGAGGGATGGTGGTTGGCAGTGAACCTGGGCCTGCACTGGGGCCAGTTGTAGCCTCAGTGATGGGAGCAGCTGTGTGTGAGTTATTGGGTGTGGCCAAGGTTGTGACTAGGGTGTGGGTTGTCGGGCTGGTAGTTGGGGTGCGGTTGGCAGTTATCAAGGACATTGTTGCTAGAGTTTTTACTGTTGTGTGTGTGGCTGGGGGCTCAGAGCTGGAGGATGGGGCAGCTCTTTGAGAGGTGATGTGACCATCCATTGATCCGGCTGCTAAAGTTTGGCTAGGGACTTGGTGAGTTAGTTGCAGGAAAGGCTTTGCTGTGGCCTCTGCTGTTGCTGCTGTTGTAGGTTGATAGTCCTCAGTTTCTGGAAATACTTTTATTCTTATTTGACTGCCATAATGCAAAATCACTGCAAATTAGGAAACAAAAGTGTTACCACACTATGAATTCACATTGGTGAATCCCTCCCCCACCCCATTTTAATGTTTCTTCAGTACAAATTAAGATGCATTTATTTATTTACTTTACTCTTTGAGATAGTGACCTTATTGCCTATATATTGCACACACACACACACACACACACGCATATATATGCATATGCACACACACACACAGTCAGAAGTGTGATTCCTGGATCACATGGTAGCTCTACATCTAATTCTTTTGAAGATAAATATGATTTATTTTATTATTTCCAAACATGCTCATTTACTTTTAATGAGGAATGTGCATATATTTCGATCTGTGTGACATTTATAAGGATATAACAATGAAGTGAAGAACCAAAGATTCTACCACGAGGCCACAACTTAAGCATTTAGGTTGAACCCATTTTTTTTTTTTACAGGGTTGTGATCATACTGCAGATATTCTTCGGTGTCCAGCCCCTTTGTCTGTACAGGGTGTGGTACTAACACTGCCAAGTGGTCATGCTTAGCTAGATATCTAAGTGTGGATGCCCCTTCATTCCCCATCTTCCCATGTGACTCCGGACAGTTCCGGATGGAGAGTGTTCCTGGGTGGGGTGCTGCTGTGATGCCCTAACAGAGCTGGACAGCATGAATAGTGGTAATAAAGCCTTATACAGAGTTGTGTAGTTTGCATACAATCATACAATGCCAGGTTTGAAAGGGGTCTTAATGATCATCTAGTCCAAACCCTAACCTGATGTGTAAATTGTACCTATGAATATTTGCCACATGTTCATCCAACCGATGCATAATTACCTCAAATGATAGGAGATTTGTTTCCCTTCCGTTTTTTATTTTGCTGTGAGTGTTTGTAAAGATAGACCAGTTCTTATCATTTCTTTACTTCACCCTTTGAATGGCCCATGCTTTCTCAAGTAGGAAAGAAAGGAGGACAATATCTAGTGGGCTGTCCTTCATAGTTTGGCCTAAATGCCAGTCTTCAGAGAGTCCTGACATCCTTATATAAATAGTTCCCCACCCTACAATTCCCCAACACCATGTTATATTCATTGCCTACACTGCACTAATCGCAACTGATAATTATATAAGGGGATGGTACTAACATATTTAATAGTAAGCCTGGCCACACAGTGTGTACCAGGGGAATAACAGCCCTGATTATATGTTTATTTATTGGTTTATTTATTGACTGTGCATCTCTCCCACTAGATTAAAAGCAACCTCAAGGTGGAGATTGTGTATATTTTTTTCACCACCAGTACTTATGCATAGAAAGTGTTCAGTGCATATGAGTTGGATGAATAGATAACTGGATGGGTAAATGAGGATAACTGCATTGTAGACCATCTAGGATTTACTGTAAGGCTCAAACAAATGGGTTTAAATGAAGTCGTCCTAGACCATCAACCATATGTACAACGTGTGTTATTGTCACAGGTTCTCTACTGGGACCTTCCTTAAGGGTGGAAGGCCTCTGGCTCTTTTTCAACCAGAGTAGTTCTGCCCTGTCTCCTCCCAAGCACATAGCAGATCAGAAAACTGAGCAAAATGCAGATGATGTTCCTTGAGAGTTTAGGATCAGGCACACTGAGAGATGGCTCTGTCTCCTCAGTGTTATGGTTTCATTGTATTTACCCATTGTATTTACACTCACTGGAGCTGCGGCTCCCTGGTGCTGGCCAGCAACTTGGGAAAACACAGGTAAAAGGGAAAAGAGATCACTCTGTTCTGGCATTTAGAGTCCTGAAGTTCATATATAATCAACATCATCCATAAACTCCTTTACTAGCTCCCTCTTTCATTCATTACATTTCTAAGTGGTTATTTTTTCTATAATAATAGCAATGAAACATCCAAGTTATTGGGCACTTACTACATAGCAGGCCTTAGGTCAAGGGTCATCTTTCACCAACTCCTCTCAAAACCCTCTGATGGTTCTATCTTTATCAACCTTTCAGATGAGGGAATTCAGGTTTAGAAAAATCCCATCAACTTGGCCATAATCCCACAACTAGTGTATTCTGGAGATAAGACACTTAGTAAATTTTGGAGGTGAGACTTGAGCCCCTGTCTGAACCAAAGGCTGGCCTTGGCTTTGGGATGGATGGAGGTGATGTGCATCACTGAGAGGAATGGCAAGAGAAGAGACAAAAGCAGAGAAGAGAAGAGCAGGGTGCCTCTCCATCGATGCCAAATCTCCAGACCCTCATAATGGTGGTCTTTGATAAGCCTTTCAAAAGCTTATATGATACAATAGTGATTATTTTCCAGAAGAAAAGTTCTAACTTCAATTAATGCTTATGAATTATTTCTGCAAAGCTGGCTCGAAAAATGAGAAAGACAAAAGCACCAGTTTAAATTGTCCTGAATAACCTTTAAGAAGGCCTTATTAATGACATTAAGTTACGTGAGACTATTACTAAATGGGGTTTTTTTTTTGTATCTAAAAATGTTCATTTGGATAACTTGTAGGATACTTGAGAATTGTGGATTTTATGGACTGTAGGTTTTCTTTGTGAACCTTCATAAAATCACTATATGTGGAAACTTTATGCCTGCATTGTAGAGCTTGGAGCAAGATTTTTCCTTTCAAGATTGTTAAAAAGGCTGACAGTTGTGGAAGATTTATTTTTACAATTTATTTGGGCTAAACCTGAGTTGCTGGTTCCTTCGTCATGATCCCAACAGAAACCCTATTAAGTTTATACTATTACTATGGAGAAAGAGAATTCACCACAGATGTACTCTCGAGGAATATCTTATTGTGGTAAGCAAAGATTGCTGTAGAGAACTCTGGGAGACTGGGAACCACTTGCCTTTGTTCTTTCGAGGAGATCATTAGATCCTTCATAAAAATCTCACTGTGTATGGTTTATGCTTATGAACTAAAGCAAACCTTTCTCAGCTGAGTAGAATATCCTCAACTGAGTAGCACACCCTTTAAAATGGGGAGCCTTTCTCATTATGTAACTAAAAGTCCTCTCTCAGTAGTGATAAATGAACTCAAACAAGGGAGGAAAAGCACATTGGTCTTTCATGAATGCACAGCCTCCCAAACAGGACAAGATGAATCATGGTACCCATCAAGATATACCTGATGTGCAGGAAGTATTTATGGGGTAGTTGGATGTGATGGCAGTCATGGTGTCTTGACATAGTGTGTGGCTTTGTGGTAGGCAAAAGCCTGGGCCAGCAGGTGGCAGGACCAAAATTGTCAGAGTGTGCTATAGATTGTACTAGAGTGTATTCCCAGATAGAACTGGGAACTGTTCTAATAGTCCTCTGCTTCCCCTCTGTAGCTTCTCTTCTCCCCTTCCCATTTCCCTATAGAAGTAGGTGTAAAAGATGGGCAGGTAATTAGACAGAAAACTGAAAAGAGTAAGTATGTTGTGTGTTATAATAAATTCTTGAAAGTTCATATGTTAGGTAGTTAATAGAAATAATGCTTTGTAACTCTTTTAAAAGGTCTATGTATATGATCATACATATATGACCAATCTTTGTCAAAATTGGGTCACAGTTCTTAAAGAGGACCTTTGACTCTGTAAAGGGTTAGTTAAGTTTGACTGTCTGTCTGAGACCTACAAAGAGAGCAGTGGGCAGACGCAAGGATAGGGCATAGCTCAGAATCTGTTTCAACCCTTCCTCTACTCAAAAGAACACAGTCCTGGAGTTCACATGCTGATTCGTCAGGCCCACACCCCGAATCCCCTAGCATCTTCTCCCCAGGATTCAGGAGACTCAGCCAACAAGTACCCCTGAACCTAGACCCATTGCTTGGACTCCTCTAGATGATGAGGTGCAGGACGAGGTGCTAGAAGGTTTGGATTCCCCTACAACCCATAGAAGGAGCTGAGAGATGACTCATCAGCCCAGCTCTGGGAAAGTCAGTGACCATACAATGGCTTTTTCTCTAGGTACATCCGGGAAGGCTGGTACTTCCCAGATAGCCTTTGTTTGGTTTCCTGGCCACACCCAATTCAACAGATAGTAGGAGCTTCTTCTGAGCCAGCCTCCATTCCAGACACTGGGTCTTTGTTTTTAGGGGCTCAAAACCTTGTGAGGCAGACACATAAGTGGACCCCATTCCTCGGTATGACAAGTGTTATTAAAGAAGCAGGCCCTGAGTGTTATGAGGTGGGGTGGGGAATTCAACACCAAGACAAATTCTTTAGGTGGACAAGAAAGTGAGTAGTATCTCAGGCCGGAGGAAAAGTATGTGCAAAAACACAGGGTCTTCAGAGCCTGGTAGGTTTGGAGAACAGCAAGGGGGTAAACATGATGGGAACATAAGGAGGAAGGAGATGTCTGCAGTTGGGAACACAGTTGAGAAGTAAATGGAGCCCCGTGGCCACACCCAGGGGCAGGAAACTGAATTTCAGCCCCTAAATACTTTTTCTGGCCCCTCCCCAGGGAGCAGAAGCAGCCCCAGCTGGGCACAGCAGGAAGACTGTTTCTAGATGTGTGAGGCACCAGGGGTGGGTCCCTAGTAAGATTCTGTTTACGGTTTCACAACTTAACCTTCAATCTTTCAGCAAAAAGATATAAATCTTACCTCTGTTACTTTTGGTGGGACTTGAGATTCAAAGAGAACCCTCGCACAGAAGTAGCTCCAGTCCCGTGGCACAGACCGGCTGCTGGCTAACTACTCCCAGATCCGGCCTCCCTTTTTTCCTTAGTAACAGAACCACAAGTTTAGCTGAGCTGAGCACTTGCTGCCTGGAATAAAGAACGCTACCTCCAAGACTCCCTTCCAGCTGGGTGGGAATGTGTGATTGCATTTGAGCCAAAGCGGTAGAAGTGGTAGGGTCATGTGGGTCTTCTAGGAATGCTGCCGGAAGGGGGCTCCATCACCTATGTAACCTATCTATTGCCTTTCTGTTTTCCTTTTCAAACCAGCCTGCAACTTGTAAGTGATGGCTGGAGCTCCAGCAGACATTTAGAACCATGAAAGGACCTTGCAGGTGGGAGTCACACATAGGATGGAGGGGCCTCGATAACGAGCTCCCACACTGGACCTGCCATGGATTCTTCTGGACTTGTTTTCATATGAAAGAGAAACACACACTTATCTTGTTTATTTTGCTCTTATTTGTCTTTTAGGGGCAGCTGAATCTAAATGTAACCCATACAAATTTAAATCCCCTCATTTTGTGCAGGGAAATAGACCAGGGCAGCAAAGTGAGTGGATGAAGATTACAGAGCTAGTTTACCTAGAAGCTATGTCTCTCCTACCAAAATGTCCAATGGTTTTTGCTCCTCTCCAATCCAAGAAGTATGTCTTGATCCTATGCATGCAGGGTCCTGAAACCAGGCTTCCTGGATGCAAAATCTCAGGGCTGCCACTCGCTAGTTGAGTGACCATGAGCAATTCCTTAACCTGCCTCAGTACCCTCATCTGGAAAATGAGGAACACTTCACTCACTCGGTTCACCCTGGAGAATCCACAGCTCAGAGAGGAGAGGGCAGTAGAGGTATTTCCTCTCCACCTCCCCGGGAATTTATTGAGCATGCATTGCATTTCTGAATCTGCCAGTGATCTGCTCACAGGTCACGGAGGCTGATTGCTAGACTGAGATCTTTTGCTTTTTTATTAGCTTGGATTTTGCCTTTTGCCTCCAGAAGACTATCACACTTTATTTCTGAAAATGTGGCGGAAGTAAAACAGCCAGGATAAGGACACTGGCCTGACCCTTCACCCAACTTTCCTGACAATTCATGCCGCATCCCCCCATGGAGCGTGTTAGTGGGGCCATGGGTTTCCCTCACATGTTCAACTCAGTGCTTCTAGAAGGAATTGTGAATTAACCAGCTACTAGGTAATGGCACACAGGAGGACTCAATGTTCTAGAGAGAAAACACTGTGAAAGCAGGCCGTGGGCACATAAAATAATCATTAAAGGCCCAGTTTCCCAGACAGCCTCTCTGACCTCAAGTATAATAGTAATTTTTTTAAAAAAAGTCTTGACTGCTTGGCTTACACCTCTCTGAAATGGCACAATCTGCCAGACCACATCTCATTCATCTTCACAGTTCACAGTTTATATAATATAAACACAGCAGCACTTCCGTTTGAGAAAAACAGGAAAAGCAAGGCATAGTGTGCTTAGCAACGGCCCCGTTTCTAAAGTCTGGCTCAGTTCTCCATCTCTAAAATCTAAGCGATTTCCAAAACTCTCCCTGATAAGGTGCTCGGAACCCATTCGGGAACCAGGTATAGTGTCACTGTCTTCTGGAGTTGACACTTATTCTGCCTGACTCGTGGAAAACAAGTCCAAACTGTGAAAGCCCTTGGGAAAAACATGAAAGTGTGCTCCACACATTTAAGGTAATAAGGAGGAGGTCTTCCCAAGCCAAATACCCAGAGTAGCCGAAGCCATACAGCTGTCTCCAGTCTGTCCGGTCCGTGGCACTAGAATGCATTTGAATCAAACAGGACCAGAGGTAGCAGGGTCACCACGGAAAGCCACGGGTGTCACTCACCAGCCAGGGACACGAAGAGCACCACCACTGCAGAGAGCTGCCAGGGCATGGCTGGGGAGTGCCTCGCCAGGGGCTGGCTCTGCCACTCGTGGTCACACTCAGCACCTCTCCGTCTTCTGAGTAGCACGACCTTAACTCCAGGGCAGGCTCCAGGAACAAAGAAGGTACCTCTCTTCTCCCCTCATTCACTTGTGGCACAGAAACCGACGTCACTTTCATTATGACAAGTAGCTGAAACGCCCTCCCAAGGGGTAAGCTGAATGGGGAGGGAAAGCAGAAGTGGCCCTTGTGCCAAAGCAGCCACTTTCATCTCTGCCTTAGTGTTGGTGAGGGGTGGGCAATATTCCTCCCTCTACTCCAGCCGAGGTGAAGGGCAGCTGAGACCATTTCTTCGCAAGAGATGGAGGATCCGTGGCGGTGCCAACTTCCTTCTCTCAGAAGCTGGGTTTCCATTTTTCCCTAAGATCTTGAGTACCTTTCTCCTCAGCTGGGAGAAAAGCAACCCCTCAGTCATGAAGGTGAGCAGGTGTCTGAAAACTCAGTGGCAAGAGCACTGTCTCTGTGTGTATTCATGAAAAGTCCGAGGTAACTCTGCTTTATGCCCACGGCCACCTCATCTTGTGGAGACCATAAGGAGTCCAAGCTTAGGAGTCAGGGAGAGCTGGGTTGAGTCTGGCCACCAGTTGTATGGCCTTGGGTACTGCCTCTGAGACTCAGTTTCTTCTGCGGTATAATAGGGATGATATCGCCTACTCCCAAGTTGTTTACCTGGAACACAAAAAAATACTCAACATCTTGGAAAAGCAAGCTTTCTGCGTCTTATCTCCTTCCTCTACTAATCAGACAGAACAATGATGGTCCATGTCTCAGGACTGTGAGGAATACACATTTAGGAAGTATATTAGGATAATCTCCTGATTACTAGGTTTAGGGATTTCAGCTGAGTCTCAAATAATTTCCTGAAAAAAAAACTTTGGCTACATTGATTTGATTCTACCATGTTGCTCTAAACCCTCTAATCAAGCAAATTTGCCAGAGTAGTGTGTTTCCAATTTGGATTTTTATGGTGGAAGGTGAAGATTAATGTGTATCCGTTGATCTAATTTTCACAACTACCTGCCTAATACTCTGGATTTTGAGTCAATTTATTCTACAGACAATAATTGAGCAGATACTATATGCCAGACATTCTTCTTACTCCATTTAAGTTCTACAGCCACCCTATGTGGGCACTGTTATTATTGCTGTCTCATTTCACAGATGGGGACACTGAGATGAGAAGTTAGGTAACCTGCCCAAAGTCACTTAGGTAATAAATGTAGAAATTGGGCTTTGAATCCAGTTTGGCTTGAGAGTCTAGGATTTTAAGCACCATGCTGTACTACCGCTGAAGAGGTGTTCTAAACTAGAATACAATATAAACTTTCAAGTTGCTTGATGCCTAGATGAGAAACAATATTTATTAATATACAATAGTAGCCAAAGTGACTGATCAATTATTTGTTGCTTAGAGCTATGCTAGATGAGAAAAGGAATAGTCAGAGACGACTTCGTTGTGGTTGGACCCTAGAGAGACTTTGAAGATTATAGAGGATGTGGATAGTTGGAGAATAGTAATAATATTATTGCCAGTAGTAGTAGTAGTAGTATTTCCATATAAGGAATCTCTACTATGTGCCTAGCACTGTATAACACATACGGTACTCTTAAAGGTGGATTTTTTTTTTAAAGTAGGCTCCAATACAGGGCTTGAACTCACAACCCTGAGATCAAGACTTAAGCTGAGATCAAGAGTTGGACACTTAACCAACTGAGCCATCCAGGTGCCCCTCAAGGCAGATTTTTTTTTAAATTCCAATTTTATTGATGTGGAAACTGAACCACCCAGCATCATACAATAGGCTAAGATTGGCATCATGGCCTACCTAGCCCTGAAGTCTGTGCCTTTTCTCTTAGCATACAGGGAGCAAAATCTCTTGAGTGGTTATAGCTCTGACTGGAGAACACTGGAGAAAAAGTGGGGAATATGGTTGAAAGGTCAAGTTAGTGTCATTTTGGAAAGGTCAAAAAGCCAGACTGAGGAGTTCAGCTTCAACCCTAGAGGACACGGAGCCACTGAACATTTTGAAGGAAGTTGTACATGGAAGCAGGAGTTAGCCTGATACATGGTAAGGGCTCTGGGGCTTTCAGAGAAGTCTCAACCATTGATTCAAGTCAACATTTACTGGTGGAAGTCTGAAACCAGTCTCCTGAGTAAGTCAGAGGATCAGAGTTTTAGGGTTGTTTATCGGGACTCCTGACTTTGACTAGAGGAGAGATGCCCCAGCTGAGTGTTTCAGAAGCCACTGGAAACTCTAAACACTGTGTCAGATATAGTCCATAAATTTTGGTATGTTATAATTTCATTTTAATTTATCCCAAATTATTTTCTAATTTCCAATGTGATCTCTTCTTTGACCTATTATTAGGGTTATTTAAGAGTTTGTTTTTAATTTTTTTTGTTTGTTTGTTTTTAATTTTTTTTAAAGATTTTATTTATTTATTTGACAGAGAGGAGAGCGATCACAAGTAGGCAGAGAGGCAGGCCGGGGGAGAGAGCAGAAGGCCTGATGCGGGGCTCAATCCCAGGACCCTGAGATCATGACCTGAGCCAAAGGCAGAGGCATTAACCCACTGAGCCACCCAGGAGCCCCTATTTTTAATTTCTACATACTTGTGAATCCCCCAAATTTCCTTCTGTTATTGATCTCTAGTTTCATTCCATTAGGATTAGAGAACCTACTTATGATTTCAATTCCTTCATATTTATTGAGGCAACAAGTTAATATGTTATGGCTTAACATACAATCTATCCTGAAGAATGTTGTAGAAGCATTTGAGACAAATGTGTATTCCGCTTTTGTTGAATGTGGAGTATTCTATAGTTGTCTGCCAGTTCTAGTTAGTCTATAGTGTTCAAGACTATTTCCTGTTTGGTTTTTGTCTAATTTTTTTATCCATTATTAAAAGTAAGGTATTAAAAATTCCAATTACTGTTGTATTGTCTAGTTCTCCCTTCAATTCTGTCAGTGTTTGCTTAATGTTTTTGGGGTTCTGCTGTTAGGCTTCTCTGTGATAATGAATTTTCTATGTTCTTGATAGAGTGACCCTTTTATAATTAGAAAATGTTCTTCTTTGTCTTGTAACAATTTTTGTTTTAAATTTATTTTTCTAGGGCGCCTGGGTGGCTAAGTTGGTGAAGCAACTACCTTCGGCTCAGGTCATGATCCCGAACTCTGGGGATCGAGTCCCACATCAGGCTCCCAGCTCTGTGGGGAGTCTGCTTCTTAATCTGACCTTCTCCCCTCTCATACTCCTGCTCTGTGCTCTCTCTCACATTAAATAAATAAAATTTTTTAAAAAATTATTTTTCTAATATTACTATGGGTACTCCAGTTCTCATTTGGTTACTCTGTACATGGTATATCTTTTCCCACCTTTTTGTTTTCAACCTATTTGAGTCTTGAAGTGTGAGTCTGAAGTGTGTCTTTGTAGATAGCATATAGTGGGATCATGTTTTTTTTTTACTCATTCTGCCAGTACCTGCACTTTAATTGGTGTGTTTAACCCATTTACATTTAATGTTATTCAGGTATTCTATATTCTTCCATTTTTCTATTGCTTTATTAATTCTTGCAAGAGAGAAGTTGAAATATTGAACTATAATTATGGATTTGTTTATTCTCTTTGCAGTTCTGCTTTTGCTTTGTGTATTCTGAAGCTCTGTTATTGATGTGTAAACAGTTAAGATTGCTATATCCTCTTGATGGATTAGCTATTTTATCATTTTTTAATGATATTCTTTATTTTGGTCATATTTTTTATTCTGAGACCCATTTTGTTTTATATTAACAGTAATTCTGGCTTTTTTTTGGATTAGTGTTAGCATGGTATATCTTTTTCCATTCTTTCACTTTTAATCTATTTGTGTCTTTAAATTGAGGCATAACTAAAAATTTTGTTTATTTGAGCAAAAATCGATTCAAATAGGGCAATGCCAAACTAGAAGTGATTAGGAGCACTCCACTGTCAGGTGCTAGTGGAAAGACTTTTATAGAGAATAGGTGGAAGCAAAGCAAGGAAATTACTCTCGTAGCTCGAGCCTAAGTGGTTGTATTCTTTGAGGAAATCTAGCTGGCTGTTTGTGATTGGTTGTATTTAGGTTTCAGTTTCCTAACCTTGAGGCATTATAGGCATAGGTTTTGGTTTGCTTGCCTAAGCTACTAAGGCATTAAAGCCACCTCAGTCTGACAGCCTCCTTGTTTAGTTAATCTAATAATACTTAAAGTGGATTTCTTAAAGCAGGCCACAAGGGTGGTCTTTTTTTTTTTTTTTTTTTTTAATATCCATTTGACCACCTCTCCTTTTTAACTGAAGTGTTTAGACCATCTGATTGGTTATGTTTATATCTACCATCTTATTTTCTATTTTTCCTATCTGCCCTTGGTTTCATTTCTCCTCTTTCTCTACCAACTCCTGGATTAATCGCATTTTTAAAATTCCATTTCATCTCATTTGTTGGTTTATTTGTTATAACTCTGCATGTTACTTGAGCATTTCGTTTAGAGTTTACAGGATATACCTTTAAGGCATCACAATGTACCCTCAAGTGATTCAGTAACACTTCACATATAATACAGGAATCTTACAACAGTATACGTCAATTTCTTCCCTCTTGGCATCAGTTCTATTGTTGTCATACATTTTAATTCTTTATTTATTATACATTCTGCAACATATTGTTATTATATTTTACTTAAGCAGTCAATTATCTTTTTAGAGATATAAATAATGCACCTACTCATGTGATGATGATTTCTTGCAGTCTTTGTTCCTCTGTGTAGTTCCTTGGTTTCTCGTTGCTATGGTTACACACTTCCAACTCCTCAAGTGTTACCTGCGTTTAAGGTATGGACTTGTTTGCCCAAATGTTTTCCTCAGTGTCTGCTATACCTGCAGTTTAGGTCTTCCCTGGCATCTGCCAGACAGCCTCTCAGCATGCACTGTAGCTTTCCCCAAGTAGCCCACTGTTGCTTGTTGGCTTGTCAGCTGGCCTGAGGCTGACAAGGGGGCTGAGGGTGAGTGCTCAATTCTGATCGAGTCTCAGTCAAGGAGGCGTTATGCCCCCAGGTCTTGGGGTGGAAGTTCATGTGTGGTCTTCAAAGTACCTCGTCCCCCAGCAGCTCTGGGCCTGACACATATTCCTGCCTCTCCCCCAGGATCAGAGATTTGGTTTTTATTCTGTTGTCTTTCCTGAGCTGCAGTTGGATTTGCCAGACCCCTAGAGGTGTGTTTATTGCCCCTTCTCTGGCACTGAGTTCTGCTTTTGTTCTGTAGGAAAGATAGGGCAAGAGGATCTGAGCATAGTTTCATGCCTTTCCTGCAGCAACTGATATTCCTCTCTCCTGGACTGTGACAAGAAGGTTGCTTTCTTAGGACTTCTGCTAATCATTTTTGTGAGTGCCCAGTGGGGTTATTGGAAAAAAGTCTGCAAGTGGATGCAAATTTGCATGATACCTGTGGCCCCCAGGGTTTCTATTTTCTCTTGCAAACTCCTACTAGGTCCTTAAAGTAAATTTTCCTTGCTAGTGTATAGCAGTGCCTGCTTCAGGTAAGCAAGTGCTGGAGTCCCATCTCCCTTTGAAGGTGTCTTAGATTTCAGGTTACATACATGGTCACCCTATGAGTTGAGCTCTTTCATGGGTCCAAGAAAAGTGAACTCGCATATTTTCCAGATTTTTTGATCTTGTAAGTATGAAGATGGTGTTCCTTCTAGTTTCCTATATCTCAGGCAGAAGACATTATTTTAAAAAATTGCATAGAGTTCAATTTTATGCCAATACTTTACTAACCAGCTTTTTATTATGTAATATACTTGTTATCTATTGTTGTTTAGCAAACTACCCTAAAACTTAACAGTTTATTTTTTTTTATTTTTTTATTTTTTAAAGATTTTATTTATTTATTTATTAGGCGAGAGAGAGTGAGAGAGAGAAGGTCAGAGTGAGAAGCAGACTCCCCATGGAGCTGGGAGCCCAATGTGGGACTCGATCCCGGGACTCCAGGATCATGACCTGAGCCGAAGGCAGTCGCTCAACCAACTGCGCCACCCAGGGGCCCTAAAACTTAACAGTTTAAAACACCATCTATTATCTCATGGCCTTCTGATAATGAATTCCAGAGCAGCTTAGCTGGGTTCTTCTGGCTCTGGGTCTCTCATGAAATTTTAGTCAAGATATCAGCTGGAGCTAAAGCTATCTAAAGGCTTGACTAGGGCTAGAGACTCTAATTCAAGGTGGCTCATTCACATGGCTGTTGGCAGGAGGTTTCAGTTTCTGCTCCATAGGTCTCTCTGTAGAGCTGCTTCACTGTGCTCTCAATATGGTAACTTGCTTCTTCTACAGGCAGTAATCCAAGAGAGAGAATGAGGAAGAAGCTAAAATGTTTTTTATAACCCAGACTTGGAAGTAAATTACCATCACTTATATCACAGTCTCTTTATTAGGGTCACAAATACAGCCCACTCTCAAAGGGAGGATAATTTGCCTCTGCTCTTTGAAGACAGAAGTATCAATTTGGGGATAAATTTTAACACTATCACAGTTAGGGTGTTTCCCATCTCACACTACTCGTTTTCATATTAAAAGGAATGTTAAGGGGCACCTGGGTGGCACAGTCTATTGAGGGTCCAACTCTTGGTTTCAGCTCAGGTCTGATCTCAGGGTCCTGAGATTGAGCCCCACACTGGGCTCTGTGTTCAGCACTGAGTCTGCCTGTGTTCTCTCTCCCCCTCCTTCTGCCCCTCCTCACTGTGTGCTCTGAAATAAATACATTTTTTAAAAAGAGTAATGTTAAAATGAACATCTGTACCCCTTGTTCATTTGTATGGATATAACATTAAAATAAATTCCTAGAAGTGGAATTGCTAGATCAAATCATATACATATTTTAAAATGTTGAAAAACTATTATAAATTGTCTTCTAAAAAGCTCGTACTAATTTACACCTTTACCATCAGTCTATGAGAGTGCTGTTTTTCAGGTATCTTCTCCAACACTGAGTATTATCAAAGTTTGAAATGTTGGACAGTCTGGTAATGAAACTGAATACCATTGTTTTGCTTCTTTTCATATATTTATTGAATTTTGAATTTATTTTCCTGTGTATATTCATGTCCTTTGCCCATTTTTCTATTGTTATTGATTTGTAAATCTCTTTATATATCAAGGAAAATCAGTCTTTTATCATATGTTCTGAAAATGTATGTTTTGAGTTTCTAATTGTTCCTTTTTTCTATATATGTTTTTGCCTCTTACACAGCCTGTATTGCCAAGATTTTCTTGTGTAGCTTCTGGTTTTCACTTTTGCTGAGAAAGTCTTCATTCAAAATTATTTTTAAATGTTTTGATTTTCATGATTTCTTTAAGGGACATAATTGAACAATACGAATAATTTTAAGGGCTGAGGGGAAACTTATCCTTTTCCCCCCATATTTGCTATCTAGTGGTCCCAGCACCACTTTCACACATAATTCATCTTTTTTGTTCAGAGCTAATTTGAAATGCCTTTTTCATGCTTTAAATTCTGAGATAAATTTAAGTCCATTTCAAGATTCTCTACTCTGTTTCTCTGTTTATTTCCATAGAATGTATTCTCTGGTACATTAAAATATGATATAAACCTACAATTTTTCTATTTTATAGTCATATTTGAGGGGCGACTGGGTGGCTCAGATGGTTAAGCATCAGACTTTGGCTCAGGTCATGATCTCAGGGTCCTGGGATTGAGCCCCACATCAGGCTCCCCACTCAGCTTGAAGGAGCCTGCTTCCCCTTTTCCCTCTGCCTTTCCCCCTGCTTGTGCTTTCTCTCTCAAATGAATAAATAAAATCTTTTTAAAAAAATATTTGAAAGTTTATCCACACATAAAAAATAATTCCAGATTACAGATGCAACTGACAAATATTTTATAGAGAATTGGTGAAGTTATGTTTTCTACCCTCATCCGACAGTAAATCTGGAACTCTAGAGACACTTGAAACGTGTTGACTGAGCAAGCAAATGATAGTGTAGTAATCCTGGTCTAGGAGTTAGAAGACCTGGATTCTAGTCCCTGCTTTGCTTCAGGCTCACTGGTGACAGTGACACATAGTTGTCAAAACTGTAGTCAAGAACTAGATTCCCAACCCCTCTTGTAGCTTGGTGTGGCCATGCAAGAAGGCTTTAACTAAAGGAATAGAAGAAAATATACTGTGTGATATTTGTAGGCTAGGCCTTAAAACATTGCAATCTTCCAAGTTCTTTCTCCTTCCTGCAAGCTGCAAGTTGGGCATTCCTGAGACATGCTTTTGACCAAATAGACAAGAACGAAGTTCTAGAGGATGGTGGAAAAACCAGAACTTGGGACACCCAATGACTGTGTGGGGGAGAGCAGGCTGCATACGCAATCCAGGCTATTTCATAAGACATAACTATTCTTTAATGCATTATAGGCATAGATCTCTCTTACAGCAGCTTTCTCCTTACTAATATATAAGGAATGTTATCTTCCACAAAGAAAAGGATTCTGTGGTCAAACAGGTTTGGGAAATTATGAGTTTAATGAAAATATACAGACTTCCTTCATGAAAGAGTTCTCACTTTAATTCACTAACTGGGATCAACCAGATGAGAAATAGAATACATATTATTTCAAAAATACATTAAAAAAATTTTTTTTTCACCGTGGGATTAACTCATTGAACTCTTACCCTCTTCCACCTATTTTGCAAAATATGCTCTGGGAAATGCTGATTTAGAGGGTCTCTATCTTGTCTAAGTATTTCATAAGGCATGGCTGGTGTTCAGTGTGGACTCGGACTTCCGCCAGCTTTCACAGATCCAGGGCTGGTGTCAGCCAGGGCACTTTCCTGTGGGGCTGCAGCAAGCCCAGGTTCAGCAGCATGTTGAAAGGAGTCCCTCTAGTGGGCAACAGACAACTCTAGAAAGCTAGGGATGACTTGAATAACTGGCTGGAAGATTTTATCGGTTTTGAATTCTTCTCCATTTACTCAAATAGAAAGAAGTTTCACTCGCATAAAAGCTACCCTTTATTACTATTTTTCTTGTTTCTCTCAGAGGACACCGATAAGCAGAGTGGAAGTGTGGGGCTTAGCCAAAGGAAGTGGAAGGAGTGGAAGGAGGGAGCTACCATAGAGCACCTGGGGGCAGCATCAGTGATGATGACTGGTCCTGACGTGGTTCCTCTGGTCGTCCACTGTGACACAAGGCTTGTGGAAGGCTCCTCAGGTGAGGCCTGGGGGTTTGGGCACCCTGCACTCTGCCAGTACCACCAAGTGGGGCTGGTTTTGTGAATTCAGAAAATGACTGATGTCCAAAGGATCGAGAAAGCTTTGGGCTGTTCCTGTGGCAGGCACACGGCCAGTCAATGGCCGAAGTGTTGAAGAGGATCCAAGTGATGTGTTTTCTGACAAATCCGATAGAATCCCGAGATTCTTCTGTCCAGCTCTGGGTCTTACATATTCTCACTGAGAAATGTATATGGTGATTGAGAAGACGACCAGAGAGCCAAAGCAGAGAAAGTATGCTGAGAAACGTATTCAAGACCGACTGAAGGAATGTGTTCCTTTAAAAAGTATGAAAATATGCCATCATAGGTTGGGAAGGACTCTACTTCCTTTTGACTGGGTAGACATGTCCAGTGCTCTTAATGCAGCAAAGGGCTCTGTGTACTTTTAAAAATCCCAATCTGCTGATTCACAGGCTTGGGCTGGTTGGAAAGCAGATTCCTCATTTTGGGAAGCTGTCCCCATAAACTTTCAAGGGGTGTTGTTTGCAGTTGCAGGTTATGATTGGTTCTGCCCACCATGCTGGTCAGCAGAACTCCCCTAGGAGACCCCACAGGGGCTCTCCTCTGCTCCTGTCTGCCTCCTCTGCAGCTGGCCTCACAGCACCTCACAGCTGGCTGGTCTCAACACTCCTCCTTCCCCACCGATGTTTAAGAAGCAGGAATCAAAAGATAAAGGAGGGAGGGACTCACCTCCAAGGGTAAGTGGGGAGGAGCGAATGGACCAAGGATAAAGCCAGAAATGAGCTGAAGAATTCCAGAAGTGACAAGCCAGAGAACATTCTAGACTGTGATTGGAACAGTAAGACCAGGGAGAGCATTGACTCTTGAGGTTGCTTCCTACTCTCTTGCAGACTGACTGTGAGGGCCAAACGAGGTCCTATCTGCCAAGAACCAGTGCCAGCCCTAACATTAGTGCCTTTCTGAGCCCTGGGGCTCAGTGGCCTCTGTCAATGCATCCTCCCTGCCATGCATCATTTCTCCACGCCTCTATGCCTGTGCACGACCAGGATGTCCTTCTCCTTCTCCACCTGGAGAAAACGCCTGCTCCAGGAGACCCAGCCCAGATGTCACGTCATCCCTGACTACATCAGGAAGCCAGTGGCAGGGTTCTGTGCCCCCACAGTATTTGTCACACTGTGTTGTGATGATGTTTCCACATCTGTCTCCCCCAACTGTGCCAAGAGCTTCTCACTCATCTTCATGCCTTCCTGGTCTCTTCTGATGTCAGCATCTTCAGGAAACAGGTACTGAACAAATAAATAAATGTTCTATGGCCAAAATGGAATAATGTATGTTGGAAAATAATGCAAGTAGAAGGAAATAAGATTTCCTATAGGTTTGGAAAGAAGTTTATTTTAGTGTTCAAACAATCAATACTGTAGTCTACAAATGTGAAACACACTCCATCGAGAAAGAGACATTGTTGTTAGGAAAGGGGCACAAGAGGGTAGCTCTACAACATAACTTTCTGAAAAAATTCAAAGAACACTGTTTGTATAATTTTGCTGAAGAGCCTCTCCCTGATGGTCTGTCCCTTAGGCTCTGCCCTTCTTCAGCCTTGTAGTCAAAGGGCTTCTTTATGAACAAAGTGAGATACTTATTTTTGTTTTCTTGAATTCTGAAGTGATTTTCTTGAGTCACATGTGAGACAGTCCTCAGACGTTTAAGAAGTTCCCACTCCATTCCAGAAACAAATCAGGGAACCAAAAACTTAGCCAGATCCCACATCCAGTGAAAAGTTAAAATCAAATCATGCTAACAACTTCAAAACTAACTAAATCCAAAACTAGTTCTAAAAGTAAACAACTCCAGACGTCAGTGTGCTGATTATTAGCCATGATTTCTCAGCTTTCAGCCCACCCTTCTAATCTCTGCTTTGTGGCCTGGGGCCACTCAACTCCTTTGCCAGCTGCGCCATCAGGCTTGGCCAATAGAGCAGACTGACCAGAGGATGGAAGGGAGGAGAAGGACCTCTGTGCACCTGAGTTCCTGTCAGCATCCACCTAGCAACACCTGAGAGCAATATCTGGTTCCAACCATCCCCCTTCCCCTGGCCTCTTCCAAGACACAGCACCAGCTAGCAGCTCCCAGACCAAATTCCAGCTCCAGGGACATCTGTCCTATAGGGCAGCACTTCCTCCTCAGAGGGCTAATCCCAGCTATGCGAGGCCACCTCCAACCTCTTCCCTTTGCTCCCTAAGCCCTTGGGCCGGTAGCTGCTTCTTACAGTTAACATCTCCATGATATCACATTACCACTTTTTTTTCCTCTTAAAATCTCCAATAGCTGGATACAATTCTTAATACTAAATTCTCTGTTAAAATAACTGATGTCGTGTCTCTCTTTTGTCTGGATCCCCTAGACTAAATAATTCTAATATTAAATAATTCTGAAAGTAAATCTGAAAACGAAATAAGTAACATACAGAACAGAAAAAAATTTTAAGTGGCAAAGATGTAACTGAAAAGTAATAATTGAAAATAACTCAAAATAACTCAAAATATCTCAAAACTCTGAAAATAAAAAATTCAGGAAATATAATGCTAAAAAATGCAACAATTGAAAATAATTTAAAACTAAGTAACTAAAAGATAATAATAATAAATGAATATAAAAATAACCCCAAATCCAAAATAACTAAAAATAACTGTGACTATAAATAACTAAAACTAACAAGGGTAAAAAACTCCAAAATAACTAAAAACACTTTATTCTGAAAATAATTCTAAAATAATTTTAAAATTTCCAATGAGGGGCACCTGGGTGGCTCAGTCCTTAAGCATCCAGCTCAGGTCATGATCCCAGGATCTGGGGACAGAACCTCATGTCGGGCTCCCTGCTCAGCATAGAGTCGGCTTCTCCCTTTCCCTCTGCCACTCCCCCGTTTGTGCGCTCTCTCTCTCTCTCTCTGTCAAATAAATAAATAAATAAATACAATCTTTAAAAAATAAAAAAAATAAAACTTCCAGTGAATTTTTAGTAGTTAAATAAGTAACTGTAAAAATAAGTAATTCAAAAACTCCAACAACCAAAAACCAGAATAACTATAAAAGTAAATAACAGGTATTAATAATTGTAAAGATAATCTAAAATAATTATAAAGCTAATTTGAAAATGTATAACTTAAAATAACTGTAAATAAGAAACTGAAAATTAATAACAGCTAAATAACCTTCAAAACAAAATATTTACAAACAAGTAACTTTAAAGCTATAAATGAAATAGCTAGAAAATTAAAAATGGAGGTTAACTAAAAATTAACTAATAAAACGAAAAATAAAAAATAACCGAAAACAGCTGAAACTAATTTTGAAACTAATAAATCTAAAACGAAACACCTCAGACATTAACTTGGAACCAACCCTCTCTGAAAGGATACAATCCTGAAGCAAAGTAACACAAACACCACAGGGATATTCCGGTGGGGGTTCAGGGAGAAGAGCATGGGGCTGCCCCTGTAGAGTTTCGGCTCCTCCAAGGCTCGGATAGGAGATTCTCAACGGATTTCCCCCCTCCCACCCCAGGAAAAATTTGGCAACGTCTGAAGGCATTTCTGATTGTCATAATTTGGGGGAATGGGTGGGAGGGGGCTGTTACTGGCATCTTGCGGGAAGAGGCCAGGGATGCTGTGAAATATCCTACAAGGCGTTAAGACTGTCCTCCCTTCCCAACAAAGAATTCTCCAGCCCCCAAAGACAGAGTGCCAACGCTGAGAAACCTTGGGCAGAGCCGTCCAGGACTGGGCTGCGCTAACCTCTGCAGAAGCTTGTAGAGTAGCTCCGGCGTTCGCGGGGGGG
>CM052799.1:121124463-121190958 GCA_028533885.1 Nasua narica
ATGTCCTTTAGTCAAAGCCAGAAGGGCAGGGGACGAAAGTGCAGCTCCCAGTCTGAGTTTTGCTGCATCTCTGTCATTTGCATATTGAAGCCCTTCCTCCTGGATTCACTGGTCATGGGCTCTTAGGGATCTTAGGGACTAAGTCTTAGTTCCTATAGAGGTGACAACACTCAGGAGACCCCAGAATCTTGGGCTCAGGGTCTGAAAGATCCCATGAGTGAATAAATGAAAGGCCCATTGTCCAGTGGTAGGAGCAGAGGCTTTGGAGTCAGTGAGATCTGAGGGCAGTTCTGACTTTGTTGCTCATTCGCTGGCTGTGTGCTCCTGGGTAAGCCACTTGGCCTACCTGAGCATCTGTTTTCTTGTCTACAACAATGGGGATTAATGATATCTATTGCAGTTTTGATATCAAGATTAGCAAAAGGGCTTATAAATTAAAATGTCTGGTACATCTTAGGAGTTTAATAAATAACACCAGTTATTATTATGGTTAATAGTGATTACAATAATACTAAGGAGAAGGTTTGAGAACAGCTGTAGGTACTTCAAGTATGCTATTATTACTCACATTTTGAGGAGATTTGTTTGCTGTTGTCTTCATCTTCATAAATATCTAGAGGAGGAAACAAATTATAAAAGTAATAAATGGATTTGAAAGGAAACAATGTGCATGTGCGCCCACACACAGACACACACGCACGAAAAACAAAACCAAACACATGAGTCCTTGAAAAATAGTCAATTTGATTATAGCAAAATTTTAAGTGATAGTTGCATTCTTGGAAAATGAGCAGAATGGCTCTGGTACCAGTCAAGGTCTATTGGTGTGTTGGGAAGGTATGAGTCTCTGGGGCACTCCAAATCCATGTACCAGAATAAGCATGAAGAATGTTGGTGGAGAAGTATAAGAAGAATGGGAAAGGTGGGCTGGGAAAATTTATGCTAGTAAGGACTGGTGTGTATTCTCTTTTCCTTCAGTGGATGATCTTTCTAAAATACATCACACAACTGCTAAAGAGTTTTGGGAATTTAATTTTAGCACTTAGTGTTTAGAATTCTGATCTTTTATGTTGGTTTAAAAACTGAATGAAATTTATTAACAACTGAACCTATTAGTGAGTTTTATCCTCATCAATATATACGTTTTGGGTTAATTACCACCTTTGAAGATAAAATCATGTCTTTCCTTTGCTGTCCACTAGATGGCAAAATGGGACCACTGTAGAGCCCATTTGTTCAGAGGCTGCTCCTTACCAGGAGAATTTCAAGAGGGCAACCTATTTTATTTACTTTTTCTTTCAAACTAGATCTTTCTCTATTCCTTACAATTATGCAAAACTTTTAAAAAAGATTTATTACAGAGTTGCTGTATGAGTTCTAGTAGTTTGGGGGTGGAGTCTTTTGGGTTTTCCATATAAAGTATCATGTCATCTGCGAAAAGAGAGTTTGACTTCTTCATTGCCAATTTGAATACCTTTTCTTTCTGTTGTCTGATAGCTGTCGCTAGGACTTCTAGTACTATGTTGAACAAGAGTGGCGAGAATGGGCATCCTTGTTGTGTTCCTGATCTCAAAGGGAAGGGTGTCAGCTTTTCCCCATTGAGAATGATATTTGCTATGGGCTTTTCATCGATAGACTTTATGATGTTGAGAAATGTTTCTTCTATCCCTATACTTTGAAGAGTTTTAATCAGGAATGAATGCTGAATTTTGTCAAATGCGTTCTCTGCATCAATTGAGAGGATCATGTGGTTTTTCTCTCTTCTCTTATTGATTTGTTCTATCAAATTGATTGATTTGCGAATGTTGAACTACCCTTGCATCCCAGGGATAAATCCCACCTGGTCATGATAAATAATCTTTTTAATGTGCTGTTGGATCCTATTAGCTAGGATCTTGTTGAGAATCTTGGCATTCATATTCATCAGGGATATTGGTCTGAAATTCTCCTTTTTGGTGGGGTCTTTGCCTGGTTTGGGGATCAGGGTAATGGGGCTTCATAGAAAGAGTCTGGAAGTTTTCCTTCTGTTTCTAGTTTTTGAAATAGTTTCAGGAGAATAGGTATTATTTCTTCCTTGAATGTTTGGTATTCAGTAATGTGTCAAGATACAAAATCGATGCACAGAAATCAGTTGCTTTCCTACACGCTAACAATGAAAATATGGAAAGGGAAATTAGAGAATCGATTCCATTTACTGTAGCACCAAGAACCATAAGATACCTGGGAATAAACCTAACCAAAGAGGTAAAGGATCTGTATGCTAGGAACTACAGAACACTCATGAAAGAAATTGAAGAAGACACAAAAAGATGGAAAAGCATTCCATGCTCATGGATTGGAAGAATAGACATTGTTAAAATGTCTATATTGCCCAGAGTGATCTATACTTTCAGTGAAATCCCAATAAAAATTTCACCAGCTTTTTTCAAAGGGCTGGAACAAACAATCCAAAAGTTTGTATGGAACCAGAAAAGACCCCAAATTGCTAAGGAAAGTTGAAAAAGAAAAGCAAAGCTGGGGGCATCACATTGCCTGATCTCAAGCTTTACTACAAAGCGGTGATCACCAAGACAGCATGGTACTGGCACAAAAACAGACACATAGACCAGTGGAACAGAATAGAGAGCCTAGATATGGACCCGCAACTCTATGGTCAAGTAATTTTTGACAAAACAGGAAAAAATATCCAGTGGAAAAAAGTCTCTTCAATAAATAGTGCTAGGAAAACTGGAAATTATATGTAGAAGAATGAAACTTGAGCATTCTCTTATACCATACATGAAGATAAACTCGAAATGGATAAAAGACTTCAACATGAGGCAGGAATCCATCAAAACCCTAGAGGAGAACATAGGCAGTAACCTTTTCGACATCAGCCACAGCAACTTCTTTCAGGACATGTCTCCAAAGGCAAAGGAAACAAAAGCAAAAATGAACTTTTGGAACTTCATCAAGATAAAAAGCTGCACAGTGAAGGAAACAGTCAACAAAACAAACAGGCAACCCACAGAATGGGAGAAGATATTCGTAAATGACACTATAGAAAAAGGTCTGATATCTAGGATCTATAAAGAACTCCTCAAACTCAACACACACAAAACAGATAATCACATCAAAAAATGGGCAGAAGATATGAACAGACACTTCTCCAAAGAAGACATACAAATGGCTAACAGGAACATGAAAAAAATGTTCATCATCTTTAGCCATCAGGGAGATTCAAATCAAAACCACACTGAGATACCACCTTACACCAGTTAGAATGGCCAAAATCAACAAGACAGTAAACAACAAATGTTGGAGAGGATGTGGAGAAAGGGGAACCCTCTTCCACTGTTGGTGGGAATGCAAGTTAGTGTAGCCAGTTTGGAAAACAGTGTGGAGATTCCTCAAGAAATTAAAAATAGAGCTACCCTATGACCCTGCAATTGCACTACTGGCTATTTACCCCAAAGAAGCAGTATAAAGAAGGGCCACATGTACCCCAATGTTCAGAGCAGCAATGGCTACAATCGCCAAACCATGGAAAGGTCGGAGGGGGAAATGAACCATGAGAGACTGTGGACTCTGAGCAACAAACTGAGGGTTTTGGAGGGGAGGGGATGGGTGGTTCGGTGAGCTGGGTGGTGGGTATTGAGAAGGGCACGTATTGCATGGAGCACTGGGTGTGGTGCATGAACAATCAATCTTGTAACACTGGAAAAAAAAAAGTATTTGGGGGAAAAAAGATTTATTATTTTTTTTAAAGGGTGCACTCATGTGCACTTACACAAACAGGGTGAGGGGCAGAGAGAGAGGAGGAGAATCTCAAGCAGACTCCATGCTGAGCATGGAGCCCTAACCAGGGTTTGATCTTAGGACCGTGAGATCCTGACCTGACAGGAAATCATGAGTCTGATACTTAACCGACTGAGCCACCCAGGTGCCCCAATCATGAAAAAATTTTTAAGGCCACCTCTATCACATAAATTAAAGTACATCATTTTCACTTGGGGGTGGAGACATGGCTTAAAATTATGGGTAAGCCTTTCCTTTCCTTCCCTGGAGGAATGAGTGTGGGTAACTAGTTGCTAATGATAATATGCAAACAGCCATCTAGGCACTAGTCTGAAAGCTCCATCTCATTTAATTCTCACAGTAAGACTATACAGTATCACCTGCATTTTATAAAATAAATGATGAAAAAAAACTTCATTAAGCACAAGGAAGTGACATAATTCATCCAAAAACACAGAGTTAGGTTTGAGCTGTGAGCTCTTAACCACTATGCCATGCTGCTAATGAAGCTCCTTCTCTGCCTTGTAGGAGTTAACTCATGGGGTCACTTTATGCCTAATTCATCCCAGCAGCTCTCTGCAGCTAACACGGCAGGAGAGATCTCCAGGTTGTTGCCACAGGTACTAGGCTGGATTAGGATCGTTTGCTTGGTGGCCCGGGACATCAGAGCTGGTCTACATCTAAAGTGTCCATTTCCTTGGCAAACCTGCCTTTGGCCAAAAAGAAGGAATCACTCCTAAGCATTCAATTAATAATTTTCAGATGGCACACATTCTCACAGCACCTTTTTTTTTTTTTAAGTGTGTTTTCTGTTGTCAAAATCCTTGCCAGCTTCTAGGGCAGTCTGAACTTGTTGTCTTGGACGTTCAGAGCTGCTGGAGTTGAGGTCAAAGAAACTTCAGAACTGGGAAACCACCTCCAAGCTCAGCAGTCAGCTGCCATCACGTTTTGAGTTGGGACAGGCCCACAGGTGGGTGGTAGGGCAAGTTGATGTAGCTAGCTGGAGTCAGTCAGAGCTCGCCCGTTTTACCAGAAATGTAATGGGAATTTTTCAAGAAGACTAAAATATGAAGACCCCTAACCTGTTTTGTAGTATGGCTCCAATTTTTTTTAAAATATGCATTTCTATAGATGAAAAGTTTAGGGTAAAATATTTACAGTGGTTATTTCCAGTTATGTCTGATTCGCATTTTTATTTGTCCTTTTCTTCATTACATGCTACATTTTTTATAATCTGCATATGTATTTTTTTATAATCCGAAAACGAAGCTTAAAATACTGAGAAATTATTGTTCAGGTAACTAAAATAACCCACAATCTCACCAGAGAAAACTTTGCCACACCATATTTTCTTTATCATAAGACTACATTAAATCATTCTGAATAACAATAACAAAATAATAAAAGTTACCAAATCTAGGCCTAAAAGGAAGTCCCCGCCAAATCAGCAAACAACCCTAATGTGCTATACTAAATGGCTCACAGATATTAACGCAGTCCTCCCCCAGCCCCAAGACCCTGAGGGACCAGACAAGGGATACACAGTTAGGCCTGCACTTAGGCCTGTGGCCAAGGATTAGTAGACAGGCTCAACTTCTGTTACCTTTGTGGTGCAATGGTCATTCTCATCTTATGTATCTTTCAATGGCCAGGGTTTTGAAAATCAGGGATGAAACGAAATTCAGAATTCAAAGTATTCAATGCAATTCTGGCTAGTAAAATACTATTAGCTTAACTCCTTCATGTTAACCAATATCACCAAAAAAGCATACTCGTCTGTTCTGTGACTGTCCCATCTTGAAATTGCTTCGGTTCTTAGGAGAGTTCCCACCTCACTGCCTTCCCCTGTCCAGGCCTTCCCACTACCACCGTGAGCAGCCCCCCCATTCCATCCTCATGCCAGTAGCCATGCAGGTAAAGAAAGCAGTTGCCACACAGGAGGAAGTAATTGCTCCTACTCATCATGAGGAGGTCAGGCTGTTACCTAACAGCGTCAGAGAGGAATGTGCCTGCCACTCAGGTGACCCACTGGGACATCCCCCAATACCTCCACACCCAGCTGTAACTGTAAATGGGGAAGTAAAAAAACAAGAGCTAGACAAGAGTCTGGGACACCCACTGTGCACACCACCGGCAGAAGATGAGAAGGAGAGGTATCTAGAATAAGTGGGAGGAGATGATAACAACAGTACAACCTAAAGACGAACTGCAGCAGCATGTGGCATAGATTCAAGTTCAGCAGGACTCTTACTATGTCCCCTGGTGCAAATTACGCCCCTTGGGAACCAAGACCTCTAGACTCACTGAGACCAACGTTGCAAGGATAGGGAAGACAAAGACCCTATGCAAGTCCCTAGAGAGTGATAATGAATAAGGTCACAACTCATTCAACCTCTTCCCTCCCAGATTCATATATTCTGATAACTGTGGGCACAGTGCCATAACATGGCCATTGGTTTAAGGTACATACTGCATCCTGAAGGTTAGCACCCCAACCCCACAGTGTCATGTCTAAACTGTTGCACATCCTCGCTTTCAAGAGGCGATTCCATGGCTCTACGAGGCCGGCAGCTTCTAAATGGGGTGGTGTGTGGATGGACTGTAGGTCAGCCCTGCGGTCATGTGCATATGACTGAGTCTCTCCATTAAAGCAATGTCATATGGTTAATCAGACGCTACATGAGTCCTCAAACAGTGACACACGGAGGCACTGTGAGCAGGAAAGGCACACAGGTCAATCCTGCTCAGAGTGAATTACTGTACTTTCCAGCCTGGAGGGGGTCTGGTGACATCAACCGTTCTCTTCCAGGGAGAGTATCCACTGGGAGCTCAGCGTCCATCTGAGCTGGCCAGTTGGAAATTCAGCAGTGGCCATAGCTTTGTTGGTCTTGATAACAGGAAGCCCATGCTGCTGGGCCCATGCATAGCCTCCCACCCTGCTGTGAAGGTGTTTCTATGAGCCCACTGTGCAGGTACTGAAGTACGAAGGAAAAAGCCAGCTGACCCCTGCTGGCCAAGTCATCCAGTCGGTTTAGTTGTTTGGCACCTTTTCTGCACTGATGGGCATGAACAAAGTATGAAGATCCTCACATTTTGAGCTTAAGTCTACAGGTCTCTGTGCTTCTCCCCCAGTCAGATCATGTTATAATTAGATGCTAATTATTACTCTGGAAGGAAGGTAGGGAAACATCCTGAGAAGAACAAGTTTTGGCTTGTAGGTCTCATTTGAGGATTCTGCATAATCTTTGGGGGAGAAGGGTCTTTCTCCAAACAAAGGGGGGGACACTTATGCCAGCCCATAAGCAGGGGGATTTAGAGCCTAGACCCAGATATCTTCATCTCAAGCATTACAGCCCCACATCTTCCCTATCAGGGCATGACCTGCCTGCTCTTCTACTAGCACTAGGAGCCCCAAATGATCAGGCAACAGGTTGGCCTAGGCTGAGAATTCATCCTTCTCTCACATACTCCCATGCTGTAGAAGACGAGGGGGTAAACGTTGGCAAGGAAGCCCCCTGATGCTTACATGGGGCTTTAAATTGGTGGTAAATCTGAGGTCGTGACTTTCTTCACTCTCTTCAGTGCACCCATGGTGCTTAGCAATAGCCTCCCAATTCTGTGGTCCTGATACTTAATAGTCTCCCTAAACTTCTCAAATGCTAGAGACATCGCATCAACTGGTACATCCCTCTCCCCCTGTATCTGACCCCAGGTGTCATCACAGGTGAAGATCTTAGTCACTGAACCTCTACCACAAACCAGGGCCAAGGGCCACCTAGCTGGCAAGTGACCTAATAACACCAGGATAACTTCTAGGATGGTATTCTGGTATTTCCTGGTATTGTTTTGGGTCAGGTTTCCCAGAAGCAGGTTGCACAAGTGAGTAGTGGAGAAAAGGCTTTCAGAGGAAACCTGTAAGAGCACTGAGGACAGAAGGCAGGGCAGGGACAAGTGGGTTCCAGTCAAGTCTGGCGTTGGCCTGATCTCCTGGGAAACCCATCTATGGGACCATAGATGGCACCATAGGCATCCCCTTTTGTACCCTGAATCAGTCAACTCTTAGCTGGCTGGCCCACAAGCTGCCCTCAAGAGAGGCCATAACTTCTCAGGAATTTCCTGGCTGGACAGTTCTGATCCGCTCTGGTCGGCAATCTTCCGAAGGGCACAACTGAGAGCTGCTAGCAGCTAACCTCACAGCAGCTGGGCAGTGGGTGCCTGTACCCGATAAAAAGGGTGTAGGCAAGGTGTCTTCAGGCCCTATGACACTACAGTGTATGGATTTTTTAATTAAAAAATGAGTCAATTTTATTTTTAGATTTTATTTTTAGAGCAGTTTTAGGTTTACAGAAAAATTGAGCAGAAAATACAGAGAATTCCCAATCACCCCTCTCCATTGGCTCACTACACAGTATCTCCCATTATTAATATCTTGCATTAGTGTGTTACATTCATTACAATTAGTGAACCAGCACTGATGCATTATTACTAACTAAAGTCCATAGTTTTCACTAGAGTTTACTCTTCACGTTGGACAGTTCTACGGGTTTTGACAAATGCTCAATGTCATGGATCCACCATTATGATTTCATACAGAAGAGTTTCACTGCCCTAAAAATCTCTTGTGTGTAGCCTGCTCATTTCCTCTCCCCCATTTTCCTGGTAACCACAGATCTTTTTACTGTCTCTATAGTTTTATCTCCTCCGGAGTGTCAAACGGTTGGAATCATGCAGTATGTATTTTCAGGAGGGATTCTTTTGCTTAGCAATTTGCCACTTCTGTTTCTTCATGTCTTTTTGTGGCTTGATGGCTCATTTCTTTTTATTCCTGGATAATACCCCATTATATGGATATATCATAGTTTGTGGTTCATTTGGGTAAATACCAAGGAATATGATCACTGGTCTGAATGATAAAACTATTTTTAGCTTTTGTAAAAAACTGTCCAACTATGCCATTTTGCATGGTCACCAGCAGTGAATGAGAGTTCCTGTTGCTTCCTATCATCACCAGCATTTGGTGTTGTCAGTGTACTATAGACTACTTTTCATACTGTAACTCTTGAGTTTTGCTTCTTGTTTTGGGGTCATTATTGCTTTGTTTTATTTTGAGGTGTCAGCCAATCTTCTGAAGAGCTGACTGGTTTTTGTGAAACTAATTCATGGAAAAAGTCATCAAAGTTCACATGGACATCATGGCTATCCCCTGATATGTTACTGACTTCTGAAACCAGCCTGCTCCCCTAGCACGATAATACAGACACACATAAACATAAACAGTCTACAGCCAAGTCTACACTAAGACACACTAAACTAAATGTTATCCATTCTTCTGCTCATCTCACACCTTTGAGTCTGATCACTTTGAATTAGCAGGACAGACAGAAGGAAAAGAAGAGAGGCACCTGGACAAACTACATCCTTATGCTTCGGGTGGCGGAGTTAGAATTCTCTCAAATGGCTCACATCTCTAAATTTATAGATTATGCCACTGTGTTGGCCAATGTATGCCAAAAGTTTTTTTTTTTACAAGCCATTATAAAATACCCATGGAAAACAAACCATAAAAATTTCACACCTTGCAGAGATTCTACTATATCCCATAGAAGGATAGGCCTTACCATGCAAAGCAAACTTAGGGACTATATTATATTCTATGAACCCTCACCAGCCAAGATTTTTCTCAAACTTCATATTTTCTGGTCTGTATTTTCCAAATACAAAACTTTAGAGCATAAATATATACTCTAACTGGAAATCACTGCTTTATTTTTATTTATTTATTTGGGGGAGGGGAGAGGCAGAGGGAGAAAGAGAATCCCAAGCAGACTCCACACCCAGCATGGAGCCCAACGTGGGGAGCTCATGACCTGAGCTGAAATCAAGAGTCAGACATTTAACCAACTGAGCCACCCAGGTGCCCTGACAATCACTGCTTTATTAAATAGCATTGCTATTCATATTTGTTGACTAAGACTGCACATCCAATTACTTATTATGTGACCATCTTCTTGTTAATTTGTGATTTCATGTTCATTAGCATCCAAGAAGTCTGACCAAGAATCATAACATTAGTTAGCTTTGCCCCTGAGTGGGGGTGTGGGATCTGTGTATGTTTCTTCAATGACTTGTGTACATTGTAGACAATAAATGTGTTTTGAACTAAAATTCCTTCCAGGGGCCTTTTCTAAATAAATTGTAGGCCTGAATACATACCTCATGTCCCATCAAATTAATCACGTAATAGTTCAAAACCAAAATCTCAAATAGTAAATTCCTGAGACTTTGATTATGGGCAGTGGTAAAAGCATAATGTAGAGGGTCTTTTGGAAAAGGTTATCTTCACAGCCAGGGAAAGACAAGATGATGACATAAGCAGCACATTCGGAACCCCATAAACCATAATCTATACTGTCATGAAGATATAAAGTATAAAAAGCTTCCACACTTGTTTTTCTTTGCGATCCCATACCAAATTCTGGCCACCAGAAAACTGATCCACGAAGAAGTCAGGGCTGAAGTCTCATGGGGAAGCACCTGGATTAAGTGCTCCTCACCTTTCCATGGAAAGCATGGAGAGGAGATGAAATCCATAAATCTTGGATAGAGCAAGAAATAAAGTTGCCACAAGTTGGTGTTTTTATTCCCAAGTAGAGACATTCTGGTAATGTAATCCCTACAACCATTTCCTTAAGAGGATAGATTTTCCAAAGAGGGAGTCACTTTCTTTTTTTTTTTTTTAATTAACATATAATGTATTATTTGCCCCAGAGTACATGTCTGTGAATCATCAGGCTTACACATTTCACAGCACTTACCATAGCGCATACCCTCCCCAATGTCCATAACCCCAGCCACCCTATCCCTACCCTCCCTACCCCCCAACAACCCTTAGTTTGTTTTGTGAGTTTAGGAGTCTCTTATGGTTTGTCTCCTTCCTGATCCCATCTTGTTTCATCTCCCTCCCCCACCCCTCCATAATCCCCCACCCTGCCTCTCAAATTCTTCATATCAGAGAGATCATATGATAATTGTCTTTCTCTCACTGACTTATTTCGCTTAGCATAATACCCTCTAGTTCCATCTATATCGTTGCAAATGGCAAGATTTCATTTCTCTTGATGGCTGCATAGTATTTCATTGTGTATATATATACCACATCTTCTTGATCCATTCATCTGTTGATGGACATCTAGGTTCTTTCCATAGTTGGCTATTGTGGACATGCTACTATAAACATTCGGGTGCACGTGCCCCTTCGAATCACTGCATTTGTATCTTTAGGGTAAATACCCAGTAGTGTGATTGCTGGGTCGTAGGGTAGCTCTATTTTTAACTTTTTGAAGAACCTCCATACTGTTTTCCAGAGTGGCTATACCAGCTTGCATTCCCATCAACAGTGTAGAAGGGTTCTAAAGAGGGAGTCACTTTCAATGTGAAATATTTGCCCTTCGTTTTAATTTGAACCTAATTAGATCTACATAAATGAATAGCAAAAAAAAAAACTAATATTATATCTTTCTTCTCACATAATTAAGGAAAGGCTGAGACTCAGGCATGTCTTTTTCAGCTTCTATCACCCATTGCTGCCCCACTCTCCCACTGGATCCTACCTTTAACCCCATGTATGCTGGGGATTGGGTCTTCCTTACTGCTGGTAGCTCTTTCCATATTTTCAATGTGGGGTACAAATTCCACTCCAATGCCTTTGCTTTAGAGAAATATACATGAACACTGAACCATAGGAAAGAATGGCACATGCATTCCTCCCTATACCAGCTGGAGTGGTGCTCCTAAAGTCTCAAGGACCTGCTTATCCACCTCCTTCACTTTAGACTAAGACCTGGCCCAGCTCTGTGCATGACATTCAATAAGGGACTGTTCAATGGACACCACTTGCTCGATTATACAGTTAACATCTAACTGGCTGCAAGTCTTTTTTTTTTCTTAAGGTTTTATTTTTAAGTAATCTGTACACCCAATGTGGGGCTTCAACTCACAACCCTGAGGTCAAGAGTGCCATGTACTACCAGCTGAGCCAGCCAGGCACCCCAGCTGCAAGTCTTAAAGTGGGAGAGGTGAGGAGGAGGAATCCCCTTTCATCCTCTCATAAGCTGTTTCATTGGCTCACTATAGCTCCCTGCTTCCCTCTTCTCTGTCCTGAAATGCCAACTATTAATAGTAACTCTTTTGGGTTAGACTAGCTCAACAAATAAACACTAGCGAGGCGCTGGAGGTCTGAGATGAATGAGATGTGTCCTGAGCTAAACCTCACCACCACTGACTCTGCTTACAGAGTAGTTTGCCAGCCTGATGTGATTATTCAATGACATCTTTTATTTGTTTATTCACTAAACATGTACTGAGCGCCTATGAGTGCCAGGCCCTTGTATAATATGAGGCCCAGGGGAAGCTAAAACTACTAAGACAACCTTCATGCTCTAGAGGAATTCATGGTCTAGCGGGGAGAAAAACTTAAACACATCATAAAATTATAATATAGCCTGTTGGATGTGGTGATAGAGTACTCTGTGCCTTGTCCAGAATATATGAAGTTATTATGCTCAGCAATCCCAAGGGTTAAAGATGGTACAGGAATGGAGTGGGAGGATAATCAGATAAGTGTCAGAGCTTTGTAAAATGCAAGGCACACATAAGGTCCTGATAGTCCCAATCCTGAAACCTCCCTCCCCCGTTGCCTGTTGCTTCTGAGTCTATGTTCTGGCTGGGAAGTCTCTTCTTCTCTCAGGGACCAGCCCAAGGCCCTGCTCTGATCTGAGGCTGAAAAGCTGTATGAAACTGACTCTCTGTTTACCAGTCTGTAAAAGGAAGGGGCTAGACAATGCTTCTGGGCCTGCCTTTGAGTTCAGTAGAGCTTTTCTTTTTATCTACATGCTAAGGTCTGGTTCTGCTTATTTCTTTGTACTTTTCACTCCAGTGACTTATGTATTTTCTAACTGGAAGTTTGCATCTCTTAATCCCCTTCATCTATTTTCCCCATTCCTCACCCCCCACACCCTGGTTTGTTCTCTATATTTATCAGTTATTTCTTTTTTATTATTATTGATTGGTTGGTTGGTTTTTTAGATCCCATATGTAAGTGAAATAATATAATATTTGTCTTTCTTTGACTTATTTCACTCAGCATACTACCCTCCAAGTCCATCTCATGTTGTTGCAAATGGCCAGACTTCAATTGTTTTTTTTTTTATGGCTGAGTAATATTCCATTGTGTACATATACCACATCTTCTTTATGCACTCATCTATCTATGGACACTTAGGTTGCTTTCATATCTTGGCTATTGTAAATAATGCTACATTAAACATAAGGGTGCATATATCTTTTTGAATTAGTGTCTTCATTTTCTTCAGGTAAATACCCAGAAGTGGTATTACTAGATAGTATGGCACTTTTATTTTTAGTTTTTCGAGGAATCCCTGTACTGTTTTCCATAATGGCTGTACCAATTAACATTCCCACTATGCCCGAAGGTTCCCTTTCTCCACGTTCTCAGCAATATTTGTTATCTCTTGTCTTTCTGACACTAGCCGTTTTGACTGGTGTGAAGTGGTATCTCATTGTAGTATTGACTTAGATTTCCCTGATGATCAGTGATGTTGAGCATCTTTTCATGTGTTTGTTGGCCATCTGCATGTCTGTCTTCTTTGGAAAAATGTCTGTTCGGGTCCTCTGTTCATTTTTTAATCAGATTGGGTGGTTTTTTTTTTGGCATTGAGTTGTATGAGTTCTTTATATATTTTGGATAGCTATGCCTTATTGGATATATCATTTGAAAATGTTTTCTCTCACTCAGTAGGCTGTCTTTTTTGGTTTTCTGATGGCTTCCCCTGCTGTGTAAAAGCTTTTTAGTTTGATGTAGTCCCAATAGTTTATATTTTTGTTCTTGTTTCCTTTGCCTGCGGAGACTTACCCAGAAAAATATTGCTAAGGCTGATTTCCAAGAGATTGCTGCCTATGTTTTCTTTTAGGAATTTTGTGGTTTGGGGTCTTACGCTTAAGCCTTTAATTCACTTTCAATTTATTATTGTGTATGGTATAAGAAAGTGGTCCAGTTTCATTCTTTTGCATATAGCTGTCCAGTTTTCCCAACAACATTTATGGAAGATATTGTCTTTTCCCCATTATGTATTCTTGCCTCCTTTGTTATAGATTAATTAACCAAATAAGCACGGGTTTATTTCTGGGCTGTCAATTGTGTTTCATTGATCTGTGTCTATTTTGTGCCAATGCCATATTGTTTTGATTATTTGTAATAAATTTACAAATTTATAAATTTAGATGTACAAATTTACTTTGTAGTAAATCTTGAAATCTGGGATTGTGATAGCTCCAGCTTTGTTCTTCTTTCTCCATATTGCTTTCACTATTGGGGGGTCTTTTGTGGTTTCATACAAGTTTTAGAATTATTTGTTATAGTTCTGTGAAAAATGTTACTGGTATTTTGATAGGAATTGCATTAAATTTATAAATTGCTTTGAGTTTTATGGACATTTTTAACAATATTTGTTCTTCCAATCCATGAGCTTCATATATTTTTCCATTTATTTGTGTCATCTCTGATTTCTTTCATCAATGTCTTAGAGCTTTCAAAGTACGGGTCTTTCATCTCTGGTTAAATTTATTCCTAGATATTATATTCCTTTTGATGAAATTGTAAATGGGATTGTTTTCTTAATATCTCTTTCTGCTATTTCTTTAGCAGTGTATAGAAACACAACAGATTTCTGTATATTGATGTTGTATCCTGCAACTTTACTGAACTCATTTATTCTAATAGTTTTTTGGGTGGACTCTTTAGAGTTTCTTATATATAATATCATGTCATCTGCAAATAGTGAAAATTTTACTTCTTGCTTGCCAATCTGAATGCTTTTTATTTCTTTTTCTTGCCTGATGGCTAAGACCTCCAGTATTATGTTGATTAAAAGTGGTGAGAATGGATAGCCTTGTTTTTTCCTGATCTTAGAGGAAAAGCTCTCAGTTTTTCACTGTTGAGTATGAGATTATCTGTGGGTTTTTCATATATGGACTTTATTATGTTGAAGTATGTTTCCTCTAAATCTACTTTGTTGAGAGATTTTTATCATAAAATGTGGAATATTGTCAAATGTTTTTTCTGCATCTATTGAGATGACTGTATGATGTTTATCCTTCATTTTGTTGATATGATGTATCACATTGATTGATTTGCACAGATTAAACCATCTTTGTATCCTTGGAATAAATCCCACTTGATTGTAGTAAATGACCCTTTTAATGTATTTTTGAATTCAATTTGCTAATATTTTGTAGAGGATTTTTCATCTATGTTCATCAAGGATATTGATTTGTAATTTTCTTTCTTTTTCTTTTTTTAAAGATTTTATTTATTTATTTGACAGAGAGACAAAGAGCACAAGTAAACAGAGCGGCAGGCAGAGGGAGAGAGAGAAGCAGGCTCTCCTGAGCAGGGAGCCTGAATCGGGGCTCAATCCCAGGACCATTACCTGAGCCAAAGGCAGCCGTTTAACCAACTGAGCAAACCAGGTGCCCAAGTAATTTTCTTTTTTTTAATAGTATCTTTGTTTTTGGTATCAAGGTAATGCTGGCCTCATAGCATGAATTTGGAAGCATTCCTTCCTCTTCCATTTTTTGGAATAGTTTGAGAAGAATAGGTATTAACTCTTTCTTAAATGTTTGGTAGAATTCACCTGTGAAGCCATCTGATCCTGGACTTTTGTTTGCTGGGAGTTTTTTTTTTTAATTATGGATCTGATTTTGTTACTAGTATTTGGTCTGTTCAGATTTTCTATTTCTTCCTGATTCAGTCTTGGAAGATGGTATGTTTCTAGGAATTTATCCATTTTTTCTAGTTTGTCCAATTTGTTGGCATATAATTTTTCATAGTAATCTCCTATAATCCTTTGTAGTTCTCTGGTGTCAGTTGCTCTTTCATTTTCATTCAGAAATGCTCTTTCATTTCTGATTTTATTGGAGTCCTCCCTCTTTTTCTCTTGATGAGGCTACTTAAAGGTCTATCAGTTTTGTTTAACTTTTCAAAGAGCCAACTCTTAGTTTCATTGATCCTTTCTATTTTTTAGTCTCTATTCCATTTATTTCCACTCTGATCTGTATTACCTCATTCCTTTTACTAACTTTAGGCTTGTTTTATTTTTCTAGTTCCTTGTTTTTAAAGATTGTATTTATTCACTTAGAGAGAGAACACATGCATGCACAAGTGGGGGCAGAGCAGAGTGGGAGGGAGAGGGACAAGCAGTGTTGAGCATGGAGCCCCATGCTGGGCTCAATCTCACAACCCTGAGACAATAACCTGAGCTGAAACCAAGAGCTGCTTAATCAACTGAGCCACCCAGGTGCCCTCTAGTTCCTTTATGTGTGAGGTTAAGTTGTTTATTTGAGATTTTTTTTTCTTTCTTGAGGTATGTCTGCATCACTATAAACTTCCCTCTCAAAAGAGCTTTAGCTGTGTTGCAAAGATTGGGAACTGTGGTGTTTCCATTTTCATTTGTCTGCAGGTATTTTTCATTTTCATTTTGATTTCTTCATGACCCATTGGTTGTTTAGAAACACAGTATTTAGCTTCCATGTTTTTGTGTTTCTTCTAGTTTTTTCCTGTAACTGATATTTAAAGATTTTAATTTATTTATTATTTAGTTGCTTATTTATTTTGAGGGAGGGAAAGTACATGCAAATAGGCATGAGCTAGGAGATGGGGAGGGCCAGAATGAGAATCTCAAGCAGGCTCCACACTCATCATGGAGCCCAATGTGGAGCTCGATCTCATGACCCCAAGATCATGACCTGAGCCAAAACCGAGAGTTGGATACTTAAGTGACAGAGCAACCCAGGCACTGAACTTTTTTCATTTTTAAGTAATCGCTATACCCTACATGGGGCTTGAACTTACAACCCTGAGATTAATAGTTGTGTGCTCTACTTACTAGCCAGGCAGGTGTCCCTCCTATAACTTTTTTTTAAGAGGGGGTGGGGCAGAGGGAGAGGAGAGAAAGAATCCTAGGGCTCAATTTTACAACCCTGAAATCATGACCTGGGCTGAGATCAAGAGTTGAATGCTTAACTGACTGAGCCACCTAGATACCCCTTGATTTTTAATTTTTTATTGTTGTGGTTGGAAAAGATGCTTGATATGACTTCAGTCTTTTTAAATTTATTGAGACTTGTTTTTTGGCCTATCATGTGATCTGTTCTGGAGAATAATCCATGTGGGGTTCTGCTTCTTATCTTGATTTTACATTCCTGTCATAACATAGGGAGCACAGTGCTAAGACTTGAGAAGGGCTCGAGAATGTATTTCTGAATTGTTAACTAAATAAATGTCATGTCCTCATAACAAACACATGTCTTTTTTGTGTGAATCATGTAGGCAGCATGATTCAGTTAAAAATCTAAATTGTCAGGGCTCCTGGGTTGTTCAGTGGGTTAAAGCTTCTGCCTTTGCCTAAGGTCATGATCTCAGGGTCCTGGGATCGAGCCCTGCATTGGGCTCTCTGCTCAGTGGGGAGCCTGCTTCCCTCTCTCCCTCTGCCTGCCTCTCTGCCTACTTGTGATCTCTCTCTCTCTCTCTGTCAAGTAAATAAATAAATTTTTTTAAAAAATTATAAATTGTTAATTAAGCACAATTTTGTTAAGATGTCCTTTCTTACCAAGTTGATCTATAGATTTTACACAATACCAAGCAACATCTCAGCAAGCTTTTTTGTAGAAATTGAAAAGCTGATTCTAAAATATATACAGAAAGGTAAAGGATGTAGAACAGCCAAAACAACTTTAAAAAGGAAGAACAGAAGATGGAGGTGGAGTAGGAGGACCCTAGGCTCACCTCATCCCACAAATACAACTAAATAACTATGAAATCATCCTAAATACTCCAGAAATTGACTTAAAGACTGACAGAACAAACTCCACAACTAAAGGGAGAGAAAAGGCCACATGGAAGAAGGTAGCAAGTGCAGAGATGTGGTTTATGGGAGAAACAGATCACAGCTGCTGCAAAGGGAAAGGAGTTGTGATCACAGAGAAGGGTGTGAGAGAGAGGAGCACACAGGGGAATGGACAAGCATAATGTTTCCCCATAGACACTGGCTTGGAAAATGAGAAGGGCTGAATTTTCATGAGTTCTTGCAACCAACAAGACTTAAAGCCTGGAATTTTAAAGTTCAGTGGGCTTGGCTAGGATAGAGCCTGGAGGGCACTGAGCAGCTTCTGGAGAGAAGGCAGGCAAACAACCCCTGCCTGACCATACAGTGTGGCAACAGTGATCTGAACAGTGCCTGGGGCACACAGTGGGGAGATTATTTGCTCTTCTTGGAGTATGTCCCTGAGAGACAGCATTCATGGAGATGCCTCTCTGGGAAAAAAGGAGATAGCTGGTGTCATTTCCCTCCCCTGCCCCTTAACATAAACAGAACCACCTGCAGGAAGCAATTACAATACTTGCTGCCTAACTTGCTTACACCAAGCCCCAACCCTTGCACTCCAGTGGAACTATTCTTCTCAGGCACACTTGCCTCAGTCCCATCTTGGTGGACCCCTCTCTCAGAAGACCAGTACAAACTCTTGCCCACACCACATCTCCCAAACAGAGAGTTTTGCAAGGCCTCATTTCTGGTGGAGGTGGTGACAGGCCTCATTTCACAAGCAGACCAGAGCACACTTAGTTAACACCTCCTACATTCAGGCCAGGGATCAAACACTATTCACAGCAGGCAAGGAGAACTCTGCAGATGACTGATCTAAAGGATAGAGGAGCCAGAACATAATAGCAGAGTCTATGCAGCATACACTGAAGATATTACCTGAAGCACCAGGCCCAGGGCACTACATGACCTCTTCTTTATAACGAGCAGAAGATATAACTTGTTTTTCTAACATAGAGAAGAAGACAGAAACCTAGACAAAATGCCAAGATGGAAGAATTCATCCCAAATGAAAGAACAAGATAAGGTCATGGCCAGAGATAGAAGCAAAATGGATACAAGTAACATGCCTGATAGAAAATTTAAAGAAATTATCATTAAGATACTTACTAGGCTTGAGAAAAGAATAGAAGACATCAATGAAACCCTTACAACAGAGATAAAGGAACTAAAAAAAAAAATCAGAATTGAAGAGTGCAAGGTGCTTGGGTGGCTCAGTCATTAGGCGTCTACCTTCAGCTCAGGTCATGATCCCAGGGTCCTGGGACTGAGCACCACATCAGGCTCCCTGCTTGGCGGGGTCTCCTTCTCCCTCTCCAGCTCCCCTGTGCTTGTGTTTCCTCTCTATCTCTCTCTGTTATAAACAAATAAAATGTTTTTTTTTTTAAAAGAAATGAAGAGTTCAATAAATAAGATTAGAAACAAGCTTGATGCAATTAAAGCAGGCTGAAAGAAACAAAGAAATGAACAAACAACCTAGAAGACAAAATAATGGAAAGCAAGGAAGATGAACAAATGAGAGGGAAAAAAATGCAAATTGAGAATAGACTTAGGGAACTTAGTGACTCCATCAAATGTAATAACATTCATATTATAGGAGTTCCAGAAGAAGAAGAGAAAAGAAAGGGGGCAGAAAATATATTTGAAGAAATAATAGCTAAAAACTTAAGCTCATTTGGGGAAGGAAACAGACCTCCAGATTGAGGAGACACAGAGAACTCCCATTAAAATCAACAAAAGCAGGCCAACACCAAGACATATGGTAACTAAATTTTCAAAATATAGTGATAAAGGAAAAATCTTAAAAGCAGCAAAAGAAGTCATTAATTTATAAGGGAAACCCTATAAGGTTAGCTGGAGATTTTTCAACAAAAACTTGGCCAGCCAGGAGGAAGTGGCATGATATGTTCAAAGTACTAAATGGGAAAAATCTTCAGCCAAGAATATTCTATCTGGCAAGTCTATCATTCATAATAGAAGGAGAGAAAAAGGGTTTCCTAGACAAACAAAAACTAAAGGAGCTTGTGACCACTAAACTAGCCCTGCAAGAAATATTAAAAGGGACTCTTTGAGTGGAAAGGAGAGAACAAAAGTGACAATAGAAAGCCAGGAAACACAAAATCAGCAAAAATGAATTTTTCTGTGAAGATCAGTCAAGGAACTCGAACACACACAAAAAAAGAATATGAAATATAATAACATATGCCTAAAACATGGGGAGGAGAGGAGAAAAGATTGGGTTCAAACTTGAACAACCATCAACTTAACATAGACTGCTATTTTCAGAAGGGGTTATGTACAATCCTAATGGTCACCATATATCAAAAAGCACTAATAAACATGCAAAGAACAAAGAGAAATAAATCCAAATATATTGCTAAAGAAAATAAGAAAAACATGAAAGAGAAAGGTATGCAAGGATCAGAGAAAATCTCCAGAAACAACCACAAAACAAGTAATAAAATGGCAATAAATACATATCTATCAATAATTCTTGGGAATGTAAATGGACTAAATGCTCCAATCAAAAGACAAAGGGTCTCAGAATGGATTAAAAAAAAAAGAAGACCCATGTATGTTGGCTACAAGAGACTCATTTTAGACCTAAAGACACATACAGATTGAAAGTAAGGGCCTGGAAAAAC
This sequence comes from Nasua narica, assembly GCA_028533885.1. Classification (NCBI taxonomy): domain Eukaryota; kingdom Metazoa; phylum Chordata; class Mammalia; order Carnivora; family Procyonidae; genus Nasua; species Nasua narica. The sequence continues at coordinate 121,144,844 of CM052799.1, forward strand.
ATGTATCATGCAAATGGATGTCAAAAGAAATCTGGAGTAGCAATACTTACATTGGACAAACTGTAGTCCAAACTGTTTGTTTTTTAAGTAGGCTCCATGCCCAGTGTGGAGCCTAAGCCAGGGCTTGAACTTACGACCCTGAGATCAAGACCTGAGCAAGATCAAGAGTCAGATGCTTAACCGACTGAGACACCTAGGTGCCCTCGACACACCGGACTTTAAAATAAAGACTCTAACAAGAGACAAAGAGGAGCACTACATAATAATAAAGGGGGCAATCCTACAAGAAGATAAAACAATTATAAATATTTATGCACCCAACATGGGAGCACCCAAATATATAAAACAATTTATAACAAACATAAAGGAAATAATCAATAATAACACAACAAGAGTAGGAGACATTAACACCCCACTTACATCAATGGACAGATCATCTAACCAGAAAATTGACAATTTGTAAACAATGGCTTTGAATGACACACTGGACCAGGTGGACTTAACAGATATATTTCATCCTAAAACAGCAGACTATACATTCTTTCCAAGTACATATAGAACATTCTCCAGAATATATCACATATTAGGTAACAAATAGGCCTCAACAAATGTGAAAAGATTGAAATCATATCATACAACTTTTCTGACCACAGTGTTGTGAACTTAGAAGTCAACCACAAGAAAAAATCTGGAAAGACCACAAACACACGCAGGTTAAACAACATATTACTAAACAATAAATGAGTCTACTAGGAAATCAAAGAAGAAATAAAAAAATACATGGAGACAAATGAAAATGAAAACACAACAGTCCAACACCTTTGGGATATAGCAAAATCAGTCCTAAAAGGGAAGTACATAACAATACAGGCCTACCTCAAGAAGCAAGAAAAATCTCCAGTAAACAACCTAATCTTACACCTAAAGGAGCTAGAAAAAGAACAACAAATGAAGCCTACAGCCAGCAGAAGGAAGGAAATAATAAATATTAGAGCAGAAATAAATGGTATAGAAACTAAAATAAACAAACAAACAACAGATCAATGAAACCCAGAACTGGTTCTTTGAAAAAATTAATAAAATTGGGGGCACCTGGGTGGCTCAGTGGGTTAAAGCCTCTGCCTTCGGCTCAGGTCATGATCTCAGGATCCTGGGATCGAACCCCACATTGGGCTCTCTGCTCAGCAGGGAGCCTGCTTCCCCCTCTCTCTCTGCCTGCCTCTCTGCCTACTGGTGATCTCTCTCCTCTCTGTCAAATAAATAATAAAATCTTTTTAAAAAATTAATAAAATTGATAAACCGCTAGCCAGACTTAACAAAAAGAAAAGAGAAAGGACCCAAATAAATAAAATCACAAATGGAAGAGGAAAAATAACAACCAATACCACAGAATACAAACAATTATAAGAGAATATTATGAAAAACTATATGCCAAAAAACTGGACTACCCGCAAGAAATGGATAAACTTCTAGAAACACATAAATTACCAAAACTGAAACAGGAAGAAATAGAAAAATTGAACAGACCAATAATCATCAAAGAAATTGAATCAGTGATCAAAAACTTCTAACAAAGAAAAGTCCAGGACCAGACAGCTTCACAGCTACCTATAGAATTCTCCAAACATTTAAAGAAGAGTTCATAAAAATTCTTCTAAAACTATTCCAAAAAATAAAAGAGGAAGGAAAGTTTCCCAATTCATTCTATGAGGCCAGCATTACCCTGATACCAAAACCAGGTAAAGACACCACACACACACTCAAAAGAGAACTACAGACCAATAACTCTGATGAACATAGATGCAAAAACCCTCAACAAAATATTAGCAAACCAAATCTAACAATACATTAAAAGAATCATTCACCATGATAAAGTGGAATTTATTCCTGGGTTGCAAGGGTGGTTCAATATTCACAAATCAATCAACATGATACATCACCTTAATAAAAGATAAGAACCGTATGATCATTCTACTAGATGTAGAAAAAGCATTTGTCAAAGTACACATCAATTCATGACAAAAACCCTCAACAAAGCAGGGATAGAGGGAACATACCTCAACATAATAAAGTCCATATATGGAAAAACCCACAGCTAATATCCTAAATGGGGAAAACCTGAGAGCTTTCCTTCTACAGTCAGGAACAAGACAAGGATGTCCACTCTCACCACTTTTATTCAAATTAGTACTGGAAGTCCTAGCCACAGCAATCAGACAACAAAAAGAAATAAAAGGCATCCAAATAGGCTAGGTAAGGAAGAAGTTAAATTTTCACTATTTACAGATGATATGATACTATATATAGAAAACCTAAAGACTCCACCAAAAAAATGCTAGAAACTAAAACGAATTTGGTAAAGTCACAGAATACAAAATCAAAGTATGGAAATCTGTTGAATTTCTTTTCTTTCCTCCTTTTCTCTTTTTTTAAAATTTACATTCAATTAACCAACACATAGTACATCGTTAGTTTCAGATGTAGCGTTCAACAAATTCATCAGTTGCATATAACACCCAGTACTCACCACGACAGGTGCCCTCCTTAATGCCCACCACCTAGTAACCCCTTCCCCCGACTCACCTCTCCTTCATCAACCCTCAGTTTGTTTCCCATAGTTAAGAGTCTCTTATGGTTTGTCTCCCTCTCTGATTTCTTCACATTCAGTTTTCCCTCCCTTCCCTCATGGTCCCCTGCACTGTTTCTTACATTCCACATATGAGTGAAACCATATGATAATTGTCTTTCTCCAACTGACTTATTTCATTTACCATAATACCCTCCAGTTCCATCCATATTGATGCAAATGGTAAGTATTCATCTTTTCTGATGGCTGAGTAACATTCCATTGTATATATATACCACATCTTCTTTATCCATTCATCTGTTGAAGGACATCTCGGCTCCTTCCACAATTTGGCTACTGTGGATATTGCTGTTTTAAACATTGGGGTGCAGGTACCCCTTTTCTTTACTACATCTGTATCTTTGGGGTAAATACCTCGTAGTGCAATTGCCGGATTGTAAGGTAGCTCTATTTTTAACTTCTTGAAGAACCTCCATAGTGTTTTCCAGAGTGGCTGTACCAGCTTTCATTCCCACCAACAATGTAAGAGGGTTCCCCTTTCTCCACATCCTCACGAAGATTTGTTGTTTCCTGTCTTCTTAATTTTAGCCATTCTGACTGGTGTAAGGTGTCATTTCATTGCGGTTTTTTGGTTTGTATTTCCCTGACGAGAAGTGACAGGGAGCATTTTTTCAGTATCTTGTTGGCCATATGTCTCCTTTGGAGAAATGTCTGTTCATGTCTTCTGCCTATTTCTTGACTGGATTATTTGTTTTTTGGGTGTTGAGTTTGATAAGTTCTTTATGTTTCTTGGATACTAGCCCTTTATTTAATAAGACAATTGCAAGTATCTTTTTCTATTCTATAGGTTGCCTTTTAGTTTTATTGACTGTTTCGTTTGCTGCACAGAAGCTTTTTATCTTGATGAAGTCCCAATAGTTATTTTTGTTTTTATTTCCTTTGCCTTTGGAGACATGTCTAGCAACAAGTTGTTGCATGGCATTTGTATACAACAATAATGAAGCAGCAGAAAGAGAAATCATGGAATCATTACCATTTATAATTGGACCAAAACCAATAAGATACCTAGGAATAAACCTAATCAAAGAGGTGAAAGACCTATACTCTGAAAACTACAAAACACTGATCAAAGAAATGGAAGATGACACAAAGAAATGGAAAGGCATACCATGCTTGTAGATTGGAAGCAAAAACATGGTTAAAATGTCCATACTACCCAAAGCAATCTATACATTTAATGTAATCCCTGTCAAAATAACACTAGCATTTTCCAGAGCTTAAACAAACAATTCTAAAATTTGTATGGAACCACAAAAGACCCTGAATAGCTAAAGCAATCTTGAAAAAGAAAGGCAAAATTGGAGACATCACAATTCCAGATTTCAAGTTACATTATAAATATGTAGTTATCAAAACAGAAGTTCCAAGCACAAAACTAGATACATAAATCAGTAGAACAAAACAGAAGCTCAGAAATCAATACACAAATATATTGTCATTTAATTTCTGACAAATCAGGTAAGACTATCCAATGAGAAAGATTGTCTCTTCGACGAATGGTGTTGGGAAAACTGGAACTGGACAGCAGCATGCAAAAGAATGAAACTTGAGCACTTTCTTATACTATACACAAAAATAAACTCAGAATGGATTAAGGACTTAAATGTGAGACCTGAAACCATAAAAATCCTAGAAGAGAGCACAGGCAGTAACTTCTTTGACATTAGCCACAACAACTTCTTTCTACATATGTTCGCTGAGGCAAGGGAAACAAAAGCAAAAAAAACTATTGTACGACATCAAAATAAAAGGCTTCTGCATGGTAAAGGAAACAACCAAAAAAACTAAAAGTCAAGAAGATATTTGTAAATGACATATCTGATAAAGGGTTAGAATCTAAAATACATAAAGAACTAAGGGGCACGTGCACCCAAATGTTTATAGCAGCAACATCCACAACAGCCAAACTATGGAAAGAGCCCAGATGTCCATCCACAGATGAATGGATAAAGATGTGGTATATATACACAATGGAATACTATTCAGCCATGAAGAGAAATGAAATCTTGCCATTTGCAATGACGTGGATGGAACTAGAGGGTATTATGCTAAGCGAAATAAGTCAATCAGAGAAAGACAATTATCATATGATCTCTTTGATATGAAGAATTTGAGAGGTAGTGTGGGGGGCCGTGGGGGGTAGAGAGGGAAAAATGAAACAAGGTGGGATTGAAAGGGAGACAAATCATAAGAGACTCTCAATCTCACAAAATAAACTGAGGGTTGCTGGCCGGTAGTGGGGGAGGAATAGGGTGGCTGGGTTATGGACCTTGGGGAGGGTATGTGCTATGGTGAGTGCTGTGAAATGTGTAAGCCTGATGATTCACAGACCTGTACCCCTGGGGCAAATAATACTTTACATGTTAATTTAAAAATTTTTTTAAATTAAATACATAAAGAACTAATAAAATGGAACACCCAAAAAACAACCAATTAAAAAGTGGGCAGAAGACATGAACAGACATTTTTTCCAAAGAATACAGGTGACCAACAAACACATGAAAAGATGCTCAATATCACACAGTATCAGGGCAATGCAAATCAAAACTACAATAAGATATTATCTCACAGTGTCAGAATAGCTAAAATCAACAACACAAGAAACAGCAGGTGTTGGCGAGGATGTGGAGAAAGAGGAACCCTCTTGCACTGTTGGTGAGAATACAAACTGGTGCAGTTATTCTGGAAAACAATATGGAGGTTCCTCAGAAAATTAAAAATAGAACTACCCTACAACTCACAAATTGCACTAGTAGGTATTTACCCAAAGGATACAAAAATACAGATTGGAAGGGGTACATCCACCTCAATGTTTATAGCAGCATTATCAACAATAGACAAACAATGGAGAGAGCACAAATGTCCATTGACTGATGAATGGATAAAGAGGAGGTAGTATCTATACCTAATGGAATATTATTCAGCCATAAAAAAGAACAAGATCTTGCCATTTGCAAGGACATGGACGGAGCTGGAGGGAAATAAGGGAAATAAGTTAATCTGAGAAAGACAAACATAATTTGTCATATAATTTCACTCATATATCGAATTTCACTCATATGTGGGATTTAAGAAACAAAATGAATGAGCAAAGGGGGAAAGTGCGTGGCAAACCAAGAAACAAACCCTTAACTACAGAAAATAAAGTGATGGTTGCCAGAGGGGAAGTAGGGGAAAACGGGTCAAATAGGTGATGGGAATTAAGGAGTGCACTTGTTGTGATGACCACCAGCTGTGCATGTAAGTGTTGCGACACTAGATTGTAACACCTGAACCTAATATTACATTGTATGTTAACTAAATGGAATTTAAATAAATATTTTTTTAAAAAGGAAGAGCAAAGTTGAAGGATTTGATTTTAAGGCTTATTATAAAAATACAGTATTCAAGATAGTAAAGTACTGATGTCAGGATAGACAAATAGATCAATGGGACAGAATCAAAGTGCATCCAGAAATGGATCCACTTATATAAATAGTTAACTGGAGAAATGGTAATGGAATGACTGGACACCAATAAACAAAAAAACTGAACTTTGATCCACTTTTCACACCATCTACCAAAACAAACAAAAATCTCAAAACAGACTAGAGATCTAACTGTAAAACTCCTGGGAAAATATTTGTGACCTTAGATAAAGATTCCTTAGGCACACACCAAAAATATGATCCATAAATTTTTTTTTAAACTTGGATTTCATCAAAATTAAAATCTTCTGTTCTTCAAAAGATACTCTTAAAAAAAATTAAGTAGTCTTCATGCCCATCATGGGGCTTGAACTCGCCAATCCTGAAAGACCTAAGACTGAGCCAGCCAGGCACCCCCAATAGATATTCTTTTTTTTTTTTTTTTAAGATTTTATTTGTTTATCTGACAGGGAGAGGGAGAGAAAGCACAAGCAGGGGGAGGGGCAGGCAGAGGGAGAGGGAGAAGCAGGCTCCCTGCTGAGCAGAGAGCCCCATGTGGGGCTCGATCTCAGGACCCCGAGATCATGACCTAAGCAGAAGGCAGATGCTCAACCCACTGAGCCACCCAGGCGCCTCCCCAATAGATATTCTTAAGACTATGAAAAGGTAAGCCACACACTGAAAGAAAATATTTGCAAAGCATAATTTAACAAAGGATTTTTATCTGTTCTATAAAAATAAACCTCTTAAAACTTAGTAATAAGAAAACAATGAGCAAAAGATTTGAATGGACGCTTCACCGAAAAAAGATATATGGGTAGCAAAGAAACACATGAAAAGATGCTTAACCATTAGTCACTAGGGAAAAGCAAACTAAAACCTCAATAACATACTATTCAACACCTATTATAAGGCTGGTTTAAAATTAAAATACTGACAATACCAAGTTTTGGCGAGGAATGTGGAGCCAGTGAAACTCTTACCTGCTACTGTAGGAATAAAGACAGTATTACCAATTTGGAAAATAGTAACTTCTTAAAAAGGTAAACATGTACCTGCCATATGGCCTAACCATTACACTCTTAGGTGTTTACCCAAGAGAAACAAAAACACATATGCACAAGAACAACTTATACTTTAACATTAATAGGAGCATTATTCAAAATAGCCCAAGAAAATGGAAATATTCATTAACAGGTAAATGGATTAAGAAATTGGGTTATATCCAAACAATGGAATACTATACCTCACTTAAAAGGGATGTACTATTATTACACAAAGTAACAGGAATGAATCTCAAAATAATTATACTGGCTGAGAAAAACCAGACCAAATTACATGCTATATGATTCTCTTTATGGATAGAAAATTCAAACTAATTTATAGTTATAGAAAGAAGATCAGTGACCACCTGGGAAGCAGTGGGGGATAAGGGAAGGGCAGGAGAAAGGTAATACAAAGGCGCATTTGGAAACTTTTGGGGGTGAGAGATGTGTTCATTATTTTCATTGTGGTGATGTTTTCACAGGTGTATACATGTGTCAAAACTTATCAAATTGCATACTTTAAATATGTGTACTTTACTATGTTAATTATACCTCAATAAAGTTGTTTTAAAATTAATAGTTTGGGGTGCCTGAGTGGCTTAGTAGGTTAAGCATCTGAATCTTGGTTTCAGCTAAGGTCATGATCTCAGGGGTCTGAGATTGAGCTCTGCACTGGGCTCTGTGCCCAGTACAGAGTCTGATTGTCCCTTTCCTTCTGCTCCTCCTGTTCTCTCTCTGTCTCTCAAACAAATAAATAAAAACTTCTAAAACATAGTTTAAGGCCTCTGCCCAGAAACTTTAATAAGCTAAAATATATATTCCAAGGCATTAACTCTAGCTACCCTAATTCCATAGTTCCAGGGTAGGATACAGATATCTACATTTGTAACAAACCCTTCAAGTAATTCTAATGCAGGCTATCCCTAAAACATCCTTTGCAAAACGATGGTAAGGATTTCTAGAACAATCTTGTGACTAGAATGTTGCTTCTGGGGAAAAGAAGTAACTTTTTCTACTGGGGTTGTTACATCTTCCTGTCATATGCCCCCAGAGCATTCATACTCAATTACCTTAACATATATTTAGCACAGTATTAATAGTTTAAGAGCAAATCATAGTGTTTCCCCATCTTACCTTTATATAAATTAAAATATACTCTACAATGTAGTTGTTATTTCCTGGCAGAGGCCAATAGTTTAAATAAGGAACTTACATCACTCAGTTTTTGTGACAGAAAACTGATGTGGTGGTTTTCCAGTCACAATTCTTGGTTTATTTTTTTCCTCATCTCATCATGCATACCCACCCTTCCATCTTCCTGTCCAACTAATGGTCAGAGAAGACACAGGAAGAATGTGAAATGGTTGCATTCCTGATAAATCTCTGAGGACAAAGTTTATCTTTTCATATTTACATAACTTTCCTTACCAAAACAAACAAATCATTGTCAGTATAAATGATAGAAGATAAATTTTCCACATGAGGCTAGCATTTCCTAGCCTTCACATTACCTGAAGGAAATATCTGAACTCAATTGATGCAGCCTGTGGATTTTCCTACCAAATATCCCTGCTGCTATGAGGATCAACTGAAAAAACAAATGTGAAAGGGCAATGCCTACTCAAAGATGGTTCTTAATTATTAAAACTATACAGCAAGTGATACCTGTGAAAATGGTGCAGAAAAAAAAACCTTCAAAAATTCTCTCCTCCATGAAAACAGAAAAAACTGGCAAAATAGTCAGAAACAATATTTTCAGAACACTAGATATTAAGCAAAGGCTTACAGCAACCAGGAGAATATTTATTCAAGAGAAATGGCTGAATCTTGGTATGAACAGTGAGTTTGTGGTGTTTTAGCTGCCCTGTTCCCAACCTACCCCCGCAAATCCACAGCCTGCAATCATGGCGAAAATTAACAATCTGGCAGCCATAGGAGGGGGCAGAACAGGGTTAGAGTTCATTCAAAGTCTCATTCCCAGAGAACTGTCATTATTTGACTTGTTTGGGGGTTCCTTAGAACACCCTCCTTATAATGCTGTCTTTATTAGACCTATTCATAGCACATAGCACAGTGTGAAAAACCTTCTCTCCAGGGGCATTTGTAGAAAATGACTAGAGGCAATTGTTTAACTTCTTGGCTGCCCAAGGCACTGGACAACACCTGGGGTAAAAATAGGGTAATCAAAAGTTTAAAAGGAAAAGCTTGGGAATGAGAAGTCCATAGTGGCTTTGAAAGGCTCCCAAATACTTCTGAGAATCTAGAAGACCATGTATAAATGTTCAAGTCTGTGTGCGTGTTGAGGACAAATCTAAGAAGACCTTATGCTCGCATTTCTAGTAGGGCAATAGATTGGGGCTCCGAACAAATAGGAAGTGAAGGCTAAGGTGGAATTGTCACCTGCTTTGCTGTGTGTTGAAAGTATGCTGTAAGTGCACCTCAATATCCACACAAGCTCCTGGCAAAGACTGGAAAAATTTCCAAACAAACAATAAAAACAACAAACAATATCAACAAAACCCACTGGAGATAGAGGAGACTCGGATTTCTAAAATGGCCACATTATGTTATTAAATGTCCAGTTTGGGGGCACCTGGGTGGCTCAGTCGTTAAGTGGCTCAGGGTCCTGGGATCAAGACCCCCATCGGGCCTCCTCCTTGGCAAGAAGCCTGCTTCTTTCTCTCCCACTCCCCCTGCTTGTGTTCCCTCTCTTGTTGACTCACTCTCTGTCAAATAAATAAATAAAATCTTTAAAAAAAATAAATGTATAGTTTTTAATAGGAAAAATTGTAAGCCATGTAAAGAAACAAGAAAGCATGACCCATACATAGAAAAAAGAAAGAAAAAAAGCAATCAAGAGAAACTGTCCCTGAGAGAGTGAAGGTAATTAGACTTCCTAGTCCAAGACTTTAAATCAACTATTTAAAAACTGTTCAAAGAATTAAAGGAAACCATTAAAAAGAACTAAAGGAAAGTATGAGAACAAACTCTCATCAAATTGAGAAAATAGAAATTATATTTGAAAGATCCAATAGAAGTTCTGGGTTGAAAAGTATAATAACTGAAATGAAAAATTCACTAGAGTGGCCCAAAAGCAAATTTTAACAGGCAGAAGAGTCAGGGAACTTAGATATAGGTCAGTTGAAACTCCAGTTCGAGGAAGAGAAAGAAGAATGAAATAGAATTTTCAGAGCCATAAAGACCTGTAGGACTCCATCAAGTATACAACATAGACAGAATGGGAATCCCAGAAGACAGAAACAAAGGGGCTGAAAGAATACTTAAAGAAATAATGGCTGAAGACTTCCTAAATTTGATGAAAAACACTGATCTCCACATCTAAATGATCTATCTACAAACTCCAAGAAATATAAATTCAAAGAGGGCTACATCTAGATATATCAAACTGCCAAAACATAAAGAATCTGAAAACAGCAAGAGAAAAGCAACTTGTTGAGTGCAAGACATTTTTTAAAAATTTTACCTCTGATCTTCACATATATATGTATTTTTTAGAGAAAGTGTACACATGCACTGGGGTACGGGCAGAGGGAGAGAGAGAATCCCAAGCAGGCTCCATGCCCAGCGCGGAGCCCAATGCAGGGATTGATCTCATGACGCTGAGATCATGACCTGAGCTGAAATCAAGAGTTGGACACTTAACTGAGCCACCCAGGTGCCCCAAGACATTTTCAATAAGACTAAGAGTTTATTTCTTATCAGAAACTATGGAGGCCACAAAATAGTACATGACATGACATATTCAAAATACTTAAAGAAAATGACTGTCAACTAAGAATTCTATATCTATGGCCAACTGATTTTCAACAAGGGCGCTGTCTTAGTTCAGGCTGCTGTAACAAAATACCACAGACTGGGTGGCTTATATACAACAGAAATTTATTTCTCACAGTTCTGAAGGCATGGAAGTCCGAGATCACAGTGCCAGCATGGTTGAATTCTGGCAAGGATCCTCTTCTGGGATGCAGATTGGTGACTTCTTATTATATCCTCACATAGCAGAGGGCAGACAGAGGAAGCAAGTTCTCCTGTGGCACTTATAAAGGCATTAATCTTGATGCCTCAAGATGCTGGCTCAACTCTTATAACCTCATCTACTCCTAATTACTTCCCAAAGTGTTCACTTTCACTCTTCACTTCACTCCCAATTTACCCAATTGGGTATTACCATTGGATAAAGTTCTAACAAATGAATTTGGGGGGAGCACAAACATTGTTATGGCACTTGAATCCATAACAAGTGCCAAGACCATTCAGTGGGGAATAGAATAGTCTTTTTAACAAATGGTTCAGGGACAGCAGGATATATATATATCTCCTGGATATAAATATATATATATAAATAAATACAGATATATATATAGATATATATAAAAATATAGATATATTTATTTATATATTTTTATACATTTATATTTATATATATATATATTCCATATATATATATGGAAAAATAAACTTAGATTCCTAATTCACACCTTATATAAAAATTAACTCAAAATGGATCAAGGAGTTAAAGCTAAAGTTTTAGAGGAGAGCACAGGTGTAAATCTTGGATTAGGCAATGGTTTCTTAGATATGATACCAAAACTAAAAGCAACCAAAGAAAAAACAGATAAATTAGACTTCATCAAAATTAAATACTTTCATAATTCAAAAGATATCACCAAGAAAATGAAAAGACAGCCCACAGAGTAGGAAAAAATATTTGTAAATCGTATATTTGATGAGTCTAGTACCCAGAATGTTTAAATAATTTTTACAATAACTATAAGAAGACAAATAACCTAATTTAAAAATGGGCAAAGAAGTTGTTTAGATGTCTCTTCAAAGGAAATATACAAATGGCCAAAAAGCACAAGAAGAGATGCTCAATATCACTAGCATTAGGGACATGTAAATCAAAACCACAATGAGCTACCGCTTCACATCTACTGGGGTGGGAAAAAGAAGAAAAACAAGGAGGAGGAAGAGGAAAAGGAGGAGGAGGAGGAGGAGAGGAGGACGACAATCCCAAGTGTTAGTGAGGGAGGGGAGAAGATGGAACTCTTATACAGTGCTGGTGCAAACAAGAAATGGTGCTAGTACTTTAGAAAACAATTTGGAAGTTCCTCAGAAAATTAACATAAGTTTACCATATGGCCCAGCAATTATTTATACATAAACTCTTTCAGAGTTTCACACAAAAACTTGTACACAAGTTACCATAGCAACATTATTCACAATATCCAAAAAGTGGAGACCCATTATCACCCAAATATCTATCAACTTATGAATGGCTAAACAAATATGCCATATCCATACAATGCACTATATTTCAACCATGGGAGGGAACGAAGTACTGAGACATGCCACAACATGGATGAACGCTATAAAAATTACGCAGAGTGAAACTAGACAGAAAGTGCCATTTTTCATATGATTCCATTTATGTAAAATGCCCAGAATAAGAAAATCCATACAAATAGAAAGTAGATTAGTGGTTGCCTGGGGCCGAGGGGAGGAGGGAGAAGATGGGGACTGCTAATGGGTACCAGGTTTTTTTTTTGCTGGAGAGAGTAATGAAAATGTCCTGGTGATGGCTGCACAACCTTGTGAATAGACTAACATCCATGGAATTGCACACTCTAAGAGAGTGCATTTTATGGTATGTTCATTATATCTCAGCTTTAAAAAAAAAAGAAGCAGTACAGCTTCTGAAAGTAGTATTGGCCATTTAAAACCCCATTCACCTAATCTTGGGTGGCTTTGGGACTTGAGGCTGAGAAAGTTGATCTTGGCAATTAGGTATGTGGGGGGAACACAGTTGAAAGGCACACATCCAAACACAACCACAAAAAAACCCCCACACAACTTAAAGTAAGCACAGGTGCTTCCAGGTACCATGAAAATGGGGCCCACAATTATTTTCTTGGGAAGCCATTGCCTTCAACAATATCCCCAGTGTGCACACCCACCACAAAGTTGAAATCAGTCTAAGTCTCCAGACTAAATTTAGCAAGGTAACCTTACCTTTAATATTGTTTTGTTGTTCCATCAGTAATTTACTTATTTCTGAAAACCAACAATCTCTGATTTCTTTTGAAGCTGCCTGCAAGTTGCAGATAAGAAGATACTATGAGTATCAGATCACCTGGAGCATTAACTGGACAGGGTTTTTATTCTCTGGGTGACCTCTAGAATAATGAGATAGAAAACACTTGCCAAGTCACGGGAACACAGGAAAGAGTAGCAGACACCTATGAAGAAGACGTGAGCTTTACCTGCAGGATGTATTTCTCGAGTCCATTTTGGTGGGCAATTTCAAACTTTCGGCTGCTCCCCCTTCCAAGCTGGCGAATTGACAGTGTCATCAGCTATTGTGAAGAAAGAAGAAAAATTGTTGTACTACCATTTTCTGATTTTAAAATTGTCCCCGTCAGCCACTCTGGTTCTTTCTACCCTTGATAGCTCTCTTCTTCCGTCTTCCTTCCACGTGTTTTGTTGCCCTCCGTTAATGGCCCCAGCAAGCATAAAGCATAAGCACAGTGTGGCAGTGTCATCTGTCCTCTCTGGTTTGTGGGACAACACAGACCGCATCTTTTTATATGTAAGGCTGGAGCCCTCAAGCTTTAAGCAAAGAGATCACCTCTCCTTCAACACCTAAGTATTTCACAAATCTGTGCATAATAGTAACAGAATCAGTATCCATTAAGAAACATAAATAGCAAAAGCTACCATGAATAATGAACAACTTTAATCACAAGAGCACAAATACGTGCATATGTGTGTGCATGTATGCACACGGGTGTGTGGGGGGGTGGGGTGGTCTCATCACCAGCTATGAAATATTTCCTACACAGGTTAGAGATGAGACTTGGTGTGGACATGTGTTCTAGACCTCCAGAGTCTTTGCCAATGCTTGTGTGCAAAGATGTGTGGTTGAGAAGGACAAGTCGGAGATGAAATCCAGCCCATGCTCTAATCACCAAATCTTTCACCCCTCTGCCTGGAGGGTACTTTCCTAATTCGTTTGTCAGGACAGGCGACCATATGGTCCCTGTTCTCTACCTAGCACAAAAGCAGCTCTATCCCAGCCCTGGCCCATCCAGTGACTGATGACAAGCTCTGACGTTGGAGTTAGGAAGGCCTGGGTGCGGAGTCTAGTTCTGTTGTGTGACATTTGGCAAGTTAACCTCTCCTCTCTAGGCTTCAGTTTCCTTATCTGTAAAATAAGGATAATGATTTTTTTCTCCATAGGGCCATGCTGCTTCTCCGGTGTAACAGGACCCCTTTACCTTCATAGATTTCTTAAAGCTGTAATGAGGAGCGAGGCCCTGGTCACTGGGCTCCATTCGAATCTTACAGAACACAATTCCCCTTTCAAATAGATAGATTTGCCTCTGGCTGGGCTTAAATCGAATAAAGTCCTTCATTTTAGAACGATCCTTGTGGATGGTCCAGACGTTGAAAGAGCCGTGCATCAACAGCTTGCCTAGTTTCTTGATATCATCCTTTGGGGAAGATAGACATACATGAAAAGAAGCTGTTACGTTACTTGACAGGGAAAGAACTCTTAAGGGTCTGCTTTCAAATTATAAAGGATGCTTCTTTGAAGTTGACAATTTAAAAAGTGCCAAACAGGCTCATCTGTCACTAAATCAAAACTATAATTTTGTGAGCTTGACTGAGCGTGGCACCGTTCGGTTACATAGGTCTGTGCGAGGTAATAAACATAAAGCATGTTAGAAATGCTTGAACTAAAGATATTGGTACTCTGATATTTTGGGCTTTGTAATTAATTTCAGCTAGCAGAATTCTATGTCCACTTCTTTGTTTTTGATACATGACAGTCTACTTTAAAAGGGCAAAAAAATTAACATTTAAGCATATTTGGGGGAGACGGAATTTCTGCTGCATAATGGACCTTTTCCATAACCATCCATGTGCTCCCTCTGCACCCCAACATCTGCTCTGGGTGTGAGCACCTGAGAACATGAGATTTGTTTGGAAAGCAGAAAAGCTTCATATAACCTAATCTTCA
Source organism: Nasua narica (assembly GCA_028533885.1). Classification (NCBI taxonomy): domain Eukaryota; kingdom Metazoa; phylum Chordata; class Mammalia; order Carnivora; family Procyonidae; genus Nasua; species Nasua narica. Next base: position 121,159,988 of record CM052799.1, read on the forward strand.
TAACATTGTAATGAACATAATAATGACATTCAACTTTGAACTTCTCAGAGTAAGTGGAGAGGGCAAAGATAATCCCAAATGACAAAATTTTTTAAAAAGCCTTTCTGGCTTCAGGGTGCATTTTATGCCTCTCCCTCCACCAGCAAACCCATCTTTCTCATCTGTCTGGTTAAAAGTCCAAGTGAGTGACTCTGCCTTCTCTGAGCTTTCTCCAAAGGGTAGTAGAGTGAGATGAACTAAGAATGTTGTATTTTATCTGGAATTTTTTAAACATTAGATCACTTGAAGCAGATAATCAAGAATTTATTCCCCTGAAGGAAAATGCTAAAAGGAGAAAAGTGTTTGAATAGGACCAGGACAGAGAAATTTCCCAGAGTTATGTCTAGCTGAGATAAATCCCTATAATCTGAATTAATACTACAAATGTGTACATTATTTCTAATTGGCCTTTTTAATAATTTATTGTTTATATTGAACAAACTGTAAATATTTTTTTAAAAGTAATTTACTGCACTTCTGAAATTCTAAAATAAAAACTTCAAGAGCATAAACTCGACTCACTTCTATGGTGCTTGTGGCATATTTTCTGTGCTGTTTTTCTCTTCATGCTTTGTAGAAGTTACATGTGTAAACTGTGGTGAATGAACCCCTCAGTGTGGAATAAAGAGCCCCCAATCATAAGGACTGCTCTCCTAAAAGCCCGATACTACTGGTTTGTTTGCACAGGCTCGTGCTCTGAGACACATGGGTGATGGGTTCATGAAGACCCTTGAGAAGTTTTTCACTTATCCACATTCTTCCAGGAGCCGCTCCAGCCCTCAGTGATTTTATTCTCTTTTAAACCCATTCTATTTCTACTAGATAAATAAAAATAATGCAGGAAATACGTTTTCATCAAGGTGACTGGCAAAAGTTGGTATTTAATATTTTCCACATGAAGTATAATCAGTAGTTTCTATTTTATTTATTTTTTTGAATTATTTATTTATTTGAGAGAGAGAGAATGAGTGGGAGGGGCAGAGAGAGAGAAAATCTCAAGCAGACTCTGCTCTAAGCATAGAGCCCCATGTGGGGCTTGATCCCATGACCTGAGAGCATGACCTGAGTCCAAAGTTTCAATGATTATGTAGTTTCTGTTTTAAAATGTACTTATACTCCACCTCACTTCAAAAATTTGATCTAACTTATAAAAATATATACATTATGGGCTGACAGAAAATAACCAATTACTTAGGGTGAAAAAAGACTTTAAAAATAAGATGAAGAGTTTGTACATAAAACCCATATAATAAAGCCATGTAAACCTACTGCAGACTTGGTTAGGACCTTCTAGTGGACAGTACAGAGGGAAACACAGGGAGTTGTATGATACATTATGTCCAAAGACATACCTAAACCAGTTGTTCAGAAAATGCACAGCAATTCCTATTAATGACACAACAGAAATTTCTCCCATGGGTCTTGGTCCTCATAAAGAGTCACTGAGTCAAACACTGAGCCTATTCTCAACCACATCCCAGAATAGATAAACAAATGGATTTTAGGTAAAGCTGTTTTTGACAACATATTTGGTGAATGTGGAGGCATCACTTCAAAGCACAGCTGTAAAAAGCAATTCTAAAAGAAGCCAGAATAGAGAATCCAGAAATGGACCCTCAATTCTATGGTCAACTAATCTTTGACAAAGCAGGAAAGAATAGCCAATGGGAAAAATATAGTCCCTTCAACAAACAGTATTGGGAAAATTAGCCACATGCAGAAGAATGAAACTAGTCCATTTCCTTATACCATACACAAAAACAGATTCAAAATGGATGAAAGACCTAAATGTGAGACAGGAATCCAAGTTCTAGAGGGGAACACAGGCAGCAACCTCTGTGACTATTTGATAGAGATGTCTCCAAAGGCAAGAGAAACAAAGGCAAAAATGAACTATTGGGACTTCATCAAGATAAAAAGCTTTTACACAGCAAAGGAAAGAGTCAACAAAACCAAAAGACAACCTACAGAATGGGAGAAGATATTTGCAAATATCTTACCAGATAAATGTCTACAATATGTCTATGTCTACAATAGCCAAACTATGGAAACAGCCAGATGTCCAATGATAGATGAATGGATAAGAAGATGTGGTTTATATACACAATGGAATATTACTCAGCCATCAAAAAAATTGAAATCTTGCTATTTGCAATGATGTGGATGGAATTGGAAAGTATTATGCTAAGGGAAAGAAGTCAACCAGAGAAAGACAATTATCATATGATTTCACTCATGTGTGGAATTTATGACACAAAACAAAGGATCATAGGGGAAGGGAGGGAAACATAAAACAAGATGAAATCAGAGAGGGAGACAAACCATAAGAGACTCTTAACCATAGGAAACAAACTGAGGGTTGCTGAAGGGGAGGAGGGTGGGGGATGGAGTAACGGGGTGATGGACATTTAGGACGGCAGGTGATGTAATGAGCACTGGGTACTATATATGACTGATGAATCACCGAACTCTACCTCTGAAACTAAAAATACACTATATGTTAATTAGTTGAATTTAAATTTTAAAAAGAGGACCGCTTAAATAAATAAAATTAAAAATAAAATTAGTGGAGACATAAAATATAGGCATCTCATTACATTTTATTTATAAAAGTTGTCTAAAATAATTTTTTAAAAAAGTAAAAATAAATAAAAGAAGCCAGATGATGGGAGAGTGGGGAACAAGTCCCCGTGTGCACTCTCTAATGATCTGTAGAGGGCTGGGTGAGTTTAGTTATCAAAGGCCATGGGCTTCAGAGGAAATTGCCCTGTCTTTACCCCTGCTAAAGAGGCAACCTTAGGCAGTGGTGTTGCCATTTTCACCTCTGCTCTCGCCTCCTCATCCCTCCGGGAGCTGTGGCTGTTTGCACCTTAGTAGTCAATTGACCAATGGATGTGAATCCACAGAGCAGCCAGCCCCTGACCATAGAGGTCAATCTGATCCCTGTCTGAACTGAGGCAGTAAGTAGCAGTAGTTGTAGTTGTGAGATGCTTTATAAAAGGGCAGGAGGTGGAATAAACAATAAGGCAGCAGAGCAACAAAGAAAGTGAGTCACCAGAAAACCAGAAACTATGAGGAAGAGGGAAAGACACCGATGGAGGGAAAGAACCAGATAGCAGGTGGTAAGAGGAGAAGACAGCAGATGTGTGGATGTACCTGGCACATACAGGCAGAGCACACAGGTAAGAATCCCCACTCTCTCCCAAGTCAAGATCCTAGAACTGCTATGAGTCCTGAAATTGTCCCATTCCCACCTCCGTGAGCTGGCTCTTCCCAAGACTCAATGGTCACCCATTCCAGTAAGTACATCATCACTGAAGGTTATGAGAGGGAATTGCTGGGTCTTTTGAGTCCAGCTGTAAAAGAATGGTTGCATGTGATGAGATTGGATATCTCAATACTCAAGGCCCATCTTGCAGTGGCTGAGGTTGTGTGCCCCATGGTACATGCATATTACTACTAACCAGGATGCGCTGGGAAACCCCACCTCCCAAGGGAAAGGGCAGAGGGAGTGGAGTTCCTCTGAGCAAGACATCTTTTCAACCATATGTATCCTTTCTTTCCAATCAGACTACAGTTGGTCCCAAGACTAGGAACCACATGCATGACTCTTATAGATATATGTCCCCCAGACACATAATATTTATTCACTTACTGGCTTGAGTGCCTGGGGAGATATGAGGCTGAGTGCTCAGCACCATGAGGAAACTCTATTCAGTGATGCCCCAGTACTAGGTTGAATAGTGACTCAAAAAACCTCACATCCACCTGGGACGTGATCTTATCTGCAAATGAGGTCTTTGCAGATGTAATGAGCTAGAATGAAGTCCTACTGGATTAGGGTGGGCACTGATCCAATGACTGGTGTCCTCATGAGAAGAGAAAACAGAAATACAGACACAGACATACACACACATAGAGAAGCCAGTCATGAAGACAGGGAGAAGGTGGAGTCATAGAGCTGTAAGCCACGGAACACCAGGCACTGCTGGCAACAGCTAAGCCAGGAGAGAAGCAAGGAAAAATTCTTTTCTGGAGCCTTCAGAGGATGAAAAGGCCTGATAACACCTTGATTTGGGACTTTTAGCTTCCAGAACTGTGGTGCTTTATTATGGCAGCTCTAGGAAATGAAAATGTCTGCAATAGGTTTTTCTACTAGTGATGGCCATCACTTGTGTGTGTGTGTGTGTGTGTGTGTGTGTGTGTGTGTGTGTGTGTTGAATCTAATGGGTATGAACTCAGAGATACAACATCATTTGGTATTGGCTACCCCAAACAAATAAGCAAGTGAAAAGTCAGATGGCCTCCTCCATATGGGAAATGATGGCAAAATAAACTAGTAAATGTTACCACTTTTTGTGGGTGAAATTTGGTAGTTAAGAGCCCTGATATAAGAATTTCAAACGTGACTACATCAGCCGAATGAAGGATCTGGCTGAGAGGGTGTCTGGGGAAGCCGGCCTCCAGAAAGAGACCACTTTTGGATGCCCAGGTTTTCATTCCCAGCGGCAACACGATGTGACAGAGCTGTATGCTTCTTGCACAAAGAAGGAGGAAACATCTGGGTAAGTGAATCAGCACAAAGCCAGTCCAGAAACAAAAAGCAGAAACTGTACGACAGAGGAACCTGTAACTATAATCACTAGAAGCAAAAGCGTTCCTTCTCTTCCAATCTGATCAAGTATCCAAATGAGTCAGCCCGAGGGCCCTATACTCAGCCTCTCCCAGGTGCCGGGCACAGTGCTAGGTGCTTTTATTATGACTCAATCCTCATTTCCTCCTCATAGCCACTCTTGACATAGGTGTCTAGAGAGCAGGAAGACGCACAGCCAATCCCACAGAGTCCTCAAGGTTATCTACTCTGCCTTACCTCCGCAGCCAACGTTCTGCTCAGGGAAGGGGAGACTGAATCAGAAATAAAATACCTGGCCTTAGTCCACAAAACTTGCGATAAAAATACTTCATTTATTGAATGACATAAATTTGTTCCAGAGAATAAAACTATCTCATTCAACCTTTACTATTTAACTTCGGAACTTGTTCCTGACAAGCCAGGATTTTAAAGGACCGTACACATATCTCTGTTTTATGTGTTAGATTGAATAGAGGAGAAACTTTTTTTTTTTTTTTTTGCCAATGGAGGGGAAGTAAATGACATTTCAGTGTTCCACAAAACAAAAAAACTTTAAAGCGCCTGTGATTGAATTAAATGGAAAACTGAGTGTACACAATAGAAATAAAGTGTAAATATCAGGGGGAATTTTTTCCTAGTTGTTTTAATTATACATTCACCCACTCAGATTCAATGTTTTTCCTTTTCAAAACCAGGTCAATACTGGATGTCAAGTAGAGAAACTAACAGTGAAGTTCTGGGTTCATCCACACACTCAGCATGTGATTTTCAGCCCCTTGTGATAAAGTTCTGCAAAACTGAGTCAAAGAATCTTAGGATCATTAGATGCGAGTTAGGGGCGCCCGGGTGGCTCAGTCGGTTAGGCATCTGCCTTCAGCTCGGGTCATGATCCCAGGGTCCCACGTTGGGCTCCCTGCTCAGTGGGGAGCCTGCTTCTCCCTCTGCCTCTGCCTCTCTGTCTCTTATGAATAAATAAATAAAATCTTAAAAAAAAAAAGATGTGAGTTAGGAGTAGCTAAGCTGTTAGTAGACTCTAAACAAAAGCAGACAAAGAATGCGTTTAGAGAATGAATGGCACTCTGGACAGTGCCATTGAGGTACAAGAAGTGGTCCAAGCTGATGCACATTGTGATCTTGGGGGAGTTAACTCTACTTTCTGTGGATCTACTCATGAATCAGAAAGGGAAAATTTCACTGCCTGCTCTTCCATAATTCAATAGGATTATACAAAACTTTCAGGGTAAAGTAGCTAATGTACTAGAAGCAAAGCAAGTTAAAATTTTAGGGAAAAAAACAATAGAGTATGTCAAAGGAGCAATTCTGAGGACATATGGGAGAAAAAAGTTCTTTGCATTTGATGTGAAGAGACTACAATTCTATAAGCTGGTTCATCTAATTTGTATGCAGACTGGCTTGGAATAAAATTAGAGTAGACTGCTATTTACTCACGTTTTACTAATTTTTTTCTCATAACTTCCTCCTCTGATACTTACACTCAGAATAATAACTGGGAGTTTCCTGCCCTGTGAACGGTTTCCGGGACATTCATTTGATTCAGGGAAATGGATATCTAATAGGGGTCGCTGACACGTGTTAAAGATAAAAAGAGCAGAAAGATGTCCCAAAATGATTAAATAAATGGCTCCCTTGAGCTTCCTTAAATAAAGAGAGAAAAAATTATTACCAAGAAAATGATCCCCTCCCACGCATACCGGGTGGTTCATCAATACCCTCCTGAATCATGCATCAGTAGTAAGCAGAGAGCACTCGTGAGTCCCAGGGGATGGTAACAGCATCACTACCTGGATCACTGTGGGCCCAGTGGGGCTGCTTCTGAGATGCTGGCCAGAGAAATGCTAGGCGGGAGGGAAATAAAAAGATCACGGGTTTTTGTTTTGTTCTGTTTTGTTTCGTCCCTAATTAATTTGCACTGTTTGACTTATGACCTGGAAAGAAAAGAAAAGTCATTTCTTTTGCCCAGACGTCAAGGATTAGTATGTCAAAACCAGGTAAAAATGAAAAGGAAAAAGAGAGAAGGAAAAATACCCATCTGAAATGTAATCCCCAAAATGCTTCATTCCTGTGTGGTAGACAGAATAGCCTTCCAAAGAGGTCCACATCCTAACCCCTGGAATCTGAGAATATGTCAAGTTACATGACAAACGGGAATTAAGGTTGCAGATGGAATTACGGTTGCTCATCAGCTGACTTCGAGATAGGGAGATACCGTGTATGAATGGGTAGGTCCAATGCAACCACAGAGTCCTCAAAAGTGGAAGAGAAGCAGAAGAAAAGGTCAGAATGATATGAGTCAGGAAGAACTTTGACAATGGAAGGAGAACCCATGAGAAAGGGAATGCATGTGGTCTTGGTAAGCTAGACAAGGCAAGGAAACAGATTCTCTCCTAGAGCCTCCCAAAAGGAAAGCAGACACTTCGATTTTACCCTGGTGAGACTGTGTTGTACTTCTGACCTGTAGAATTATAAGATAATACATTTGTGCTGCTCTAAGCCACCAAGGTTGTGGTATTTTGTTACAGCAAGGATGAAAAACGAATCCGCCTGAGTCAAGGTCTAGAGCACCTCCCAGTGAAAACCAGCTGAATAGTAATGATGTCCCAGTCCCAAGGAGCTCATATGGTTACAGAGAATGGCCTGCCTAGAATTCCTGGGACTGACCCTCTCAGGGTTTACCCTCACGCCCGGGTTGAGAGGGCTCAACTCCCCAGCACTGCCTCTTCTGGTATTTTTCTTCAACCATTTGGATTACAGAATGTACAATATATGCTTGTCAGTCCTACTCTGAGATCTGTGACATAAAAATGGAGTTAGACTTTCACGTAGGACCCATTTTCAAAGGACTTCACATAGAGAAAATCTGAGGTAGGAAGGAACATCTTTTAATTTTTTAATAGTGCCATGAGTCAGAGAATAAATTACTCCTTCAGCACCTTCCCCTACCCATCTATGTCTGGCCTCTAAGTTCCTGGTTGTTCCAGAGTGTGGGTCAGTTTCCACATTCAGGACCCCAAGGAGTCCAACCCAAGACTCCTGAAAATGCTGAGAGGCTGCTTGGATTCCCACAGTACAGATTTGCTGCACAATTTAGGCTACTTTCCTCAGACTCAGATTCCTTTACCACAGGTCACCTCTCTACCTTCACCACAGCATCTCCTATATCTTTGTAATATTGTGCCCGCCTTTTGCCGAACTGTTCTCACACTTGCTATGTTCCATACCGGATATCCAGTGACTGCTGCCAGGTCCACGGCCAACTCACAGGACTTGATCAAATCTTCCATCATGGCCAAAGCTTGTCGTAGTTCGCCTGAGAATGCGGAATCCTTGGTCCTCTTTGGCCCCTTCTGTGGAAACCAAATGCTTTGTTGGAAATCAAAAGGTAAACCATCTGATCAAGTGAACCAGGGAAACAGGACAGAGATAAGGAGCCAGGGATCCAGCCAGCACAGAGATGGAGAAGGTCGATCCATGGATCTCCTGCCCTGTTTCCAAAGAATAGTGGCTAAAGATACTTGCTGGTTTACATATATGATATTCACACAAGCAAAATCATTGGCCACACCTTCTGTACATTGCACTCATGAAGAATGAAGTTCATAAAGTCATGGACATTATATTCCTGCTGTATAAGAAACATACTGACAAAAAAAAAAAGAAAGAAAGGAAGGAAGGAAGGAAGGAAGGAAGGAAGGAAGGAAGGAAGGAAGGAAGGAAGAAACACACTGACCTTTAAAGCATGAAAAACCTAGAGCCTTTAAATAGGCTGCTTTTCCTTTTCATACCCCTAACCCAGGAGCTGCTGAAAAGTAATATCTGAGTATCGTATTCCTGTACATAATGTGAAAGTCCTATTCCTATGGGTAAAATTATATTTAAAACCATCCCAGGGAAGGACATTTTTTTTTGTTTTTGTTTTAAATACATATATTTTTTGACTATTACATCCTTTTTTTTTAAAGATTTTACTTATTTGTTTGACAGAGAGAGATCACAAGCAGGCAGAGAGGCAGACAGAGAGAGAGGGGGAAGCAGGCTCCCCACTGAGCAGAGAGCCCCATGTGGGGCTCAATCCCAGGACCCTAAGATCATGACCTGAGCTGAAGGAAGAGGCTTAACCCACTGAACCACCCAGGCTCTCCGCCGGGAAGGGAATTTGTAATCTCCTACAGAGGCAGAGATGAGCTGCCTTGTGGAGGTTTACTCATGATTAATATGTAAATGCCCTAACTGTTTTGTTTGCCACGTGGAATCCCCACACCCCACCCCAGCTCTGCCCTTCCTCCTCCTTCTCCTTCCCCAGTCTTTCTCACATTCTATCACCATTAAAGACACCAAAGACTTAAGCCAACACAGTCTGCGCCTCCCAAACAGGAAAACTCAGTACTGAGTGTAAACACTGAAACTACTAATTCAAGAGACCAGTGTTCCAATTATTACTACTGAGACACTCAGGAGGTGATAGGGATGATTGTTTCAGTGGGAAAGTCTTTCCCTTACAGTTTCACTATTTTATTCCCCTGCTACTTACATAGCATATTTATCTGTTCTATAGTAAATACTAACAAAAAAAATTTTAATTTCTTCCTTTTTTTTCTTTAACACATCAATTCCTATAACAAAGAACAGATAGCTCTTTGCTGTCCCCCCCTCCCCATAGAGTTCCGCCTCTTTTTGTCCTCTATAGTGCGATATAAGCAAAGGTTTGTGTATTCTCCTAATCTCTTCCTAAGCACTGGGGATTAGCTTCTTTGGATCAGAGATATGAGTGACATGGCCGATGAATGGGGCAGAACACGCTGCCTCAGCTCAACAATCTGCCATGGATTCTTACCTTCTCCCTCATATAAACATGCTCCAGGTGCTGGGAGAAGACAGCTGACTCTCGCCTGAGTTTTTTGTAACATCATCAATAAAGGATTAGTTTCTTACATCAGGGGTCTTCCTCTTTACCCAACAATTAAAACTCAACTTCCTTTTAGAGACTCAACTGTTCCTATTCCCTCTTGTTCCCACTAACCCCCCTCCCACAAACATAGCAGGTAGCTACTTTTACATTGTGTAATGCAGGGCTCAAAAACATCCTTATAAACATTATTAAACTAATTCAGCCTAGTTCCCCTTGCTCCAGGCTATAAAATTATTACCTGTGTCTTGAGCTGCTCTTAATTTCAAGGAGTCCCTGCCATAGTCCCTGCCAATTCCAAGAAGTCCCTGCCTCTCTGAGTAGAGAAGGCATGCAAATGACTGCTTCTCATGTTGTTGCTGTTGTTAAAACCAGAATATTCTACGGAAAATGTAAAAGAAACCCCACTCCTAAGTCACAGATTTCTTCCCAATACAGTATGGTCACCATTTCCTCCAAGGAAATGTTGGCTGTCTTAGAATTCACACCCACAAACACACTTAGAGGGGAGCAGGGTATACTGTATGCAAATTAGATATACTAAGAAGTACAAACAAATAAATATAAATCATACATAATCCTACCCCACAGGAAAACCACAGCAGAGATGTTATAATATTTACTTATAGTTTTATGTATGCATTTTTACACATTCGCTTAATTTTGGATTCCTGCTAAAACATTTTTATGTGGAGGAAAGAAAATTTATTACTCATTATCCTGCCACAAAACCTCATTTTGAAATTGCCTTTAGTTTTTTTGTTTTTTCTGTGACGATAAAGCATAGGATACATACTATTTTAGAAAATTTAAATAATAAAGATCATAAACAAGAAAAACAAAATTGCCATAGATTTGCCCACCCGTAGACAAACACCATTAACAGTTAGCTATATAAAGCAATATTTAATATACAGTACCTTAGCCAAATCTTCTTGGTCACCTGGGTCTATCCCCAAATCCTCAGGAGACTCAAAATCCAGCAGACCCTGCATTAACCCAAAAGCCTTATTGGAAATCAGAAAGTCAATGCCAACTAAATCTACTGTGCAAGCAATCTCCAGCCAATGCTAAATTAACAGAGGATGTATATAAATTTATCTGTTGTAAGTAAGAGGGAAAGAATAGCACAGGTTTCTTTTCAGAAACAGAATCATATTGGTCACACTGTTTTGTAGTCTGTTTTTTCTCACTCAACCATGTATCATAAACATTTTCCCAAGACATTATGTTTTAAAACATGTTTTTTAATTGTAGCAGTATTGCTCCTATAGATAAATCATAATTCATTAATCTCCCCCTTCTGGTCAATATTTAGGTTCAATAATTTTTTACTATAATAATAATAATGATCTTCGTGAGTTTTTTCCTAAGGATAAGTTTCTAGAAGTGAAATTGTAAATGTTAAAAATTCTTTTTTTCCCCAAGATTTTATTTATTTATTTTGGGAGGGAGGAGAAGCAGAAGGAGAGGGACAAGCAGACTGCGCTGAGCACAGAGCCTAATGCAGGGCTTGCTCTCAAGACCCAGAGATTATGACCTGAGCTGAAATCAAGAACTGGGCACTAAACCAACTGAGCCACACAAGACGCCCCAAAGTTAAAATTTCTTCACTAAGTTCTTCACAGAAGGACTATGTTCCCACCAGTCATATATGAAAGCTTGTTTCACCAGCCCCCATCGTACTTGGAGTATTAACATTTAATAAAAAGTTTTGCCAATTCAATCAACAGAGAAATCCTACCTGGTGTTTTAATTTGAATTTTTCAATAACTGGTGAGGTAGAACTTTCAAAAAAATGTTTGCTATTAACATTTATTCTTTTGTAAACTGCCTATGTCCTCTGTTCATTTTTTTTATTATTTTCTTTTTTTATTTTAGCTTTGAGGTATAATTGGCAGATAAAACTGTTAGGTATTCAAAATGCATACGGTGATGATTTGATATACATATGTATTATAAAAGGATTTCTTCCATCTAGTTAATTAATACATCATTACCTCACATATTTATCTTTTTTTTTGGCAAGAACATATCAATCCTATTCTTAGCAAATTTCAATTACAAAATACACTGTTACCAACAGTCACCACGTTTTATATCAGATCCTCACACCTTATTTTCTTTATAAACTGAAAGTTTATATCCTTTTACCAACCTCTCCCTATTAATTCTTTTTTCTAATAGTAGTCTATTTAATTTTTTTTAAAAGAAGAAAAATGAATATCACTTCTATGACATGAGGTGCATTACACAGCAAATCAGCATAACCAGCTATTCGAGAACAACATTTTTACAACAAGCAAAATTTATTGTAAACAAATAATGCACCATTTCCCAAATCACATCTTAAAATCCAGGTAAGAAAAATTCTCTACATTAAATTTGATAGTTTGGGGGCACCTTCGGCTCAGCTCATGCTAAGTGTCTGCCTTCAGCTCAGGTCATGATTCCAGAGCCCTGGGATTGAGCCCTGCATCGGGTTCCCTGCTCAGTGGGGAGCCTGCTTCTCCCTGTGCCGGATGCTCTCCCTGCTTGTGCTCTCTCTCTCTCTTAAATAAATAAATAAATAAATAAATAAATAAATAAATAAATAAATAATTTTTTAAAAATAAATAAATAAATTTGATAGTTTCCATACATCACTTAGCCTCTTTGACATAAATATGACGTCAATAAAAGTGAATTCCTGTTGTCCCTAAATGCCTCTATTTCTAATATATGCTAACTAATAATACATTGTTCAATCAGCTTGTCATGACTCATTAGGCATTATGTACATTATGTATTCAGAAAACTCACAACTGTTAATTTCGTACTATCTCAGAAAAGATATTAAGCATTTTATAGGTATTGTCTCTTTTTGGTTTTGTTTTTTTAAACTACAAACTTCTACGAGCTCATTATTAAGCATGCTGACCATCTGTCCCATATCTTGCTAATATTAAATTTCACCCAATTTTCACGTGTCTGTGTTTAAAGGCGCAATCTATCATTGCCTTCCCTTTCTTTTGTACTCGGAAAAAGCCTTCTCACACCAGGATTCCGGGATCCGAAGCCGTGAGGCCCTTAGTCAGACATCCACGCTCCCCAAGCAGCTGATGGTAGGCGCTGCGGAAGGAGCTCCGTCCCTGCCTCAGGGTGGAGAACACTACAAAGTTCTTCCCTTCTTCACAGGCGTGCCAGGGGTTGGGACTTGTTTTTCCAGCACGCAGCAAGCTTAGCTATGGGAAAAACTGGTTTGCCTTGAAGAGCCTCCCGCGGTTTCACACAGAACCCCCAGGAATATTTTATAATGATTGCGTCTCGTTTCCTCGGTGAGATGAAACTTTAACAAAATTCTCTAATTACTTTTGACAGGTATGATCTCGTTTATGCTCCCAAAAAACATACCAGGAAAGGACTAGTACTCTCTTCACTCTACAGTGGAAGAAGCCGAGGCAGAGAGAGGTTCGTGCCCTGCGGACGCCTGGGAGCCGGTCCAGGGCCCCGACGGCGGACGCGGCGGTCTGCGCCCCTAATTATTGCGCCCCGCAGTCCTCCGTGTGTGGCGAGGGGCTTCGCTCTCGCCGCAGCCTCGCTTCTGCGGGAAAACTCGGCACTTCAGTACCCGACCGGCCCGGGCGAGGCGGTGAAGACCCCCCCGCTCGTCCTGCTTCTTCCTCCAGGGCCCAGGGGTAGGACTCGGACGGCGCGGCGGACAGGAGAGCCGCGTGGGCGGGGGAGAGCGAGGCTCTCCGCGAGCGCTGCGTGGAAACACACTCACACATGCCGCTCACGGGGTCATCCTTGCGGTCATGACCCCCAAGCGCTGGGGGCCACCCCCATTCGCGCGCTGCTGTGGCAGCTCTGTGTATAAAACGCCGGCCTCGCACTCCAGGAGGCTTCCCAGGGGTCAGCACTGGGCCCGCTCTCTACGGGCAGAGCGTTACTCAGGGGCTCCTCACAGCAATCCTCCTCCCGGGGAGGCTCTAGGATCCCCCCTCACACCTGAGGAAACCAAGGCCTACGAGGTGCAGGAATGCCACACCTGGTGACGGCAGGGCCGGTCCAGCTGAGGCTGGGACTGCTGAGGCACAGCTGATGGGGCAAATTTTTCGGAGGGCAGAATGTTAGGTAACCTCCCCGGGCCTCAGTCCCTTCACACTCCAGAACCTTTCCAGTGCGTCGGATTGTGGGGATTAAATAAAAAAATACATATGGGAAGCTAGCTACCCAGTAAACAGCCGGTGCTTGTGTTTTGTGTTTTGTTTTGTTTTGTTTTGTTTTGTTTTGTTTTGTTTTTTTTGAGAGATGATAGCCACTGGGCAAGAGGTGCTTATAAAGGTTAATGCAAAACACAAGTTGGAGAACCTGAACCTTTCCCTCAGCTCACATACGGGGAGGCAGCCTGACAGAGCTTTCTCTCCTGTTTGGGGTGTCTGGGAGAGTTTTCTCTCCTGTTTGGGGTGTCTGGGAGTGCTCTCCTGCAGGTGCGCTCTTGGCAGACAGACGAAGACCCACCTAGGGGTTCAGCAGAGCAAAATTTACTCTGCGATGTTGCTCTTGAGAAAGATCCTTAACCGAGGGATGGAGGTAGATGTTGCAAAAGGAGAAAAGAGTCCAGTTTTGCCTTCTCCCTTTCATTGTTTTAATGCACAGAGAACTGTGACTTTGGAGAACATCAAACCTCTTTTCTGAAGCTTCCCGCCTCATCTGTAAAATGGAGCAGATGGTATCTTACCTGTAGGTACCTTACATGAGAGAAGAGGGTCTGGTTGCCTCCTCGCCCTCTCAGCTGCCAGCAGTGTAGTGGCTGGCATTCCCCTTTCTCCCGGGACCTCTCCTGCCCCAAACCAGCCTCCTTAGAATTCATGCCTTAGGCTGCATGTTGGACTAGCCAGACTTCCAGGTCCCTTTCAACTCTCTGATTCTTTGGTCTTTCTCCTCACTGAGATACGCTGCTTTAGACTTGGAGGACAGAAAATACCTGAAGGAGAGACACATCTTCCCCTTTGGAAGACGAAGTCACAACTCTACATGTCTAAGGAAAAGTGCACCGTAGCACACACATGTTTTCCCAGCACAGGAAAGCACTGTCTCATCGACTTTACCTTCAACAGCATCTGGTATTTTATAAGTCTCTGGCTTGGTCCTCTGAGATACTTAAAAAGTGGGAGATTGTGATCCAGTTGGCGCTGGCATACCTTTAAAAGCCAAAGAGAAACAATGTAAAAGAAAGCAACAACACAGAAAACAAAGAAGCAGCATTTGAATACAAGAAATGAAACAGACTCTTGGGGGGGGTGAGGGGGGTGCAGCTATGTGGACCAGCTTGGTAATGTTACTGAGCCGTAGGGTGCCTTAGGAACAGTGTGTCAAAAGAAAGGGGAAAGAGGACGGCTTAACTAGTAATTCTAGAGGCAGCGAGGGAAGCATGACCATTTATCTAGAAAACTAGTCCACTAGAGGACAGTGGGGGCACTTTGAATCCTGAAAAAGAGGCAGCCTGTTTTTTTGAGTTGGGGGTGGTGGTGTCTATTCAGGTCATTTTGAGTCTAGAAGTTATGGGATGACTTACTAATATCATTGCAAGGAGCCCCAGAGTGTGGCCTTTCGGACTTAATTCCTCTTAAAATTCCCCATCCTAGACGAGGACTCTGGTTTGCTCATCAGGCTACAGCTGCTCCTCACTGGCCTGTCCCATAGAGACCCAGGGCCGCATCAAAGCTTCCAACGTATAATTTCAAAATAGGAGAGACTTTTAATAAACATAAATTCAAAGGTCAGACTCCCCTGCCTTGTTCATACTTCTGATTTCTTTAAAGACTTGGCACACATAAACATTGTCCAGAGAAAAACCACTTGTGGGAGACTTTGTGATCTCAACGTTACCCCAAAGAAGGTGCAGTCTTGACATTCTTGCCAGATTGCTCTAGCTCGGGGCAGATTCTTATGGTATTTAAAATATATTTGAAGATCTTCTTTCTGAATGGGAAAAGAATCGGGACAAATTAATCAGGTAGCATTTTTCAGTCAGTGGACAGGATGATACATACCGTTTATTCATTCAAATATTCAACAAGCCTGAATATTTGCACGGTGTGAAGAACTGGGGATGCACGATAACCTCATGTTGGGGTCACTGTGATGGGAAGGTAAACAGAGGGTTCTAAACAACTGAAGGCACTAAACACAGACATGAACAGAGTGTTATGGGAACAACTACAAGATTCTGGTAAATCGGTAAATTCATAAACAGGAGCAGGTTTTAATCTTCATCCTTCCTCCTCTGCTCTTTATCCAGGACGTCACTGTCTCCCCACAATAGCTCTACAGTGAGGGACGAAATTGACAGAAACGGGGCTGGTAGCTCAGAGCCCCTCCTTTTTCTCTCCCTGTCTTCATACTTTGATCATCAGGATGCCAACCTCAGGGGGAAAAAACAACTAAAAGATAGAAACACCCCAAAAAGGAAAATGTGGCAGCTTGGAGAAAACAGCATAGCTCTAAGTCCTTTGGGCAACCCCCAAAGCAGCAGGCTCTGCCCCAGACATCACCTTCCACCTACAGCACCAGGCTGCAAGACAGGAACCATTATATGACTATCTCAGAGCTGGAGATCAAGACAGATTCCAAGTGCTGTGTGACCAATTTCTCATTGCATCAAATACCACGAGAGGTAGGCACATACCCACCAATACCCCCAGAAAGGTTACTCCCTGCCTATAGAGTCAGCGGGCCGGCTGCATCCACTCCATCCCTTGCACCTGGACCACAGCAGCTGGTCACAGAGCCTGTGCTGCTCTATGGGGAAGCCCACAGGGCTGCATCCTGGTGGACTTCGGTGTCCCTATCTTTCTTAGGCCAACTCTTGATGGCCTTTATGCAGACATAGGTTATTGTTTTCCTCATAGCTTTAACTATGTTTATTTCTTTCCATTTCTTTCCATTTCTTCCATGCAGAAGGAAGGGAGCTAACCCTGGAGAAATGTTATTCAGACAGGTGAAGGAACAGGAATAATAACTCAGAGCCCAACAATATGTTCATTATTTATTCATTCAAGAACTGTCTCCTGTGTGCCTCTCTTGTTCCAGGCACTGTGCTAAGTATATTGGTTAAACTCAACGACTTCCACAGCAGAGCAGCCCACACATAGGGAACACTCCTGCCATACTGAAGGCCAGGTTTATACAATACTACCAATTGGTTAAGGCATCTCATCCACATTGGGGCTGTCAGAGCACAAAAACATTGGCCTTTAGCTCCTAAAAGAATTCAAAGTTTCACTGCTTTCAACACTAACCACCAGAAGATTATATAAAAGCTGGAGGAGACTTTGGAGCTCCAGCCGCCCACCCAGTGAAACTGTCAGCCACCTTTCCCCAAACTTTCCAGCAACAGAGGCACCTGGTTCTCTCCGTGGATGCTGAGCTGAAATGTGTGCTCTTGAAACCCTCACCCCTTGGTACTATGTCTACGCCTTGAGCAATGCAGACACCATAGGCCTTCAAGCACCAATACACAACTGTTGACCTAACTTGCTCTTCAATCCAAAATTCCTTACGGAAAGGATATACATTAACCAGCAGCATACGAAAGTGCCCAACTATCCCCATAGAATGGATTTGCTTATAGAATAAATTAAGAGGCTAAAAATGTTGCTACCAAAAACTTATATTCACACACAATCATTTCGTTTATTCATTAGGATGGGTGGGCTCTGGCGGTGGTTGGTGGTTCAGTTCTTGGCTTTGTCAGATCCAAACCAGATGGCCCAAGTTCAGTTACTTAACCTCCCTATACTTCAGTTTTCTCATCTATGAAGTGGGATCACAACAGCAATCAACTAAGACTACTGTGAGATTAAATGAGATGATGTATAGAAACTTCTCAACAAATGCCCAATACATACGGAGTACCCAATACCTGGTAGTTATTGACAAAGCATTGTTTTACTTTGTAGAGCCCTTCTGTATACACTATTTTATTAGATTTCCACAACAACTTTATATACTGGTATTATTGGTATTATTTAGCCTATTGTATGGAGGAGGGAATTGAGACTTTGGGGATTTAAGTGACTTAACATGAGGTCATGCAGCTAGCAAGTGGCTTGACTTAGACAAGAAGTTACGTTTCCTCAGTCCCACCCCAGTGCTGTTTCCATTTTGCCTTGTCACATCTCAGAGCTAATGGAACTCAAAGTAGGCTATTGACAAATATTATTCTACATAGAGCTTGATCTCTGGGGCAGAATCTTCCTGGACTCCGCAGACTATACAGAGTCTGATTAAAACATTTGGCCAGAGCAATAGTTCAAAACTCATTTTCATGATTAATGGAATTCTGCAAATATTACTGAGAAAAGGTCAACCGTTGTAGTAAATAATGGGTGAGGGGCCCACCTCGTTGGCTAACAAATACCCAGCAGCAGCCAATTCCCTCAAGGAGCCTCAAAGATTAGCTAATCATGGTTTTTAATTACTCCATCTGTCCCAGACTAGTAAGTTTATGATTGAGAAGAACTTATTACCTGTACTATGTCTCTAACATCATGAATCATATAGGATTATACGCAGAGTTTATATGCAGGTCTGGATTAATGATTTCTTGGGTTTCTCCCAACAAGGGGGACTATAGCAGGCTTTGCAAAACTTTAGGTGAGGAATTCTTCTAGGAAAAGATGTTTTCCCTGACCATTGCCTTATACTTGGACAATTTTTTTTAATCATTTCCATTTTTCCCCACAGGAATTCGGTCCTTTTCTCAGCCAACAATTTAAATAAGTCTTTGCAATAATGACATAAGCAATTGTAAAATAATTCTAAGCCCTGAAACTAGATTTCACATTGGTGGTTTGATGAGTGCAAAATTAAAAAATAGTACAAAACATGAATAATGCTATTAAAGTAATTCAAAAAGGAAATTAATCAGATTAAATACAATATAGTGTTCAGTGTACCTTGAATTCTGGCACTTGACAAAAAAAAAAACCCTATGATGAGGCTGTGATGGAAAGCCCATATGGGGCCATGGAAAGGGCTTTCCAAGCTGGCAAGAGCTCTGAGGGTTGAAGGCTCTGTTTCTCCATTATGTCAAAGGCCTTGAAACCTGGGGATTTGTGTTTGTTTGCTCTCAGTTTATCACAGATACTGCCCTTAGACTTATCAGTCAATATTTGGGCTGTTTAAAATTTTTAAGTTGTTTGATCTGTTTTCTCAGGCTCACAAAAAGGAAACAAAGGAAGAGAATGAAAAGAAAAATGAAAAGTTGAGAGAGATGGGAGAAATGCAAAAGACTTAGAAGGTCCAGGGCACGAGGATCATCTGCTTAGTTCTCCCAAGAGAAGAAAGTGCTTGGTGGGGCCGTGCTAGGTAATACATGTCTCTGGCCAGCTCTGTAGGCCCACACAGCATAGTCAGTGGCCGAGGCAGGGATGCAGAGAGGGCAAGAGGGAAGAGGTCTGCGCATGGGGAAGGGGAAGTAGTCAGAGATGCTGGTGTAGGGCAGGAAATCATAAATTGGGTACTAAGCATAAGAGGGACCAAACACACTGAACTCTACCTCTGAAGCTAATAATACACTATATGTTAATTAATTAAATTTAAATAAAATTTAAAAAAATAAACTTTGGAATATGCTCCAAAGCATATTTTCATTAAGAATAAAAAAATAAATTCCAAACTAAAAAGTAAAAAAAAAAAAAAAAAGAGGGACCACAAACTTAACATAGTCTACCCATCCTCTATGCTATAAAAAAATAAAATGAAAGAAAAGACATTTTCAGAGACTTTTAGTTTAGCATCAATACTTCTCTTGGGAGTGTTAATACAACTTTAGTGAGGAATTTAAGCCTGATGTGTGATTCTTATTCAAAAACAGTTAACTTAGTCATTCAGAGGAGGATCGTCTGTTTTTGGGGGGGGCCAGTCCTCCATGTCCTTGGGTTTTCCAGGAGCCCAAGCTTATAAGTTGCTCCCATCTGTCCTATGAGCCTCATCAAACTGGACTCATCTCAGGCTGGGTGACACACTGCAAAGGACTCCTGTTTTGCGCTCAAAAGACATGTGTAAGGTTTCAGACCATTGGTGTTCCCATTTGCCCTTGCCCCTTACACAGAGAAAAAAGGGCTAACGTTAATCACATGGTTATTTTGACTTACTGAGAGCACAGACTTACTCTCTTGAGAAAGCAACGTGCCAGAAGTTCAGGGTTTTCAGTGCACTCTTCCAATTCTTTTAGAAAAGTCCTAGGGAAGGAAAAGTATAATCATGTTTTGACTTTTCACATGTATGAGGTTAAAACACATAAGGTTGTTGTTGGTTTTTTGTTTGTTTGTTTTGTTTTTTGTTTTTTTAAGTAAAATCACTCAAGGTTTTAAGAGGTGCTTAGAAAAATGCTGTTTTCCAGGATTTATTGCTTTTGACTCACCTTCAACATACTGATTTGGAAGAAAAAAAAAACATTCTGTGACATTACTAGGATTCCTTGATCGTTCCTGTCCTGATAATTCTAGGCACCAGCTGTAGATAGACAAGCTGCACTGATGCTCCCTGCTGCATGAGAATCACATGAATAAGAATGGTTGTTGCTGCTTCTACTGCTGATATCACTGAGGGCTTGAGGCAAGCCAGGCATTAGCTACGTACTTCATAAACAATATCTCATTTAATCCTCCACCAAACCTACTAAGGTACAATTTCAGAAATGTGAAACCTGAGGTGTCATAAAGGTGTAATACCTTCCAGGGAAGGTAGCAGAAATGAGATTTCTACTTCAGTTGTGTATCTGACCAATGGACAGGAGACAGCATTGGGAAACAACTTGGGTTAATTCACCAAGCAGTCTCTTCTTTTCTATCAATTACATGTGTGATTTGGGGTTATCATATTGAGTAAAGAGAGGAAACGAGCTGCAGGTTCATCTGTGATATGAAAGGCTTGGAAGATGATCTCCAAAGTCCTTTCCTCCTCTAATCCTCTAGAACTCAACACCCAAGCAGCCCTGGGCTAAAAGGACAACTTGTCTGACCAGTTAGCATTTTCCAAGACCCTAGCTCCCAGCACTACTCAATGACAGCAGGTATGTGGATGTGTGTCTTGGTCATTTTTGCATTCCCAACGCTGACCACAAGTGCCTGACAAAGAGCAGATCCTCAATAAAGGCAGACACATGAATAGTTAAATAATCAAAAGAACACACAAAAAATATAATATTAATGCCTGACACCTAGTACATGTGCCATTGATGACTTTTCCCTTCTCCCTCAAAGATCTGTGGTACTTCTCCTTTCTTCTCACCCCATCCCATCCCAACCAAGTCCACTGACTCTGGACTACTTGCTTAAGTCTGGCAATGTCTACACGTGTTCATCTCCAAATCCCATCAGTCTGATTTCCATTTTTCTCTCACTTTCCATTTTTCCTGATAGTTTGAATTATTATATACCTGTTGTGAAATTCATAAAGTTCTCTAATATTCCCAAAGAGAAACTCCTTGTTATTTTGAAGAACATCTGGAATCAGATGCTTCAGCCAAATAAAATCCATTGGAGTGATATAGCCCTGCAAGGGAGGAAACAATGTAGGTTTTACAGATAAGAACATGGAAGAGGTGAATTAGCTACTCCAGGGACCAAAATTTTAATATTTGGGAAATATGGCACACTTATTTCCTGAAAGCCATTTCATCAAATGCTTTCTTTTGATATGATTCCCTTCATGTGTCCATCTTAAAAGGAAGATGATTAAATTTAAATGGCAATGATAATAAAATGGCATTTTATGGAAAGAATAAGCATATTTTAAAAATGTTTATGTTATACGAATTAAGTGTGAAAGCAAAAACCTTATCCATCATGTTACGACCAAATGCAATTACTATTGTTTTATTATATTTTCTTCATAACTTTTGAAAAGCATATTTTATACTGTGTTTAGTTTATTTTTATAAGCACTTTTCAATGTTGCCATGTATTATTCAAAATAATTATTTTGTCGCAGTTGAATAATATTTCATTCAGCATGAACACTAGACTTTATTAACATCCCCTTTTTATTAGAGATTTTATTTCCTTCTGATATTTTATTATAAAAATTCATCATAACTTTGTACAGATCTCTTATTTCTCAAGATTATTTCCTTAGGAAAATAGGAAAAATTCAAATTTTCAATCTCAAGCAAAATATCCGACTTGAAACAATCCTCCCTTATTACATGATCAAAAGCATTCAAACGATCATGTCCATTGTTGGCAACCACAGGGTGAACCTATTGGGCCCTGCTAAAATCAGTATGAATTGATACAATCCTTTGGAAGTTATTTGGTTGCATGGTTCAATAGTCATAAGAATTTTCTTATTCCTATTGGAAAGATAATCGTGATATTATAAGACCTGAACTCTTGGTGGAAATTCTAGAGACATAAGGCAACTATTTTAAGTCTCTTTGTGCAAAAGAACTTCTCTAACTTGAATACATGCTTAACGTCCACTACCCCAGTCTACTTACATCAATTATGCTCTTAATCTCTTTTATATAAATCTCTTCCGTTTCAAGCAAGTCATGTATGATGCGCCTGAATCACAGCAGCAGGGGGGAATATGAAAGAGAAAGAGACAGACGGGTCTTTAGAATTCTTTTAGAATAATGCTTATCAATACAGTTCCCCTTAGTGGCTTACCTACTTAGGTTGTGGTCAGTTCATTCTGTTCTACTGAACACCCAAGACCAACAGCTCACAAAAGCATACTCTGATCACACCAGCATAAGGAGAAACAGTAAAGTTAGAGGACTCAAAATTTATTTGTATAGCCAATGAATGACTTGTCCTCTGGTGGGTCACTGTGTAGGGGTCAAGAAGGCAGAGGTTGTAGAGTCGGAAATGCCAGGTTTGGATGTTTGATCAGGAAGGCCTGCCTGACCCTTCCATTGTACGTGTGGTTTCTGAGATTTTCTGAGCAGCTTTCTGCTATTTCATCACTTATATCAAGATCTTTGACCCACATGGCTGGACTTTGTTGTGCATGAGGTTAGTTGGATTCCAGTCGTGCTCCCTTTCTCTGGCATCTAATGTTTCAGTAGGATTGGTTTCCTCAGACAACAGACATGACCTCTGCCTGTTTCCCTTGAGGAAGACGGGGAAGGGGGGTTGTGGTGGGCAAAATACTATTATGACCCCTCCAGATTCCTTAACCCTTGTGTACATACACCTCTTCCCAGTTTGACTACTAATTTAAGTGCTGCTGTGGAGGGTCTTTGCCATTCTGTTTTATTCCAAATCAGTTGACCTTAAGATAGGTAGATTACCTGGTTGGGCTTCCCGAGTCTCATGAACTCATCAGACCTGGGTCTGGAAGCCAGAAAGATTGGAAGCATGAGAAAGATGTAACACAAGGGAAGCTGTCCTTGGCTGGCTCTGGAGATGGCAGAGGCTATGTGGCAAGAGACACAGGCTGCCTCTAGATGCTGAGAGTGGCCCCCAGCTAATAACCAGGAAGGAAATCAGGACTTCAGCTTCCAGGACATGAGCAAGGAACTGAATTCTGCCACAACCACATCAACTTAGAAGAGAAAACTGAACACAGCTGGCCAACTTTATTTTAACTCCGTGGGACCTGAGCGAAAAGCCAGTCATGCTGTGCCTAGAACCCCTTTGCAGGAAATTGTAAGCTGTTAAGTTAGTGGTCATATTTTTTGCAGCAGTAGAAAAGTAATAGAAAGAGTGAGGCCAGTTCCCACACCTAGCTCCAGATAGACTGTTTTCTTTCTCTTCTCAGACATTTTTTCTTTTGGGCTTTCTTTTAGGCTTCTAAGTGAGTTAGTGTTTGTACTGGTGATGCTGTGTAGAATACAAACATTTATGGTTTCCTGTGAACTGTTGGTAGGTTATCTATTAAAAAGTAGCCTATCCCAGTAATTTCTCTGACATTGACCACAGCAACATTTTTCCAAATATGTCTCCTGAGGCAAGGGAAATAAAAGTAAAAATAAACTATTGGGACTACATCAAAATAAAAAGCTTCTGCACAGTAAAGGAAACAAACCAACAAAACTAAACGACATCCTATGGAATGGGAGGAGATATTTGTAAAAGACATACTGATAAAGGGTTAGTATCCAAAATACATAAAGAACTTATACAACTCAACACCAGAAAGTTCCAAATAATCTAATTAAAAATGGGCAGAAGACATGAACAGACATTTGTCCAAAGAAGACATACAGATGACCAACAAACATATGAAAAGATGCTCAACATCACTCATCATCAGGGAAATGCAAATTAAAACTACAATGAGATATCACCTCACATCTGTCACAATGGCTAAAATCAAAAAGAGAAGAAACGACAAGTATTGGTGGAGATGTGAAGAAAAAAGAGCACTTGTGCACTGTTGGTAGGAATGCAAACTGGTACAGCCATTGTGAGAAACATTATGGAGGGTCCTCAAAAAATTAAAAGTAGAATTCTAGTAATTCCACTACTAGGTATTTACCCAAAGAATACAAAAATACTAAGTCAAAAACATATGCATGCCTATGTTTATTGCAGCATTATTTACAGTCGCCAAATTATGGAAGCAGTCCAAGTATCCATCAATAGATGAATGGATAAAGAAGACGTAGTGCAGATCTACAGTGGGATATCACTCAGTCATAAAATGAAATCTTGCCATTTGCAACAACATGGATGGAACTAGAGAGTATAAAGTTAAGGGAAATAAGTCAGTCACAGAAAGACAAATACCATGTGATTTCACTCATTTTGTTAAGAAACAAAACAAATGAACAAAGGAAAAAAAAAAAGACAAACCAAAAACAGACTCTTAACTATAGAGAACACACTGATGGTTACCAGAGGGGAGGGGGGTGAGAGGATAGGTGAAATAGATGATGGGAATTAAGAGTACACTTATCATAATGAGCACTGAGTAATGTACAGAATTGTTGAATCACTAGATTGTACACCTGAAACTGATATAACACTGTATGTTAACTACACTGGAATTAAAATAAAAAATAAATAAAAATTAAAAAGCTGAACTAAAAAAATTAGAAAAATACATAAATAAATGGTAGTCTATCCCAGTAAAGGGTTTCTTTTTCTCTGATAAAATGGATATGGCAAGGGACAAATAATCAAAGGACACAATACAGGAAATTCACACATATATAAAAATGACTATTCATCTTCATGAAAAAAATGCTCAATGCATTCTAATCCAATAAAGGCATAATAAAAAGAAGTAACGATTTTCAACTACTAGAATGGCATAAATTTCAAATCTCAAAGGAATACTAATAGATAAGAATGTGGAAACACTCTCAGATAATATTTATAGAAATGTAACTACACACAAGGAAATTTGGAAGTATGTCATCAAAATTTAAAACACGTGTCCCTTGGTTCAGTAATTTTATTTCTAAGAATGTTCACTATCTGTAATTATTTGAACTTCAACAACATGGGGTGCCTGGGTGGCTCAGTCGTTTAAGCATCTGCCTTTGGCTCAGGTCCATCTGCCTTTGGCTCAGGTCATAATCCCAGGGTTTTGAGATCAGCCTGCTTCTCTCTTTCCCTCTGCCCCTCCACCCAGCTCATTCTCTCTCTCCCCCCACTCTCTCCCCCAAATAAATAAATCTTAAAAAAAAAAACACCAACACAAAGAACAATTTACATAGTATGACTATGTAAAAATGAGTATATGTACATATATACGTAAAATTGTGTACACTCAGAAAATTCACGCCAAGAAACAAGACATTGTTAACAGTGATTGCTTTTGGAGAGATGTGCTGAAGGCTAGAAAGCAGGGAAGGAGAATTTTTACATTTTACTCTATGCCCTTCTACAATCTTTGATTAAAAAAACTTTTACCAGTTTTATAATTGAAAAAATGGTTTACATGACATTTTAAAATGAATATTACTAGAGTTATAACATATAAACCCCATTTAAGAGATATAAGTAAAACCTACAACTTAGGTATTTTATAGCTCGATAATTATCTTTTCTTAAAATAACAATTTTTGTGTCTATTTTTTCCTTTTTCAAAATTAGTTTCAGAGGTAGAATTTAGTGATTTATCAGTTACATATAACACCCAGTGCTCATTACATCACATGCCCTCCTTAATGCCCATCACCCAATTACCCCTTCCCCACCATCCACCTCCCATTCAGCAACCCTCAGTTTGTTTCCTAGAGTTCAGCATCTCTTATGGTTTGCCGCCCTATTTTCATCTTAGTTTATTTTTCCTTCCCTTCCCCTATGTTCATCTGTTTTGTCTCTTAAATTCCACATATCAGTGAGATCATATGATATTTGTCTTTCTCTAGTTGACTTATTTCACTCAGCATAATACCCTCTAGTTCCATCCAAATCATTGCAAATGGCACAGCTGATGGCTGTGTAATATTCCATTGTGTATATATACCTATCTTCATCCATTCATCTGTCGATGGACATCTGGGCTCTTTCCATATTTTGGCTATTGTGGACATTGCTGCTATAAATATTGGGGTGCATGTGCCACTTTGAATCACTATGTTTGTATTCTTCAGGTAAATACCCAGTAGTGCCATTGCTGGGTCATAGGGTAGCTCTATTTTTAACTTTTTGAGGAACCTCCATACTGTTCTCCAGAGTGGCTGCACCAGCTTGCAGTCCCACCAACAGTGTAGGAGGGTTTCCCATTCTCCAAATCCTCGCCAACATCTGTCGTTTCCTGAGTTGTTAATTTTAGCCATTCTGACCAGTGTGAGGTGATATCTCATTGTGGTTTTGATCTGTATTTCCCTGATGCCCAGTGATGTGGAGCATTTCTTCATGTGTCTGTTGGCCATTTGTATATCTTCTTTGCACCTATTTATAAATGCTTATTATAAGACAAGACTGGTAAAGGATAGTCACTGACAGATGATACAATTTCAAGAAGTATACAGATTATCAAATAGTTACTTTAAGATCACATTTAGCTACAAAGTCACTAAGAGGTTCTGCTTTTTATAATCACTCCGAAGTGACAACATTTACTGTCAGAAGGAAATAGGGGTCTTCATACCAATCTATTTCTATGAGCCATGGTATCAAGTAGGACCATAGCCCCAGTTAAGTATTCATAGAAAACCAGAGTTTTCTCTGGTTCATAGAAAACCAGCCTCTTAAGCCCTTATGAAGCACCGGGCTTAAGCAACTTGGCAAATCTGTTTAAGGACCTATTGACAATTACATGAAGACAGAAGACAGAAATAACTAGATGTGGGTAGAAATCAATTTTATTACACAACAGTTGCATAAGAACTTAGAGACTCTTAGGAGTTTTTAAAAATCTGACAGAAGAAAATATTCACAACTCAGAAGGAAAAAAAAATCCCTGTCAGGTCGTGTCCCAGTTTATAGTTTGGAAACAATCTAGAGATCTCATCCAACCACTTCATTTTACTTCTTTAAGTGCAATGGGTACAATTCCAATGATACAGTCCCCTGTACACCATCCACCTAGATTTTAGTTCAGATTCTTTTTTTTAGAAAGATTTGTTTTAAAGATTTTATTTATTTATTTGTCAGAGAGAGAGAGCATGCACGCACAAGCAGGCAGAGTGGCAGGCAGATGGAAAGGGAGAAGCAGAGCAGGCTCTCTGCGAGCAGGGAGCCCAATGTGGGGCTCGATCCCAGGACCCTGGAATCATGATCTGAGCCGAAGGCAGACACTTAGTGATTGAGCCACCCAGGTGCCCCAGATTCTTATTTTAAATAGCCTTCACACCACTGTTAAGCCATTCTTTTTCCTTTCTCTCCTTAGCTTTTTTTTTTAAATAACATTATTAAATGGGAGAAAATCTATGATTCTGATGATTGCCTGCCTTATTATTCCAAAGCATGTGACTTTGTAGAAAAGGCTATCGAGGATTTAACATCTCAAATCATCAAGTATATATAATGTAGATGAAGAACAGACAATATGGAAAGTACTCAAGTAATGTAAAAACCTTTGAACCCCTAGAGCAATTTATGTCCTGATGGATATCTATCCAGAGGTAAAGCACTGTAATTAGGGCGCCAAATGGAGTTGGCCATGCCAGATCAGTCTGCCGTAATGAACTCTACACTAGTGTACATTCTGCGGCTTTGTTTTACATTTAAAAGTGGATCTCCCCCCACCTCCCGACCCTGAGGTCATTAAGGAGGAAATGGAGAAGTAATGTGTTTTAAGGAACTATTTCTTCTCTGAAGCCATATTTCAAGGTAGCATAAAAATGGAGCTTTGGATATCTGGTTGCATTCTATATGGCATCTCATGTTTTTTTCAGATGACACCATAACCAAGGGGCAAGAATTGAACTTCTTTTAAAAACTGAATGCAGGATGCCTAGGTCAGTTAAGCTTCTGCCTTCAGCTCAGGTCATGATCCCAAGATCCTGGGATCGAGCCCCGCCTCAGGTTCCCTGCTCAGCAGGGAGTCTGCTTCTCCCTTTCCCTCTGCCCCTCATCCCACTCCTGCTCTTTCTCTCTCTCTGCTCTCTCTCTCTTTCAAATAAATAAACAAAATATTTTTTAAAAATAAAAACTGAATGCAACCCTATTTTGTAAGTAAGATCATTAACGTACATACACGTTAGGATTTCCTGATGTTTATTCTTTGTCCATGCATCCTAATCCCTTCCTTCTCCTCTCCCTATGTCCTAGCTCTATAATAAAAGAAAGAGTATCCTTTCGGAAACCAGCCTGTCTGAAGTATATTTTTATTTTTGCTCATTAATTGTCAACACAATTTCCCATCAAGAGTTTTTATTTACTTCTAGTATGAGAGATCACACCGTACACATCAGAAAGTATTATAGATTTTCCCTATTTAACAGTTCGTTTTTATCTAAAACCCTTTTTGCCAAGTTGAAAGGACTGTTCTTATTCTTCTCAAACTCTAGCATATCTGACATAATGGATACTCACCCTCTTAAGCCTTTGTCTCCCTTTGGTTTCGCTTTATTATTCAACCTTCATTCACCACCCACCTCTCTGTTTCTTCCCTATTCCCTCTGCCTCCTTTTCCTCCTCCTGTTGTTGCTCCCACAGCTCTGAGCTCAGGTTTTTAACTTCCTTCTTTCCTCTTCTCTCATGCTATTTACCCTCCCACACCATGATCTTCCTCCCAGACCTTTGGTTATACTCAAGCCCATGTTGCTAATAGTTGACACACTTGTCAGCTGGGTGCCTCCCAGACACCTCAATGACCTTGGGTTGAAACAGAACTCATTAGACAGAAGTAGCATGTGTATCAGTGGAACTGCCATTTCCTCGGTCCCTAAAGCACAGTTGTCATTTCAAACTCCTCCCTACCATTACTGCTTATATAACCTATCTAGAGCCAAGCCTCATCATTTCATTTCTCAACATGCCTCTTGGAGTCACCTTTTATTCACCACTTCTGGTGTGGCCAGGAGAAAGCAAGCTCTCCCCTCCCGTCATCTTGAATACCTTGGTGCACTCCTGGCAGCTCCTCTGGCCTCTGAGGGCTGCCTCCCACCAGTCTATTTTGCAGACCACTCGTCTATGCCCTTCCTAAAGCTCCGTTTCCATCATGCCATCATTCTCCCTTTTCAGAAACTTCAAGTAGTTTCCAATTGCCCATAATCACCAAAGTTCCATCCAGAATTACAAGAGTCTCCATTCATGTGATAAGAATCTACTTGGGGAGCTTGTTCTAAAGGTAGATCCGGACCGACAGATCCAGAATAGGGAGTAACACGTGGGAGTCACAGGTGGACTCTCTCATTCCCACAAGCACCCCAGACAACCTAATGCAGACGTTCTGCTGTTCAAACAAGCAACACTGATCTGACCCCATACTCCTTAGCCACTTCCTTCCCTCTCCCTGCCTTTACTTTCTTAAAACAGTGTTATTATTTTACACTCTAATCATTCTTGAAAACTCAGTTCCAAGTCTCCCTTTTCCATGAAAACGCTAACAGCTTTGAATGACATTGGTACCATAGTCTCGTCCTTACTTCCCAGGCAAAAACCATTAGATCCATTAAATCAAACATTTATTGGTTACAGGCACCATCATAGCCACTTGGGCTCAAGAAATGCACCATAATCCTAGACCTTAGTTCGCAGTCCAGGGGCAGAGGCAAGAAAATCAATGACTCCAATACAGTGTAATAAGGTACCAGGCGGTCAGAGAGGAGTTAGGTGCAGAAGAGGGGCTGAAATTAAGCCCAGGGTAGCAGGAGACACTGCCAATTTTGTGTTGATTGAAGTTCAACCTGAGTTTAAAAAAGAAAGGAAGTGGGGCACCTGGGTGGCTCAGTGGGTTAAAGCCTCTGCTTTGGACTTAGGTCATGATCTTGGGGTCCTGGGATCGAGCCCTGCGTCAGGCAGGCTCTCTGCTCAACATAGAGCCTGCTTCCCCCTCTCTCTGCCTGCCTCTCTGCCTACTTGTGATCTCTCTCTCTCTGTCTGTTAAATAAATAAATAAAATCTTTAAAAAAAAAAAAGGAAAAAAGAAACTTTGGCTTTTAAAAAAAAAAAGAAAGGAAGGAAGCAAGGGGAAACATTTGAAGGAAGTATGTCTCGGGCTGAGAGGAACAGTAGAAGGAGAACGTAGAAAGGAGACATGTATGCTCTACCAGTACTCGTAAATTCTTTGGTGAGCCTGGGCCAACAGTCTCGTAGGTTCATAAAATCCCAGAAGCAAATATAACCTTCAAGACCATTCAATTCATCCTTATTTTGCCTCTTATTTTGCCAATGAAAAAATAAGAGGTCCAGAGCCTCAATGTGACTTGCCAAATATCCTTGCCTTTAGCAAAACCAATGTTCTTCGCACTATTACGTTGCTCCTCTCTGCCTGTGTTTGGAATGCATCCGAAGTCCTGTTTCCTGATTACTAAATAAAACACAATTTTAAATGAAACTAGTATGATATTGTAAAAATACTGGGTTTCAGGGCATTAGGTTTTCAAGTCTATTTCTACCTCCAATATACAGGGTGACCTTGAACAAGTCCCTTTCTTTCCCGGGGTGCTCATTTCCTCATGTGTTAAAAGGCCAAATTAGATAAGACTGAGTATCTGTGCTGCCACTCAATGATCATTTCCTAAATATATTACCATTTCTAATAAAATGTATGATGTGGTCTTTGGTCTAATCACACCTTGCTCTTCATTTCTCACAAGACTTTCTATTCCTTCACATCCTCGATGAGCTAAACGGCTAAGGTGTAACTGAAGAGGGCACCGGGACAGCAAGGAGAGGGGAGTCCATGTGGGCTGGAGATGCCCCAGAGAAGGGGAATCTGAACCGTCCTCTGGAAGAGGTGAGGGCTTGGCCAGGAAGACAGCAGCGTGTTCCAAGAAGAAGGAAACATGAGCAGGGTGTGGGACTT
>CM052799.1:121191458-121257758 GCA_028533885.1 Nasua narica
AGTTCTGGGCAGACTGACCATGGTTTCACCCAAGCGCCGAGGTTCTGGAATTGAGGGAGGGTGCCGAAGGGTGCCACACCAGAAGAGCAGAGGCGAGAGCTGTAGGAAGGGGGCTGGTGTGCCTCCAGTGTCCGCTTTGGGGCCTTGGTGGCTTCAAGGGAGAAGTACACAGGGGCCTTCATACTGGGGGCGAAGCTTCCTTGAATGGAAGTTTGAACATCTGATGAATGAGGGCAGCGTTCAGCAAAAATTCAACTTGACCGGCAGTTAATACCACTTACTCCATGCAAGGCATGGTGGGAGGCCCTCCAAGGGAACTGGGGGTGTGCAGGATGGGGTGTTCGCCCTCAAGAGGTCTCAGGACTCTCAAGAGTAGGGAAAACAGAGCCACAGACAATTTCTACAGCGACAAAAGGCCACCGAATGTTACGTCAGTGACATGTCAATGTCACTTGTTGGGCAGCGTCCACTGGTGAGAAGAAGGATTCTGGCCTTTGGGGCTTTCGAGTCCCATCCATTCACGAGCTCACCAGCACGCATTTGGATATTCCATTTCACACGTGCTCAGCTTAAGACCGATGTGACACATTTGAGTGGAGACACCCGAGTTTGGAGCCCAGAATCTAGACTAGAAATAGAAATCAGGCACTAAAGGCGATGGATGGGATCACCAAGGAGCAAGTGTAGAGAGAAGACAAGCCCAGAAGGATAGGTGTGGGGTGGGAGGGGGCAGCCAAGGAGGCGCTGCATTATTTTCATGGGTGATGCTGTATTAACAGAAACTACATTCGGAGATGCGAAAAGAAACAAGCAGGTCCTTTTAGAGTGCCGGCATTGGCAGCTTGAAGATCCCCTCTGCTGGCTCTTCATGCGAGAGGGGATTTTCTGCAGCCGGGGGTGGGCACGAGGACGACGGCCAGTCATGCAACCCATGCAGCGGGCCCGACCCACGCTCAGTACTCCACATACACGATTGCTTTTATATTCAGTCCTCACTGGACCCATTCGGGCAGAAATTAGCGTGAGGTGCTCAGAAGTCAGGTCCCTTGCCCAGATGCCGGCGTGGGCAGGGAGTGAGGTCAGGACACTGCCCCATCTCTCTAGCAGCCCAAGTCTGAGGGGCACCTGGCTGGTTTGGGAACATGCAGCCTGTGGGGTGTCTCAATCCACAGAACAGTATCTGTACAAGGTCTGTGAGGAAATTTCCTACCTAACAGAGTCCAGAAGGTACGAATTTAAGCTAAAAGAAGTGAAGCCAGGCACTGTGTCGGTATTCTTCCGCTGCGTTAGCCATTAAGCCAGTCAGTTATCAAATCCATTGCTGCTTTCACGATTTCAGTCAACATTCCTCTCTTCTTCAGGTCTCTTTTGCTTCCAGGTTTTTTGAAGGTAGGTCAAAGTTTTCTCCGCTCATACTCATGATAATGCCCTGACGCCCTCCCTTCTGCCCCTCTCCCCTACCTCCGCTTCCCCTCTGCTCTATCTCTGCCCTGTCTTGTCCCTTCTCAGTCTAACATGCCAGTTGCAATTCTTCTCATTTTTCAAGTTTACCATTTTGATGGTACAGTACTTACCATAGTTCTCGACTGTTCTGTGAAGCACATTTCTGAGCGAGAGATTTAAAGTCGTTTATAAAATCTAATTGTAGTGGTCTCTGTTCACAAGCAGCTACTGTGGACACTGAGGACGTGACCGTGACACGGTCCTTCTCTGTGCTGCTCAAATCAGCATCACCACAATCACCTCATTTTATTTCCAACTAGTTTCGGAATGTTCATATATTCTCTCCCAATAAAAGAAACATGAGGACTCTGTTCTATATCATCAAGTCTATCATCCTCTTCCTCCCGCTGTGGGGTGGGATAGGGAACCAGCCTGCTGCAGGAAATGCTCCCAGATGGGCAAAGGGCCTCCCAGGCTGCTGCTGC
Organism: Nasua narica; assembly: GCA_028533885.1. Taxonomy (NCBI): domain Eukaryota; kingdom Metazoa; phylum Chordata; class Mammalia; order Carnivora; family Procyonidae; genus Nasua; species Nasua narica. The sequence continues at coordinate 121,193,387 of CM052799.1, forward strand.
CTTCCCTGTGTGGTGGTGGGGGGGGGGGGGGGGGCCCGGGAGTACGGAACCAGAGCTAGCATTCTGGTTCATTCTGCTGGACCCTGTCTCCCATCTACATCCTCTCCCCTCCCCAGATTACAAGCCCTACATCCTCTTACCAACCTCCTGACTTATTTTTGAAATCATTTACCTGTCTGCGGTGTCTATGTGTAAATAGAATGATGTAAATGTATGATTTTATGTTTTATATGTTTTTCAATGTTTGGGTCAGTATGCATTTCTTGCAGGTACAGTCTTATGTGTTCATGCACGTGGAACACAGGTGCTGACACCTGTGTATGTGGACCTGGTTCCAAATGACCCGAAAGTCATATAATGGTAATCGAACATTTGCACATATATGGAACATATACATACAACAGCTGGGGGGAGGATTGTATGTAGAACCATGGCCAAGGGTTTTATTTCCCACAGATAAAGAAGGGAGGTGATTTGCACGGTACAAACAGTGAATCAGCTTATGTATGGGTCACTGTCAGTGACTCCCTTACAAATCACATTATATTAATATTTCTGTATGTGGTCTGACATGCATATGGCACTATGATCTCTTAGAAATGCAGACTATGCTCTCTATAGATAATATATGAAAAGAATTGCATGGTTGAAAATAGGGTGAAGGGCTTAAAGAGAGCAATTACAAAACTTCCTAAAAATCTAGTTTGAAATAACAAATACAATGTTGTGTTTACAGTTTCAAGCTCTGATTCAGTAATCTACTTTTAACCCATTACCTGTCTTATTGCCTTTACAACAAGAAACCCAAAACTTTTATTTTACTGAAGTATTTGGGTTAATGTTTTGTTTTCTTTCATGTTCTGAAATGTGTACAATTACAAAATCATTCAAAATATTACCTGTTAAATGATAATGTTTGTTCTATTAGGAGAAGGCTAGAACATTTGGGGGACAGGAAACCAAAAGCATAAAGGATTTGTTTATAATCTCTTTCCTTATTAGAAATTTATAGTCTGATTTTGTGCAGTTACGTGCATGAAGTATTTTGAAAAAGGGGAAACAACTCAAAGGGGCCATTCGTGCGGATTCTGGCTCACAGTGGACCATCTGAGTTAATGATCTCAATTAACTGAAGACGCGGTAGGGTGGGAACTTCCTGGAGTCGTCAAGCACCAACAAGAACTGGCGGGGCGGGACCCATCACCTTCTGCCACCGGCCGAGTGGGCGGCGGAGGCGCGGGCCTTGTTCGGCTTTGGCAGTGAACACCAAAAGGTGCAGAAAACGTGCACTGGCCGCGCCCCAGGGCAAGCTCCCGGCTGCCGCGCCCCCACCCTCCGCCGGGAGCCCCTGATTGGGTCCTCCCCAATCTGCCGGCTCTAGCCCGCCCCTGCCGGAGGAAGGTAGCCGAGTTCAGCGCTGGCTGCCCAGTCCTGGCCCAATATTTAAAACCCGCAAGTTTTGTTTTTGAGACCACCGACTTTCGCTCCGACACCGGGAAGACAGCCGACCTCCGACTTAGAAGTTTAAGGAGCTGGGCTTGGACTTGGTGAGTTTTGCTTTAAGCTGTCTTTGAATTTGAGCTAGGCTTGAAGGTAAAATCATTGGGGGGGGGGTGGCGGGTGATCCCTCCCCAATTGTATTTTTTAAAAGAACCGCTGTAGGGAAGCTTAGTTTGATGTAAATTAGAGTTTTCTTCTGTTGTGACTTAGGCCCCAGAAGCTCAAGGCTAAGTGGCTTGACAAGAGATCTTTTAAAAGGACTAGCCTGCCCTTAGAACTCTTGGCTCTAGGAATGAAAATCAGATGATCAGAGAACTGCAACTCAGTCAGAACTTACCCACGGTATATGCGTGACTGTTGCGTGTTCTGAACGAGCGGATCATTAGTCTCACAAATTCTACTTCTTAATGAAAAGTGTATGGAGACCAGTAGTTTCATATGGAATTCATATGTGCGGTCAATCGTACGAGTAAAAAAAAAAAAAAATGCTCTGCAGCCCACCGCACCCTAACAGGGCCCGGGGCCCTCGTGGGTGGAAATGTGGTCTTCCCTTCCGGATCACTAAATGGGGGAAGTTCTGGCACGCTTGGAGGGGATAAATCTCAGCTCCGCGGATGGTTGGTTCTTTGTGCCGGGGACGCGAGACCGGCTCCGGCGGTCCGCAGAGAGGACTCCGGGCAGCCCAGCCTCTGCCCCGCCCCTGCCCGGCACGGCGGCCCCACTGCGCCGCGCCTCCTCACCAGAGCAGCTCTCGGACTACGGGAAGGGAGACTCGGACTCTCCTTTGCTTTCTTTGGACCAGGAGAGGTCTCTGAAGGGCCGAGAGGGGACGAAAGGGGAAGAGAGCCGCGAGGAGGTGAAGGCACGCCCGCTCGCATGGGTGGCTCCAGGACTTAAGGTTGGAATGCGCGCCGGGGCCAGGGCGCACGGCTGGAGCAGACACCCGGGCCTCGGCCCTCAGCTCTGGCCCGGACCGTGAGCGGCCCAGCCTCGGGAGGCCCTAACGGCCACGGGGCAGGGTTGCCCGCCGCCCGCCAGCGCGGCGGGGAAGGGGAGGGCGCGTTCCCTCTCCGGAGCGTCTTTGTTTGCTCTGGCTGGCGGGCGCGGGCGCCCGCCAGCCGACACCCCCGGCCGAGGGCCGCCCGGGTGCGGCAGGTAGGTTGGGGGTCCCGGAGCTCCAGTTGGGGTTAAGTTTCCTGGGGCCCAGCGGGTTCCTCGTCCCTCGGGGAGTTCCTGCGAGGCGGTCGCAGCGCGGGGATTCCGAGGCGGGCCGGAGCGCGGGAGCCCGCGGGCGAACACCGCGCCTTGCGGTTCCCGGATTCCGTATGGGACCCCCAATCGTGCCACCATCCCTGCGCTGCAGGGGTGAATTCGGGTGGAAAGCCTGCATCGGGCTGGAAATTAGGAAGCCCCCAGACTGGGGAAACTTTCGGCGAGTCACTGACTAGAGAAATGGAGACAAGGAAGCGGGCAGGCAGGGGAAACTGGGAAAGGAGACCTCTTGTTACTGGTAGGTCTTGGCCATTCTTTTTTGACTGCCGAATTTTATTTTGTAACCTGAAGTGACAGCCGGTTGCTTACTCAGATACAATATAGGTCAAAAGTAGTAACTTTTCATCCGATTCTAACCACAGCCTATATTTTTTCTTATCCAGTGTTGGTTTTCATAGGTTATGGGTCATGTTAAAGGGACACCGATGTTGTTTGTAACCGCACAGTGTCTGCTGGTGGCTTGTAGCTCATATTTAGGGTAATTCTCTGATGAAAGTACATCTGTTAGAATTGGATTTGTTCCTCTGTGTCTTTATTTTGGGAAATTTGCCTGGTCCCTATGGGGGAAGGGAGAGGGATGTAAGAAACTGAAACTGACCCAGAAAAGGATGCTCAAAGATAGTTGTGTTCAGAGGTAGGACCGAAAAGAACCCCTCTTGAACTTTCTGAAAGGGAAATTAGTAATTAGCAGCTGAGGTTTCAACTTTCTCAAAAGAAATTTAATGGTAGATTTTGTATCTTGTCACAGGGGAGCGGGAGACCGCCTTATTTGCTCAACTCTTTTTTGAATTATTATTTTAAAGCAAGATAAATTGGATACCTGAAAGGTTTACATTATATACTTTATATGACTCTTCTCTCTCCTGCTCTTTCTCCCCGTCCCTTCTCCTGCTCCTACAGGCACCCTCCATTTATTGAGCCCTGGGAAACTAAAGCCTAGGCTGACTCCCTCTAACTCAACTCAGTTCCCCTGGGGCTCGCCGGGACACCTTCTGATGGGGATGAGCGTTATGACAGGGAAAGTTCAAGCTAAAGCTCAGAGAAGCTATTTCTGAGGAAGTGAGAAAAGGGGGGTGATTAGGAGGCATCCGTGGTATTACACATAAATGCCTTGCCCAAACAAAAAAGACCCCAAAACCTCAGAAGGCAGAGAATAATTTTCAAAATAAACTGGAGGCTCTAGCAAGTAGAAACATCACATTATATTTCATTAAAATGGAGATCAAATTCCCCTTTTAGAAAAGATTGATTCAAATGAGATTGTAGGAAAGTGAAATAACTTTCTAATTCTTAAATATAGAACAGCTTGAATAATAACTCTTGGGTTTTGAAATGGGTCATCTTTTAAAATGGGTCACTTTGGCTGGAATCATTGCACTTGATGACTTTCAAATTGTAGGTAGAGTTCTTTCTGAGGACCAACTGCTCCATAATCTACATCATAGAATATTGGGATGTTAGAGAAAGAAACTGGGAGAAATTCAGAAGGAAGTGGTCTCTTCTCGAAGTAACAATGGATTCTGTCTTTTCGGAGTTTTGTACATGCTCAACTGAATTGCCCTAAGCTTTGCATTTGATAGCACATTATACCTTTTTTGGGATATTTCCATAGCCATCATTTTATTCCATTGTTAGAATAATCTTGCTAGGAGCGCATATATTGTGTTTATGTTCCAGAAATTAAGGCACAGCAAATTATTATAAGAGCTCTTCTATTTGCCAGCCAAGATTTAGCCAGAACAATGCAAATCCAGGATATTTTTCTCATAGTATGCATATATATAGGAGGTATAAGAATCTTCATACTGAAAGGTAAGAAACTTGATCAGCTGAGATGTAAACGTAGAAAAAAAAGTGATTTTTTTTTTTACATTTCAATGCTGGAAGTTTAGAGACTGGTTTTTATCTATAACTTATTTTTTAAGCTTTGTTTATATTCTGTAGTGAAAGCTTTGATCGCAGAAGCCAGTTTCCTACAGAAAGGAATGTTCTACCATGTCTGTAGGCAATAAGCCCCTAAAAGTCCAAGTTCAAAATACTATTACACAGCTTAGATCCACCTAAAATTTAATATTTTATCTCTTTATTCCTTTTCCTACAATTTTCCTGCAACTTTTTGATAGTGCTTTAGGCAGAGCAAGTTAAAAAGCTGACTCAGCTCGGATTTCCTCCATAGTTTATAGGGCCTTATAATCTTTTGGCTGTGTCATCTTTGTAGAAATTTTTTTTTAAATGCCTGTAGGAACCATATTGTTCTTTCCTTTCAAAGATAATGGAAAAGCATGTTCAGTCAATTAGTAATGATACTTCTGTTCTCAGTCTCACCCATATTTGGGATGTGTTAAGTAACCCTTAGCAGTCGGTCAATATTTTTAAAAACTTATATCTAATGAATATTTTTTGAGAAGAATATTAGTATATAGCTTATCATTCTGAAAGGTGAATAACCCCTAAAGAACATTAGCTACTGACTAAACCATCATGGTACAGATGTATGACAATTTCTAGATAAAGGAAATTAGCATAGATTGAACACCTGATTTGGACCACACTTTGTTTGGTCCTCACATGGTTTAGAGCAAAGTCAAGCTCTTGTGACCAGTAATTGGAAGCAACAGAATATAAGTCTACTTTTGTTCATGTTCTAAAACTCTTTTGGTTTTTCTACTCATGTGCTTCAATCAGGTCCAGATTCCAGATTGCACCAGAATACTTGCTTACTCCAGTAGGGGGTTCTACACTGGAAACATCTCTGAAGCCTTCCCTGCATCCTGCCCGTGGCCACCTACACAGTATGTGGTAAATTCATATTTGTTGAATTAATTAAATGTAGGCATTACCTACTTTGGGGGCTATTCAACATAATGCCCAGAACAGGTAGGTATTTAAATAAGTGATAGCTAACTTATTGTAATAAATGTTGACTGAGACAGAAATGTTATAGATATCTTGTATTTTACACCATTTTTTTTTTTTTTTTGTATTCTGTAAACTCTCAGTCAAATGTTATTTCCAAATACAATAGAACGGGACCTATGAACTGCCATTGGACAAGAAGCTTGACTGTCTAGCTCACATAATAGGTTTATACCAGGTTATGGTATCACCCTATTTTTATTTTTTTTAAGATGTTATTTATTTTTATTTGGAGAGAGAGAGCGTGTGTGCAGCAAGTGGTAGGGATGGGCGAGGAGCGGAGGGAGAGGGAGAATCTCAAGCAGACTCCGTGCTGAGCATGGAGCCCACTGCAGGGCTCAATCTCATGACCCTGAGATCATGACCTAAGCCTAAATCAAGAGTCACACGCTTAACTGACATAGCCACCCAGGTGCCCCTGCCAATCTATTTTTAAATCACTATTTTTCATATCATAATTTTACCTCAGCTGTACCTTTCATTTTATTCAATACTTATTCATCAAACAGTTGCTTGAAACATCCTCTCTGAGTCCTATACTTTTTACTCTCCTCTCCTTCCCTCCTTCTCACCTCTTTACCCCCTTCTGCCCTTCAATCCCCCAGTCTTTGTGGAGGAAGGACTTTCTGTACCCAAAGGACACAAGCTCACATCACTTTTGCCTATTCTCTTATGCTACAGGGACCAAGAAAAAGAAGGAGGGAAAATTGAGACAGTAGGTTAAAGAAAGGGTGGGTTAAAAAGAGAGTGAGAACAAGCTCTGACAAAATGCAGGTGATAGTAAAATGTAAATGACTCCAGACTTCAGGAGAGCAGATTCTTTGCCTTGGTGAGTGCTTCTCTTGGCCCTGCTCCACTCACTTCCCAGCCCTCCCATTGTGGTGGGAGCTCCAGGAAAAGCAGCTGGCCAGTGCCCGGGAGGAAGGCAGGTGCGGAGCCCAGGGACAGGACCTGGAACCCATCAGCTGCTTCTGAGCTTCCACGGGTTCTGGAATTTTGGAGGTGACATGGTCAGCCCCATGTCTGAGTGCCTCAGTTTTTCCTGCAACACAGGGAGAGTTTCCTCCCTCATAGGGTTGCTGTGAGGCTTAAAAGAGTTTCTATAGAACTTAAAGCAGTTAGAACTGAGCCCAGAGCACTGTAAACACTCCCAGGCTAGCAACTGTTGCTAGAGTGGGCAAGAGGAGAAGTTTGTTTCTTAACAAGGCAAGAACAAAACTGACAAGAATTGTATTTAAAAGAGCAAGGAGCCTTGTCAACACAAACAACTATGCCTCAGGAATCAGTACAGAAGCCAAGCTGAGAGAAGCAAATGTTTAGCCTCTCTGACACCTACTTTGTATTTCTGCCCTTTTGTTTGTTTCAAATTCTGTTACCGGGAATTTTCAGTCACTTTTAATGTAACTCCTCTGAAATATAGTAATACTCTATAGTCCCTCGCCACCAGTTTCCCTAGTGCTTGTCTTTACGTAAGGCCTGTCTTTACTTGTTTGTTCATTTGGTATTTCCTTGTCTTTTTTTTTCCCCCTATGACCGGCAAACAGAAATCTACACCCATGTTTAACTTATAAAGAAACATATAATTTAGTTCATATAGGTGGGGAACTTGTTACTGGATTCACACTGTAGGTTTTATAACTAATTTTTCCCTCCGTCCCATATCCATGCTGGCTAAAAGTTGTAATTTAAAGTCTTTGGGTAACACTGAATCAAGAACTAACTCTATAAATGTATTGTTTGTGGATGGATAACAACTCTAAATGGCTTCTAATCTCTGCCAGTGGCTTGAGTTAAATTTTCATAGTTAAAGTACCAGCCACAAAAACACCTAAAGAACGCAACTGGGTAGAATTTTTCCTTTTTTATGGGCTTTATATTGGAAACACTCAAATATGAATTAAAGAATAAAATACCAGGGCACCTGGGCGGCTCAGTTGGTTGAGCAACTGCTTTCGGCTCAGGTCATGATCCTGGATTCCAGGATCGAGTCCCACATCGGGCTCCCAGCTCCATGGGGAGTCTGCTTCTTCCTCTAACCTTCTCTCTGCTCATGCTCTCTCTCACTTTCTGTCTCTCAAATAAATAAATAAAATCTTTAAAAAAAAAAGAATAAAATACCAACTGAGGGAATATTTAATTTTTCACACTTAAGATATGAGCTGTAAATTAAAATTTTGGGTTGTTTCCTTCCATTTTGAGCAAACAAAATAGACAGTTTGTACTAAACAGTACCCAGCTGTGTTACTCATCACCAATGACTATAACGAATTTAACTAAGAAAAATGTAGGAGATCAAATTTAGCATTTACCATAAATTTAGGGCTAAACCTGATTTCCTTTAACATGGCAACTGGCTCTTGAGGATTGGTCCTAGCTCTCTTTAGGGCGAATAGATGATTAGAACAAGCCAGGAAAATAATACTTGGAATGTAGAATAAAATGCTACCTAAAGATGGACAGAAATGTCATATTTCTTTTCTTTGAGTTATGCCTGGACAGGAACCAAAACTGTCTCATATGGGATTATAAGTAATACAACTTTAAATATAAAGGGTTAAAGTACTCAGGCATTTTTTTTTAACTGATGTACTGAAGGAGCATCCTTAGTTTATAGTTATACTTTTACGACTTTTGAGTTTTGTGCCCTAAATGAGTGCTTTCCCTGCCTCTCCCTGACAGTCAGTGTGCTTTACCAGGGGATGGAGAGGGTTGGCCAGCTTGGGGATCCGGGAAGAGGGGGCCCAGGTGGGGATGGGAAGGGACAATGCATGTAATGTCTTCTCCTTTTTCTGTGGGCAGGAGGTGAAGCCACAGCTAAGAGTGAGGGGCACAGGCCTGAGGGAAAAGATTGAGCGTGGCTGATGAGGGGACAGGAGAGAGAGAAGGTCCGGGACAAGTGAAGGCTGGTCACACAGCACTAAGCCCTCTGCCCACAGCTCGATACCGGCGGGCTGTGCCTTCACTGCAGCCTGGCAGGTGCTGTAGAAGCAGAGAAGGAAGGAGGAACCCGAGGTCTGGGGTTGTTGGGGTGGAAGGGCAGGAACCAGGGAGAGGAGAGCAAAGATGCCAGATGATTCTGCGTCTAAGACAGGGAGGTGGGGAAGAAGGAAGGTCAGGAGATTGCTGGGTGGGGTGGGAGGGTCAGGGAGCAGGTAAGGGGTGGGCAGAGGATTTGGGGGGAATGTTTAGAGGCTGTGGTTGAAGAGCGATCGGACCCGAGAGTGAGCGCACTGGAATCTGAAATTTCAAAGGAAATGCAATTGCAGGTGGCTTCACCGGCTTTCTTGCCGATAAATCGTCTTGAGTGTGTGGGAGGGTATGTGAACAAAATGCTATACCCTTCATAGCATAAGGGCTCCTTAGACTTGCGAATGTTACAGGTCTACTAAGTAAGACTTGGAAATATAGTTTCTCTAAGATTAGATGTTGGTGACCTATTACAACAACAGCCAGAAACAATGGTCAAGAAACAGTTGGAAACAAAAACAGATACGTTTTGAGTTCAAACCCATGGGCTTTCTCTAGTTCCCATTCCTCAGACTTCAGGTCTCAGACTCAGTGTTGCTCCTCCTGGAAGTTGCCTCCCCTGCTCCACCCACCCCCATGTCTCCCCTCCTGGCTCCCGGCACAGAGCCCACTATTTGCCCCAGGGCTCTCCTCCCACTCAGAGCGCCACCAGGGGCCTCATCTTTCCTGCCCCCCCCACTATCACCCTCAGCCCGTTCCTTACCCCATCTCAACTTTCTATGAACTACCCTTTTAAAATAGTTTGTTTTTAGGGGCACCTGAGTGGCTCAGCTGGTTAAGCATCTGCCTTGGCTCAGGTCACGCTCTCCAGGTCCTAGGATGGAACCCTGAGCCCTGCATCAGGCTCCCTGCTCAGTGGGGACTGCAGGGGGCTCCCTGTTCCTCCCTCTCCCTCTGACCCTCCCCCTGTTTGTGCTCTCTCTGTCTCTCTCTCTCTCAAAAAAAAAAAAAAAATTTCCTTTTTAGAAGAACCAACCATCTGAAGTTTTTACAGAATTTGTACAGTATTCTCTTTCATTTGTCAAAAGATATTACCTAGTCCTTGAATTCAAACCTGGGCAAATAAATCGAGATGCCATATAAATATATGCTTGCACGCACACACGCATAAAGTAAAACATGCGTGCACACAGGCAGGTAAAGTGAAATACACACACGCATACATGCGCACACAGAAAGTAACATCAGATGCTTCCTTTTCTTGGCCTCCTCCCGCTCCTCCTTCCCCTGAGTTTCCGACCTGGGGGGGGGGGGGGGCCCTCTGCTCCTCTCTGGTCCTGGAGGCTCACTGGCCTCCCAGCACCCACCTTCCTTATGCTCAGCGCGCTCCCCTCCCTGCAGTCCCGCTGCCTCCTCCAGTCTCCCTGACCCCCTGGACTGCTCTACCTGCTGTCTCTGGAACACCTCTGGCTCAACCCCAGCCCAAACCCAGTCATGCTCCCTCCTCACTCCTAACTCAGGAAAGCAGCTGCCCCTCTGGGGTCGCTAATGCTGGAAACTAGATGTCCCCCCTCCTCCCTTCCTCCCATCCCAGGGCACTCAGCAGGTGGCGCTGGGTTTGTTTTTCTCCAAAGGGTCTTCCTTACCCCTGACTTCCCTCCTCACTTCCACCACCCTCGACCAGGCCTTCCCCACCTCATTCTGCTTCGGCGTGAGGCCCCGAGCAGCTGGGGGCCCCATCTCCAGGCTTCCCCCATCCATCCTGCGTGCCACCATCAGATTAGTCCCTTTCAGATAACGCTGAGTGCATGCTTAGTGACAAGGCAGTTATCATTAAAAACAAAAACCAAAACTTCTGTGACTTCTTACGGCCCTCCGCACACGCTGACTCCTCTGCCTCATTTTCCAGGTTCCCCATAAGTGGGCCCCGGTCTCCCTGCTTTCAAATATCTGCTTGTATCTCAGATATTTGTGATGTTATTTTTTTTTTTCCTTTCTTGCCTGAAACAGATTGCTTCTTTTCCTGTAACCACCTAAAGCCTGTTCATCCTCAGGTCCTCCTATCCTACTGTCACTGATCTCTATTACCAGGTTCTTGCCTTTTTCGCCTAGAGTTGGTATTGTCTAAATTAGTGCTGTGACGCTAATCTGCAATTAGTGCTGTGATCTGCTGATTGTTGTCCTTGGAACGGAGTTTTCAAGTGGGCATCATGAGTCTTGTCTCGACTAGACTGCAGATGCTTTCAGAGAGGAGACTATGAAATGCTACTACCACCACGCCCAACTGGCATAATGATTACATAGCAAATACTCACATCCTTGTAGGATTTGTTGAAAGGTTGAACACTGAGGTTGTTTGACTTGATCTTAAAGTGTAGGCCTTGCTGTCTTGATTAAAACCTCAAAACTTTCATCAGGTTTTGTGTAGTATTTCAGGATCCACTAAAGTAGACCCAACATTGAAATGGGTTACCGGCAAGAGCAAAGTAGAAAAAAAAATTAAAAATCAGGGGTCATTTAAGGGTAACTTGTAGTCCCTAGTTGTTTCTGGAAGAGTTTAAAGAGTTCTCTTGTGCAGAAATATTCTTGAGTAACCGTGGGGCACAGCTCCCAGACTGAAAGGCATTTGGGGTAGGGTCAGCCATCTTCTTTTCGGATGATCCTGTTCTACTTCTATTCGCTATTCTTCTGGCTACTTCTATTAGGAAAGAGAATACTGAGAGTATCTGCTCTTTCTTTTCAATCCAAATAGAAGCAAACCCATTATATTCCGAATATTTGCATACAGGTCTTGCTCAATGGAGGTTGGGGTTACAACCCAGTAAACCCACTGTAAATTGAAAGTACTGGAAGTCAAAAAAGCATTTATACACCTAACCTACCAAACATCATAGCTTAGCCTAGCCTACCTTAAACGTGCTCAGAACATTTATATTAGCCTACAGTGGAGCAAAAGCATCTAACACCAAATGTATTAGATACTAAAATGCTGAATAGCGCGTGTAATCAAATACTGTAGTGAAAGTGAGAAAGCGAATGGTTGTAAGTGTAGTGGTTGTTTACCCTCAGGATTGCCAGCTGACGGGGAGCTGCCACTCACCGCGGCTGCCCGGCACCACCGGAGACTATCCTATGGCACATCACTGGCCTGGGAAAAGATCCAAATTCCAAATTTGAAGTATGGTTTCTACTGAGTGCATGTTGCTTTCACACCATCATAAAATACAGAAATCATGAAGTTGGGGACTGTGTGTATTTCCCTCTAAACCGTTCTTTGTCCTGTTCTCTCCTATGGTCTTTCCTGTTTCCTCTTTCCAGCAAGACTCTGAAGTCATCTGTAATTTTTACATCCCTAGATAACAATACACTGACATTCGCCCCCCCATCTGCAGATGAAGTCACCAACTCAGAGTGCAGGGAGCGTGGCCCGAGGTTGCACCACGAACCTGGCCGCCAGCGGGGGTAGCCCTGGGGCCTGCAGCCTGGGGCCTGGTCCCTGAGCTGCACAGTGTGCACACAAAGGAAGCTGCAGGCACAGCGTTCTGGTGGGCTGGTTCCTGAGCTCACAGGCATTATCTGGCTCCTTTGTTCCCTGTCAGGCCCAGCATTTTCTTTCTCCAGGTCGGGCAGGCCTGTGGGTTTCTCGGCAGCAGTCCCCTCCCCTGCCCTTTGGAGACCGAAGCCAGAAGTCATGTTTGGGACGAGCCTGAAGGCTCTGGATGAAGCGAAGAGCGGCCATGTGCGTGGTGCCCGTGGGCAAAGCCAGGGCTGGTGGGCAGCACTGTTTGGTTAATTCATGAATTCAGACCATGGAGGTGCCTTTTGCTTTTGGTTGGGCAGTGCCCCCTAGGGACTACGTTCAATTTGGAGGAGTTCGGGGGTTCTTTTGCTATAAAAGAGCTGCTAGGTAGTGCCAAAGAGTAGCTGACCTTTCCTAATCTCCCCCTCATCAGATCAGTCCCATCAGTGGGCTTTGATTATGACTGGTATAAATGATAGCTAAACAATTCAAGCTGCTGAGGTTGGAGAAACCTTGTTTTAGAATTTCACATGTTCACATGTTCTGAACCTAAATAAGTAGTGTGGGTTGTTATTGGCTTTGCCACAGGTTCTCTGCCATTTTTCAGGAACTGTTTTGACTCTTTGAGATCAATGGGCAACAGGTGAAGAAATATAGGGAAACAATGTAAATACATACGTGTCAGAGGTGGGGAGCAGGGGGATAAATGCATGTTTTGGGCTGGCTGCTAGAATGCACGTTAGCAGCAGAACACAGCAACCAGCGGAGTAGGAGGCCCCATTCACTGGAGAGATACTGGGGCCTCTGTGAGTCAAGTGTTTACGGGGGTGTTGGAGGAGTTAGGCCCGTGGGCTATTGTCTAGCAAGAAGCTCAGACTTGTAAACAACTGGGAATAGGTGCAAAGGGAGCTGACACTGCAACATTATGAGCGCAGCTGTTCAGAAATGAGAAGCTGGTTTTGCCTGTAGTTCCAAAGGTTACCCTCTGTCTCTTTCCCAGGGTCTATTGGAATCGAAACTGCAGATCAGTTTCAACTGATAATTTTCTTAGAATTCTTAAACAGGGGATCTTAAAATCTGCCCTTAAGAATTCTCTGCTGCTTTGCATTAAGCGTCTAATCATAGAGGCAGGGGACCCTTATCTAAGCAAGCACTGTTAAGACCGAGAGGAAGTGTCCCGTCCTCCGCAATGAAAGTGATTCTGCAAATTTAGGCAGATGCCACCATCAGAAACTGATGTTTCCTGGTCTTTTCCATTCTACTCTGGAGGATTCAGTCCACCAAGACCAGCCAAACCAAGAGGGGAAATTACTGATTCTGATCTATCCCTTGCTCTTTTGATAGTAAAGCACACACACACAAAAAATACATTTTACATTATAACCTGAAGCCACATAAAACTGAAAGTTTCACAACATGATACTTAAACTACTTTCGGTGCGTTATGCCATTCTCTCTTTTGTTCTTCCTTTTCCTTTTTTAAATACTGGTTGTAACTTCCTCGGAGGCACCAGCAAGTTTTAAAATCTGTGCCATATGGGATAAGATGATTATCTCTGGACAAAGTCTCCATGAGGGTTGGCTCTGGTCTCCCCTACTCCGTGGACTTTTGCACGCCTGGTCTTTGCTGTTATCAGCCCGACGTGGAGTAACTTTGGCAGACAGGTAATACAGCTATACATAAAGGGCCAGAAGTTGGGAAGCAAGCCCCACAGCCAAGGTTCGCCCCGCAGAGCAGGGTGCTCTCAGGGTCTGCAGTTGGTTTCATAGCAGGGCCAAGGGGTGGGGGACTTGAGGTTGAGATCTTTGGGCACAAAAGCAGGGCCTTTTCCCTGGGGCTTGCGAAGAGTCAAAACAGTTTCTGACTCAGCTACCCAGCCAGCCTGGGCTGAGTGGAGCGTGCATGGTCTTTTCCCTGTCAATCTGTTGAAAGCTCAGGAGACTGATATGTTAGCCCTGAGGGGAGAGACTACTCCAGGCAAAAGGATGTATCTTACTTCGGATAAGCGCCGGGGACAGAGTCCTTGAGGACAGGAGGTACTGTCTCCTAGTCATGAAAGAAAGGGGAGGACATGTGACTGACTGGGCCTCCTGACCCCAGTTCTTCCCGAGTGACCCGCTGTTTGAGGGAAGGGTGGCTCCACCCCCATCACGGTTCTTTGCACCAACATTCAGAGAATGCCTACCAGGTCAGGCACTGACCTGCATGCTGAGAGTAGGGTGTCTACGACATCGTGCCCTACATCACAGAGTTTACAGTGTAATTGGCAGAGGCAGTTAGATTTAAAAAAAGTCAGTCCAGGAAGATGGGTACAAGAACGTGCTGTGGTAATACAGATAAGAGTAATCTTTGGTGGTAGTGCTGGAGGGTGGCCTCAATTCTGACTTCCCAGAAAAGGACGGCTGTAGAATTTAGTGAAGATTATCGTATACTACTTATTAGCAAGGGGAGCAGGGCTCAGCAGGCCACAGGACTGCTGGTACAAAGGCTGCCATGTGTGAACTAGCGAGCATGGCCGAACTTCCAGCCAGTACTCTGTACTGACAACCAGTAGAGAGCATCTGAAGGGGGCGAAGGAGCTCAGTTAGTCTCATGGTTAAATCTGAGTTTTATTTTTATTTATTTTTTTAAAGATTTTTATTTATTTATTTGACAGAGAGAGAGAGACAGTGAGAGAGGGAACACAAGCAGGAGGAGTGGGAGAGGGAGAAGCAGGGTCCCCGCTGAGCAGGGGGCTCAATATGGGGCTCGATTCCAGGACCCTGGGATCATGACCTGAGCCGAAGGCAGACGCTTAACGACTGAGCCACCCAGGCGCCCCTAGATCTGAGTTTCAGGAAGGTCACTCTGTAGGGTAGAGGATGGGTCGGTCGGGGATCATTTTTTCTGCTCTACTGGTCTGGGTGAGAAGTGATGATAACAGGAAGAGGTGAAGAGAGATTTAGAAGAAGCAGTTCACAGGATTAAGTAACTGGATATGGAATGGAGGAAAAGGAGGACTTTCAGATTTCTGGCAGAGATGCATGAACTGCAGTCAGACACAAAGAAAGAGAAAATGGCAACAGCAGGTGTTAGGGGAGAAGACCGCAGAAGGGGTGAGAAATGGCACTGGAGTGTCCCTGCGTGCAAGGTAATTATCTATCCACCTCCATCTATATATCTGTGTATGTTCCCATTTGACTTGCATGAGGACTGAGTTAGATGGGGTTATCCCGGTTTTTCAGATTCCTGGGTTAGGCGCATGCCACAGGGCAGTGGGAGAGCCAGCGCTGGTGCTCACCCTGACGGACTACAAAGACTATGGCTTTGGCTATAACCCTGTGCCTTCCTGGTTTGAACATACTAAATTTGAGGTGCCTGTTGAGTTTGCAAATGGAAAAAGAACAGGAGAAAGGGGACTATATCTATGTGGGCTCACAAAGTCATTTTGGTTAGGGAGAGTGTGGGCTATGCTTTTGAAAAATGTACCTTGACTCCTTGATTTACAAACCTTGATTTTTTAAGACAAAATCTTACTCTTATTCCTGTCTTGTCTGGGGCAAGCTTTAATGAATTTTAACTGTTACGAACTTTCTTTTCATCATTCACCTATTTTGCCTTGAACTATATACAGGCATAATCTTGGAGACACTGTAGGTTTGGTTCCAGACCAACCACAATAAGGCAAATATGGTGATAAAGCGAGTCAAGTGAATTTTTTGATCTCCCAGTACATATAAAAGTTATATTCACACTATACTGTAATCTGTGAAGTGTGCAATGGCTGTGTGTCTAAAAAAATGTACATACCTTAATTAAAAAATACTTTATTGCTAAAAAATGCCAACCATCATCCAGGCTTTTATCAAGTCACGGTCACCTGATCATAGATCATCATTACAAATATAATAACGAAGACATTTGAAATACTATGAGAATTACCAAAATGGGACACAGAGACATGAGGAGAGCAAATGCTGTTGGAAAAATGGCAACCCCTTGCTTGATGCAGGGTTGCCACAAAACTTCAACTTGTTAAAAAGGCAGTGCAGTGCATGCAGAGTGCCATAAAACTTTGTTTTTAAAAAGTCCCCGCAGCTACTTTCATTCTGGCTGTATTGCAGATGAGTATATTCCTGGACACAGCCAGGTGAGACTGTGAACTTTAAGTGTATAGGCTCATAGCCATTCGGGAGGCTTTTTATTTTTTAGGGCTGAGATGAGGAAAAGGCCTCCGTATTCTGAAGGGGAGGGCGGTAGAGAGCGAGTGGTTCTTTCCCTTTCCCTAGCCTTCCCCTGCCCCTGCCAAAAAATAAATATCTGTATGCCTCTGCTAAACACTAGATGCCTCATCACCTTCTGTCTACATTGGGCACATTACATTTCATTTCGAAGGAACGAAGAGTCGTTTCTTTTTGGTCACTCTCACCCATTCACGTGGCGTCTTTTCTCTTCCTGACTCTAACAGGTGGCACTTTACTCTCACAGAAGGAAGCCCACGGACTAGCTACACGAGGCCAGGCACCTAACTCAGCGAAGGATGCCGGTGTGGAAACACTCTGACGGGCCGGTGTCCTCCTCCTACTGTGCGTTCCCCTCTTTGGCAATCTCAGAAAAAATGCTATGAAAAGACCATATTTTGTGACACGAGAAGCTCCTGCTTTTCTAGTGACAAATGTGTATTAAGATGGACATCTGTTCTACACGATACCAAGTTCCATGGTCTCAAAGGAGCAAGCGCCCATTTAAAACCGACCCTAAGTAAAAACGGAGCTGCATGGGTGTCAGAATGTTTGTGAGTGGCAGAAGAGTAAAAAAATGTCAGTTTGTTCAGTTATTTGCCACTTGTTTTATAGTAAGCCTCATGTTTTTTTGGGGACCCATCGATAATCACATTGTGAGCCATATGAAGTCCTACTCTTACAGATACCTCATAAATAGCTATGACTTTGTGAATGACAGCCTGTCTCTTAAGCAGAGTGCAGATGGGGCGACTCACTACCAGTACTTGATTAACCATGAGGAGAAGTGTCAGGCACAAGACATCCTCCTGTTACTGTTTGTAAAAACTGCTCCCGAAAACTACGATCGACGTTCCGCAATTAGGAAGACGTGGGGCAATGAGAAGTATGTTCAGTCTCAACTTAATGCCAACATCAAGACTCTGTTTGCTTTGGGAACACCTTCTAACCCACTGACGAGAGAAGAACTGCAAAGAAAACTGGTCTGGGAAGATCGGGTGTATAGTGATCTAATCCAGCAAGACTTTGCTGATTCTTTCTATAATCTTACTCTTAAATTACTTCTGCAGTTCAGTTGGGCAAACAGCTTTTGTCCTCATGCCAAATTCCTTATGACGGCTGATGATGACATATTTATTCATATGCCAAATCTTATCGAATACCTTCAAAGTTTAGAAAAGATTGGTGTTCAGGACCTTTGGATTGGTCGGGTTCACCGCGGCGCTCCTCCTGTGAGAGACAAACGGAGCAAATACTATGTCTCCTACGAAATGTACCAGTGGCCGGCTTACCCTGACTATACTGCTGGAGCCGCCTACGTGATCTCCGGGGACGTCGCCGCCAAAGTCTACGAGGCGTCACAGACACTCAGCTCTAGTCTTTACATAGACGATGTGTTCATGGGCCTCTGTGCCAATAAAATGGGGGTAGTACCACAACACCATGTGTTTTTCTCCGGGGAAGGGAAAACTCCCTATCATCCCTGCATCTACGATAAAATGATGACATCTCATGGACACGTACAAGACCTTCAGGACCTCTGGAGGGACGCCACAGACCCCAAAGTCAAAACGATTTCAAAAGGGTTTTTTGGTCAAATATACTGCAGGATAATTAAGATCGTTCTCCTCTGCAGACTGACCTACGTTGACACGTATCCTTGTCGGGCCGCCTTTGTCTAACGGTACTTGAATGTTGTATGTTTTCACTGTCACTGAGCCAAACCTGGATGAAAAAACTTTATATATTTGTCGATACCTTAAGTAAAATGAGTATGAAAAAACAAAGAAATATTTTGAAAACCCACTCTTTCAGAATGTTGCTTTGATTCTAGAAGCTATTCAACGTAACTTATCTACTTTATGGCCTAAATTCATTTCAAGGAAGTTATATTTAGAAAAGGTTTATGAAGACAAAACTAAAGGGAAATTCAAGTTCTCACTCGATGCC
This sequence comes from Nasua narica, assembly GCA_028533885.1. NCBI lineage: Eukaryota > Metazoa > Chordata > Mammalia > Carnivora > Procyonidae > Nasua > Nasua narica. The sequence goes on from CM052799.1 coordinate 121,211,733, forward strand.
ACGTGTATATTTGAGGCATAGAGAATTTATTAAGGTGCCTTGGTGTTAGAGTAACTGCTTTTGGAAAATACCTAGTGAATGTATAGTATAACATTTCAAAGGAATGAATATGTTGTCAGACCAGGTTTACAAATTAAACCTAACGTGCTCTTTTTATTGGAGAGCACGTGACTGGGGGGATGGGGGCAGTGGAGGATTGGCATAGGAGAAAGTACGCGAATCTGGTAAAAGGAAGTTCCTGTTCTTCAGAGGAGACTTAGAAAAATGTACATGATTTCTTTATAAACAGCCAAATCACTTATTGTCACATCCATGTAGCTAATTTATCTAGATAGCGTTAGAATCATTTAAAATATATTTGTATCTTTTTTTCAAAGCGTAATGTGAAATTTGAGCTGTCATTAGCTCTGCCCTAACTGGTACTTCATGTGAATTTTTTGATTATTAGAAATGACACAAAACATGGGCAGTTTGTTGCTCACAGGGTCTTTCTCCAGGGAGAAATCATTACTAATTCAAATCAACCAATTTTAATGAATTTTTCAGCTGGTTTTAAAATATTCAATATTAGTCTGTTTTTAAGGTAGTTATTTGAATGTAGTTTGCAGAGGAATATAATAATGGAGAGGACTTCAAAAAGAAAGAACGTTAAAAGCCTCTTTTCTTCTTGTCTGTAATTTATAAGATAAAATTCTTAGTGTGTAAATTATTGTGACGATGACAAAAATTAGCCTACCCCTCCCCAACAAGGTGTCCTAAACCACAGTACTTTGTCAGATTTTAAAATTGGGAGCATTCAACATCGAATCAAAGCTATCCTATCTTAAAAAGAAAATCAGTTCTTTCATCAAAATGATTACCAGAGGTGTCATCAACTTTGAAATACTTCACACTTGAAAGCAGAATGAAGTGACAGAACTGTCACCAGAATGAGGTTTAAAATATTTGTGAAGCTTCCGATGCAAAGAGATGTGGCTGAGTTCTAAAAGAATAAGTTGCATTCATCTTAATAGGGCACGATGGAAATGTGGTCATGATGCAACAACCTCCCCTCACTACAGAAAGAACTAGGTGATGTCTATTGTCACAGGGATTACATGACATCCAAAACGGTGACTTCAGCAAAAGCAGTTGAACTGATTGTAAAACCTCTGTCTCCGCAGAGGTGCCTGTTAGGGAAAACTAAGATGTCTCATTTCATTTAGATGAGGTCTGAAACATGCAGAAGAAAACAAAACTAAAAGAACTCTTGGGAAACACAGCTGGAGGATGATACATATTATAATTTTTTGCAGATAGCTTTTCAATGTTTACAGGAATTTTTTGTTAACTTTTTTTTTTCTATTTTGAAAATTGAGGCTTGTTTACATTGATTGCTCAGATAATTTAGGATTTTTAACCAATGTCCAAACTACAGTGACAACCATTCTGGGTTTGTAGTTACTTTCAGAGTAGGTTCAATGTTTTTAGATCATGACAATTTCAATTTTCTGACCAATTTTAAAACCTGTAGATAACAAAATCACATTTTGACAAAGCTGGTTTATAATTAATTTTTATTAGTTGATTCTTTAATTGCCATTTTGCCTTTTGGCCATACATACCCTGTGTATCTACACTTGTAACTTTAAATTTTCCATTGGTTGAAAACGTAAGTGTCTCTCTGGCCATTGAGATGATCTTGTTTACAGCAATACTTTTGTGAAACAATTATTTATTTGCAAAAGAGCTCTCCTCAACTGTGTTCATCTTTTTATTTTTCCTTAGAATAGAATGGAACAGATTTAAATTTAAAGGAAATATGAAGGCACTTCCTTTTCTAATAAGAAGGAAATTGCTAGATGCTTCCTTCATTAGATTTAAAGTACTGAGAAGAATATTTGTAAATAAAAGGATTCCAGCCTTTTAAAAAAAGAAGGAAAAAAAATTTTGGTGCTCTAATGCAGGGCTGTCTCAAAAATCGTCAACAAAGGGAAACTAACTATCAGCCTGGATGGTCACTTGAGTAGACAACAGTTGTACACAGTGTTATTGCTAAAAACTTTTTACCTCTTGGTTGGTTTGCATCTTTTTTCCATATTATTAATTTTATACCAGTATGTTAAATATTTATATTATTTGAATTTTGCTCTTGTATGGCAAAATGATTAGTGAGTTTTTAAAAATAAATCTGTGATTTCCAATAAACAAGTTGAAAATTGTCAGCAGATGTGTATTTGCACAAACTTTTTAAACTCCTTCGTGTGAACCCCATTTCTTTATATAATCAACTTGTTCTGTTTAATGTCAGGGAGGTCTGTAGTCCACAGTCTTAATCCTGTTGCTGTTCAGACTTGCTACTGTGCCCAGGACAGAGGCTTATATTGTCCTCTCCCATGGAACCACCTTAAATGCTTCTTTAGTTTGTTAAATGACATATGCTGGAATGTCTTAAGTTCGGGGAAGTCTTCTATTTTCTAATCAGTTTTTCAGGAAAGAGATGAAAACCTGCAGCCATGGGGCCATCAAACACCATTGGAAAGGGTTATATTTTCCTTTTATTTGCTATCATTAGGTGTCAGAAAGTAGATTCACATTTAGCTCTAGTCTTTGAAAGTCAGGAATGTTCGTAGGCCTGCTTCTGTCCAAGTGCTTCTTTAGTATATTGTACATAGTATGTTCTCCTCTGCTTTTCACCCGATTCCTGCTCAGTTCTTAGCCTAAGATATGGTGTGATTCAATCTATATATGTTTTTAAAACTTGGAAGCAAGCGATCTTTTTGCGTGTAGATATTCTTTTGCTCTAGACCTCAAAGGCTCCTTACTCTCTTGAGCATCAAATCTAATCTCTTCGACCTGGTCCCCAAGGCCTTATGGAATCTTCCTTTCCTTCTTGATTTCCCATAGCATTATTTTCCCCACTGCCACTGTCATCAGTCAAAAATCTTATTCATGACCACACCTTGTGTAAGTTAACCAATGGAACATCATTTCTCCTGGACCTACTGAAGTCTTGAAAATCCAGCCCTAACTATGCTCTTCTATTAAGCATCTCTAACTGCCATCCTCCCGAAATACAGACTTAATCACATACATTATTGTGTTACTAATTGTTTCATATGTTTTTTCCAAGCTAAAATAGAAGTTCTGAAGGTAGGGACTGTGCACAGTACTATCACATAGGGCTTAAAATCATTATTTATATTTTTCCTTGGGTGCCTGGGAGGCTCAGCCGGTTAAGCATCTGACTCTTGATTTCGGCTCAGGTCATGATCTCAGGGTCATGATTTCTGAGCCCCAAGTCGGGCTCCGTGCTACACATGGAGCCTGCTTAGGATTCTCCTTTTCCTACTGTCCCTCTCTCCCTTCCTTGCTCACACTCTCTCTCCCTTAGGAAAAAAAAAAAAAAAAAAAAGATACGCTGTCACTTAAGGACAACAATAGAACACATTGCCAAGTGGTGCTTTTCTGAGACAACCCAAATAAAGACACTTTCAGATATGCTGACGTAGGCCATTTACTGTAAGTGAGAGAGAACATTTTAGTCGGTAAGAGCCTACATGTTTCCTTGAGTACACTTTACAGTAAAGTAGCCTAATGAAACTAATATGGGCTTTAATCAAATGGCAAGTTCCTAAAGACATTGGTTCATTTACTCTACAGGCATATTTTAGAGGGCCTGCTAAGAGCTAAGTATTATCATAGTCCCCAGGCACAAGACTGCTCATAAGTCAGTAAGTTAAATGGCGTGGATATAAATAATGTGATGATTGCTAGAATAGTGCTAATGATGGAGATTCTGAGTATAAAGAAGTTGTTTGTTTTTTTTTTTTTAAGTGAATTTCCCCTATGCTTTTGGTGTTTACCACCCTAACTTAGGCTTTCTGAATGGCAGAGGAGTTACATGCATGCAAATACCTTCCTGTGGTCTGAAAATAGCATTAAATTTGTATAAGTTGTGTCTTTGGGGAACCTATTCCTTTTAAATACTTTTAAACCAATAATTCAATCTATCAACATTAGTTTACATTTACTGTTCTGTTTTTTCTTGATAATTCATTTTTTTTTTTAAATACTGAGTATACTTCAGTTTATAAGTCATGTGCAGCTCTTACTTTTGCTTTTATGAGATCTGAGAGTTTGTTCTCAGGTACATAAATGAAGGTTAGTATACAGAATAAATAATGTGATTTTACCTGGGAAAAACGAGTGATGAGATTTAAAACAGAGGATACCCTCCCCTCTCTCCACCATCCCAAGGGGTTAAAATGATTCCTGCCCGGGATGTGCAATCTTACCTGGTGGGGGAAAGGTTTTCAGGATTGCCAAGTTGGTCTGGCTTCGGGTTCTCCCCATCATGACTGCTTTCCACTATTTCTTCATTCTGAAGTGAAAGAAATTTTGGTAAGACAGTCTATTTTATTTGGGGGCTGTATATTTTCTTTCTCCCAATTTATTTGTTTTGTTTGTTTTTGTTTTCAGTGTTCTAGATGAGCACCAGGCCCAGTCCCTCATCTTTTTCTTTCTTGGGTTTTTCCCAACCCCTCTCCAGATGCGTTACAGTTTGCCCTTCAGGCTTCCTTCAGAAACATCAAAAAGTCTTTCTCAAAAGCAGGTATCATTTTTCCTTAATAGCGAATGGCTATTAATATTGTACTCCTCTTTCCCAGTTGACTCCCAATAAAGATTCAGAGTTTGAGCGAAGGGGAAACAGTGAAGAGACCATTTGACTCAATATCTCCTTTTTCCCTTCCCTCTGGGGGTAAGAAACGAAGCTCTGGAGAAATCGCGACCAACCCAAGGCCAATGAGCTAAAGACAGAGATGAGGTGAAGCCAGAGTCCACTCTCACAGGCTGGTGATGACAAGTCCATTCTCGCGCACCGAATCCTGGAGCAGCTGGTACCTTCGGCTGTACAGACTGGCCACTGGTACGGGCTTAAAGCCAGCTGGGGGTCGGAAGCCCGGCTCACTGCCTGCCAGCTCTGAGACCCTGGGCAAGTTCACGGAACCTTTCCACCTCAATTTCCTCCCCTAGCACATGGACCCCTTGGCACTATCTACCACACAGGGCCGGGGCTCTTTTTCAGAATATTAGGCTTTTCATTCTCAAAAAGAGGCAAAACTACTCATTTTACTTTCAAGAAAATACAGTTCTAACAAGGAAGTGAATTTATGTAATACATTGATAGCAACCAGAGACTCTTAAAGTTATTGACTAATAATGAACAAGTAGATAATCAGCCCACTTTTGAGTTCTTCCTGCCTGCCAGGTTCTGTTTAAATGAGTCCTTTTATACTGTTACAAAAAGGAGTATAGATTTTGAAAGGGCCCTCTAGCAAAAGTTTTGTTGAAGGAAATGTAATGAGTAGATATAAAGGTTCTCTGTAAATTAGAGCTGGGAGGTGAAGGACGAGCTCTCCCCAGACTAAGGAACAGAGGAGAAGTCTCCTTGTAAAACAGCTGGTTGTTGATGATGCAAGAAGAGAGGCCTCGCCCTTGATTAACAGAAAGCAGTCAAGGTAAGGTGGTTTTTCTTATTCACAATGCCAACCACAGAAACAGCAATTCAAAAAGGTTCAACGAATGAAAGAAAATCCTGGATCACTGATCTTTTCCACTGATGTCCTCCCAAATCTGGCATAGCCAGAAAGCAGGCTAACAAATGAAGGACTAGTTGGGACACCAGTTTTGGGTTCAGTTCTAAAATACATGGGCAATCTTAAATTCCAAGTTTATATTTGTTTCTTTTAAAATAGGCTATCATTTTACAAGGAATCTAAATTGTTAGTACCCACTAGTACATATATTTGACCAGATACTTGTAGATATTTCTCATTTCAGTCAAATACAGTAGTAAATATCAGTCCCCAGATTCAAACCAATCTAGTTATTTTCATCACAGCACCAGAGCTCTTTCTTCACATTTTCTCTATAATGTGGAACTAATTACTACAACAATTAATGCTACATCACATCCTTTTCTAGTTCCTTCCCGTGACATCACTATGCCTGAAACACCTGCTGGATTTTGAGCTCTATTTGTCTTTGAGCTCTTACTTGTCTTTGGATCCCTAACATGTAATATAGGACCTTTGTAAGGAGTAACCACTATTTCTAACCAAACTTCCTCTCACTGTAAAACTTCCTTCTGCTTATAAAATGAGCTGTGCTCTTTCTAACTCTTCTGTTGGTCTATAGTAAGTGTGGTGTATTATGGAGCCTTTTATTTCATGACAATCTAAGGACAGAAAAAGAACAATGACTCAAGGTGTATAGGTATGGACTGTCATTTTTTACACTCAACGATGACGTCCTAATTTATAGACCTTGTTGTGCATGAGACATGGGCTTGCTGAAATGCCTGGGCATGGACCCACATTCCTAGGACCACGTGTCAGACAGTAGAGAAAGAATCTTCTGTTGATCAAGTTTGACAGAATACAACACTGGTGCCATTGAGAACGTGACGGGAAGGATCCACAGCACATCTGGGTGCTGCTTTAATAACCTGCAGGGAGGTAGTTAACTTTACTTCATACCAATATTTCACCGAAGTTTAGACAGATTAGTTGTGTTCTAGCGCTGTAGCTTTCAAAGTCTGGCCATGCCCCACAAGAAAAACATCAAAACACACATACAAACACATTGTGATTTATAATAAATATATATTTGATCTGGTCCTATTTCTGGTACAGATTTCCTAAAACTTGTAATTTCCTAAGTGATAAGAGCCATGAATTTTTTTTTGTTGTTGTTATTCATAACAAGCCCCTTTCAACTCCACCAGAGTTTATGTTAATAAGGTAACTTTTGGAAAGCACCCAAGGATGGGGGCTGGTTGCCAGGGGAACCAAGCACGTAATTTGAGGGTTGGAACTTTCAGTTCCCCTGACCAGCATCACTTCGAGGGAGGGGAGGGGAGGTTGGAGACTGAGTTCAATTACTAATGCCCAAGAGTTTAACCTGTCATGCCTATGTAATGAAGCCTCCAAAAATACCCAAAAAGAGAGCCTCTGGGTTGGTGAACACATGGATACAGGGGGTGTCTGCCTTGCTCAGGGAACACGGAAGCTCCATACCTTGTAGTCCCCGTACCTTGCCCTATGCAGCTCTTCCATCTGGCTGTTCCTGAATTACATCCTTTTGAGATAAACTGGTAATGTGGTAAGTTAAATGTTTCTCTGAGTTCTGTGAGCCATTCTAGCAAATTAATCAAACCCAAGGAGGGTATAACGGGAAACTGATCTATAGCAGGTTGGTCAAAAGCACCAGGGACAACTTGGACTTTTCAAATGGCGTCTGAAGGGGGTGGGGGAGAAATCTCATAGGACTGAGCCCTTAACCTGTGGGAAGTGATTCTATCTCTAGGTAGACAGTGACAGAATTTAGTTAATTGCTTGATTGTGTGATCACAACCCCCCCATACACACACACACAACAGACATAAGTATAACTGATGTGATATACTCTATTTTTAAATTAGGCTATCCCTGTTGCATCATGTTCTTTTTCTTTATTCTTCAGTGCTTGTGAACACACTAAATTGAGTTCACAGTCACCACTGTGACTGAACTTTGAAAATCTCTTAGAGAGTTCTGAAAAGAACACGGATTCTTCATGTGAGAGGTACATCTAGGTGGGAATCCCTGGCTTACTTTTTATTTCAAAGTGACCTTGGGCAAGACTTCTTTGTACCATAGGTCTCTGTAAAAGAGGACTCATTGTATCTATATCAGTGGTGATTTGAGGTAAGGAATTGAAGTACTTTGTGGCTTCAATTATGGTTGGCTCTTTAATATCTACTTTGTGGGGATTAAAATATGTAATGTATGTAAAGCACCCAGGGACACTGACCTGCAGTAATTGCTGAGCAGTTCCTACCTGCTCACGTGTAATAGAAACCCCGTATTTCTCACTAGCTGGGAGGTGTTGGCCAAGTCACATGTTGGGCCAAGTTGGGCATCTATTTTCTTCTGTATAAAACGAGGGAGATGTGTGAATTGGTGAGGAAACATCCCTCTGCTTATAATATCAAATACAAACATAGGTGCTATTGCTTCTGATTTTTTTTTTTTATTGCTTCTGATTTTGAGATGAAAGTTAAATTGCAGCCATATTACTCTGGGGGAAAACTTTAAGCTTCCTCAAAGGTATAGAAGGAAGACCACATATTTAAATAAATGCTTGCTTTTTTCAAATATTTGCTCTTTTGTTCCTTTTATTTGGAATAATGAACTAAGAAAATTGACCACAGACTAACCAACCAATTGCTGCTATATTTTTTTGTTAGAGATTCCTTAGGAGTCTCACTGAATTATAAAATGATGCTTTTTGATTTTTTTAAAGATTTTATTTATTTTAGAGAAAGAGTGTGAGTGTGTAGGGGGAGGGGTAGAGAGGACAGGAGTGGGACAAGCAGACTCCACCCTGAGCACAGAGCCTGACGTGGGATTTGATCCCACGACCTTGAGATCATGATCTGAGCTGAGATCATGATCTGAGCCGAAACCAAGAGTTGGATGCTTAACTGACTGAGCCACCTAGGTGCCCCTAAAATGATGCTTTTTTAAAGCAGAGCAACAAGTTTCTGTGAAATCATATCCTGTTTCCCTTCAGTCAACCCTGACTTAGAGTGGGTTTTCTCAGCTAGCTGGTGATTTAAAAGGGAATTGATGCAAAAACCACCCTACTGGAGGGCCAATCAGATAGAAAAGCCCCATTTATGTTCATTTTATTTTGAAGAAAAAGGGTGGCCATAAAGGCAGGCAGCTGTCAGCTGCTCTGGGCCCAACACCACTCCTTATACCCCCATATCTACTCCAACCTCTCCTGAGTTTCAAAATGACACCAACCCACATACAGGTCCTCTAGGAGCACCTTGAATGATGGCTTCTTAGGTCTTCTCAACAAACATGTAACCTAATTGTTTTGTTTCCCCCATGTTTTGAAGAACGATGTGTTTCAAAATTGAGAAAATATGCTAATTTCCTGGCTTGAAAGGAATTTTTTTTTCCTAAATACGTTTATTTTTTCAGTGTTAAAAGATTTATTGTTCATGCACCACACCCAGTGCTCCATGCAATATGTGCCCTCCTCAATACCCACCACCAGGCTCACCCCCCCCCACCCCCTCCCCTCCAAAACCCTCAGTTTGTTGCTCAGAGTCCACAGTCTCTCATGGTTCATTGCCCCTCCGATTTCCCCCGATTCACTCCTCCCTTCCCTCTCACAATGCCCTCCATGTTTTTCCTTATGCTCCACAGGTAAGTGAGACCATAAGATAACTGACTCTCTCGGCTTGACTTACTTCACTCAGCATAATCTCTTCTGGTCCCGTCCATGTTGATACAAAAGTTGGGTATTCATCCTTGAAAGGAATTTTGTTTAAAAATTTTATTTCAGGGCCCCTGGGTGGCACAGTTGGTTGAGCGACTGCCTTCGGCTCAGGTCATGATCCCGGAGTCCCGGGATCGAGTCCCACATCGGGCTCCCAGCTCCATGGGGAGTCCGCTTCTCACTCTGACCTGCTCTCTCTCACTCTCTCTCTTTCCTAATAAATAAATAAAATCTTTAAAAAAAATTAAAAAAAAATAAATAAAAATTTTATTTCAGGGTCACTGGGGTGGCTTAGTCAGTTGAGTGACCGACTCTTGGTTTCAGCTCAGGTCATGATCTCAGGGTCATGAGATCAAGCCCCGCATTGGGCTCCATGCTCAGTAGGGAGTCTGCTTGAGATTTTCTCTCCCTCTCTCTGCTCCCCCTCTGCTCCCCCGTGTGCATGTGCTCTCTCTCTCTATGGAGAATATCTTTTTAAAAGTATCAATCAACTTTTTGTACCTACTTTTAAAAAAAGTACCTACTTTTTTTAAAGTATCAGCCTAGCTGGGGGCACCAGGGTGGCTCAGTCGCTCAAGTGTCCAACTTTTGGTTTGGGCTCAGGTCATGATCTCATGAGTCCTGGGATTGAGCCCTGGTTGTCCTCTGCATTCAGCATGGAGTCTGCTCGAGAGTCTCTCCTTCTACAACCTCCCCCACCCCGCCCCCTGCCACCTCTCACATGTGTGCACTAAAATAAATAAATGAATAAATCCTTAAAAAAAAGAAAGTATCAATAACTGATTTTCAATTGATTATTAAGGTTTTTTTTGTCCCCAAAGGAGAGATAGCAACATTTGAACAGAATCAAATTAGATTTTCCCTATAGTTACATTATTTCACTTTATGATTTTAGGGATGCTTGGAAAGCAAATTCAGTTCCAACTCTTTTAAAGTGATGGTATCTGGTAATTCAAGGTGAAAGTATTATTTATTGTATTATCACATTTCTTTTAAAAAGAAGCTACTAGGGGCGCCTGGGTGGCTCAGTTGGTTGAGCAACTGCCTTCGGCTCAGGTCATGATCCTTGAGTTCGGGGATCGAGTCCCACATCGGGCTCCCAGCTCCACGGGGAGTCTGCTTCTTCCTCTAACCTTCTCTCCTCTCATGCTCTCTCTCACTTTCTCTGTCTCTCAAATAAATAAAATATTAAAATAAAATAAAAATAAAAAGAAGCTACTAGACCTCATTGTGAGAAAAAGTAAGGTAGATAAAAGGCTGAACTATCCTCTTCATTTCCATATAAAAAGTGAATATCCAAGAAGTATTTATGGTTAAGCATTTTATAAAATTGTAAATTAATCATGAAAACCAGAGAAAATACATGAAGAGATAGGACAAGTAAGAATTATTGAAAAATAACACAACAGTGGGGTGTAGGGAGGATAATGGGGAAAAAGGGAAAAGGAAAACTCTCCAAAGGCCATTCAACCTCCAGCCTCAGTGGTCTCAGAGACAGTCCCAGCGTGAAAAGCATCAGCCCCGGAAAGGGATGGCTTTTCCTTTTCCTCTCCATTGCTGGAACTCCTGGGGAAAAGGGAGAAAACCTTTTCTTTTTCTTTTTTTCTTTTCTTCTTCTTCTTCTTCTTCTTTTTTTTTTTTTTTCTTGAGATTCAGGGAGTTCTGATGTGGAGAATAGGAAGAACTTTTGAAAAACAAGACCACTTAGAGACTCTACACTGGGAACAGATTGCTAGCTGGTTAGTCTTGTCCTGTTTGCTTCATCCCACCGGTCCTTCCCAGCACATCTTTTCTTACTCTTCATTGCCACTGCCTTTGGATAACAGGGCACTTTTTTTTTTTTAATGTCAAGTATTTCCAGAAGGGTTTAGGAGCTGTCAGTCACTCATCATTCATGCATTGCTATGAATTAGGTCATTCAGATATTCTCCTACCCCTAGACCAGATCGGCTACATTGGGTGAGGGCTTCCAAGAGGGAGGGGAGAAGAGAGGAAGGTTTTAGCACATGTTAAATCCTTTTGGAGAAGGGCATGCTTGAGAAAACAGGCATGAGTGGGAGTGGGAAAAGGCTTTTCCCACTCCCACTGAGGCTTTGTGGGAATGGGAAATGAACAGAGAAAGATACAGGGGAATGGGTCCCAAATTTAAACTTTTCCTATTTCAAAAATTTTCCAGGGTCTTCTTTTATCTAAGATCTTGAATTTCCCAGCCACTATTGTTAGTAATTAGTTCAATGATCTTACTGATTAAATTGGTGTTTTTTTTTAAGATTTTATTTATTTATTTGACAGAAAGAGAGAGAGAGAGAGAGAGAGATCACAAGTAGGCAGAGAGGCAGGCAGAGAGAGAGGGGGAAGCAGGTTCCCTGCTGAGCAGAGAGCCTGATGCAGGGTTCGATCCCAGGACCTGAGCTGGATCATGACCTGAGCTGAAGGCAGAGGCTTTAACCCACTGAGCCACCCAGGCACCCTGTTAAATTGGTTTTTAAAGACTGGACTAACACTCTAAAACAACGTTTATAATATTTTGTTTATGAGAAAAGTGTCTTCTTAAAAAACTGCAACATTGTTTTAACAATGATTTACAATGCTGTAGTTCTGTTTAAAATATCAGAAATTGAGAATCATGTTGCAAGACACCTTTCTCCCACTACCAAACCAAGAAATGTGGCCAAGACATTGAAAAGAAGTTGCCTATATATCCAGAATTTTCTCAAGCTATTTGATTTCATGTAGTTTTAACCTCAATGTATAAATGTCAATGTAACTTTATTTTTGTGTGTCTATAAATCTTAACTTGTAAATAAAATCACAAGTTGGAAATGTATTTTTGTAGACCAATCTTTGGTTCCTAACCTATTTCACAAGTAATTTCCACATAACCTCAAGGTCAATTGGCTAACTCTCTTTGGTGTGTGTGTTGGAGGAGAAGACTACAGCTCATAGGAAGAGAAGGTGTGGGTTGCTGTTACAGAGCTATGAAACCCTGCAAATGTTGGACTCAACCCTTGTAAGTCCTCACTTTCTACTGTTTCTTTGAGTGCTCTATATTAGCAAACAAATTCATCCAATAAGAAATCCGTGATGGAAACCTCAAGGTATCTTCAATATCTTCTTTCCCTCTCTATTAAATCTGTCCCCTTTCTTCTCTGTGTTGATCTACTCCTCATTCATCACACTTTCTGAGACAGTCTAATGTGTTCTAGGCACTGGAGAGGACATCTGTTAATTGGTATAAGCTCTGCCTTTTTCTGTCATTAGGAGGCTCTTAACACTGGAGTCACACCCAGACTGTGACTCCTGCTGGCAGCTGGTCCGTCTACCTGCCTTCTTCTAGTCTACTCTTCATTGCCATACCAGAGTCGTCTTTCTAATACATAGGTGTCCTTCCTGGCAACAACTTCTAAACAAAGCCTTCAGCAACCTGTTCTGGTCTACCTCTCCAACCATTCCCAGAATGGCCTGTGAGCCTTCAGACTTTCGATACTTTATATCCTTCCCCATCTTGACTTCCCTTCTCTGTCTTATCCAACTTTCAAAGTTGTATTTATTTTTCAAAGTTAAGTTCAAATGCCATCTCTTTTATAAAAATATCCCCAATATCATTGTTATGAACTGTTCCCTCTTCCACATTCTAACATGTTATATTCTTTTTTACTGGAGGTATGTCATTCTCCTCCACATTATAAATTATTTGAAATATGTAGTTTTCCTCATGAAACTTTTAAGTTTTCTGAGTTCAGGCCCCATGTTAGAATTGTTTCCATATGATCCATAGCAATTGCTTTAAAATGTATAGTAAATGGAGCTGAATAAGACAACCAGATTAGACCAATGAAATATTTTAGTCATCTCAGTTTTTTATTGGTCGAAGGGTAAAGTCAACACTGGTCTTAACTGTTAGTCTCTCCTTTTTCATATAGCTCCCTCAGTGTAAGTACATTCTCATAGATTAATATAATCACACCCTCACTTCACTAAGTTCTGGACTATATTAGCCTAAGAGATCTATATCCACCTTATTGAGCTCTCTTTATCCCAAGTCTTTATGACCTATGAATATAGCCTTTTAGCCAGTGTGGCCAAAAATACAATCCTTATACCACCTGCATTCTAGTTACCAAATTAAAAATTTTAAATTTAAAAGTTAAAAATTCAGATTCCTGAACCATATTCTAGCCCTCTTGAATCACAATCTGAGGGTCGAGCTTGAGAATCTGCATTATTAATGAGCTTCTCAGCGCTGCCATACATAGGAAACCTTGATAATCTTGGTTCTACAGATTTCTTCAGAAAGCTTAGCTGGGGGCTGCCTCAAAGAGTCGGTGGATTGTCTGAATGACCACCGAAATGCGCTTATAGTTTATACAGTTCTCCGTTAAGAATCAGAGGTAAATGAAAGCTTTGGGGATTCAAAGAAGTGAGAAAACAAGGAACTGAGTTTGGACCTGACCTGCTATCATTTGGCAAAACAGTGCACATTCGAGATTAGAAGAAGCTATACAATTTAAGACCGGAATCTGACCGTCCTTCAGCCACTTTTCATCTTTTACACAGAACATTTTATCTATAAACATAGGATTAAGTGGGAAACTAAAGTTACTAAGAATCCGCTATATGTGAGGCATCATGCTAGGTATTCTCCATATAGTTCTCATTTTAAAAAATATTTTTATTTTAATTTGTTAACATTATCATTATTATTGAAGTCATATAGTTCTCACTTAATCAACCACCTGTGAGGTTGCTTTATCCCCATCTTGCAGAAGAGGAAATTTAGACTATGAGAGATTAAGTAAACTGGTAGTTAGATAGATTAAGTAACTAATAGGTTACAGGTAAATAGATTAAGTTAGATAGATAAATAAACTGTTAGATGAAATAAACTATGAGTTTCAAATTCCGATTCCACCGTTTACTAGTTGTGTGACCCTTAGGGAAACTCACTTAACTTCTCAGAGTCTCAACAGCATCACAGATAAAAACAAGAGAAACATCAGCTTCCTCAACTTCTTCTTCAAGGTATTGAGGATTTGGGATGAAATCAGGTACATACAGCACAGAGCACAATGTCTGGGCCTCATCAGAGCTAGCAACCTTTCCCTCACGTCCTCATTCTGTAACTTACAGAATTGGCTTTGTTTTTCCCCTTTAATTTTTATGAAGGAGGCTGTTTGCTTGCAAGCCGAAAAAGGCCTCTGCCGTGCTAAGCCACATCAACAGGTGCCCAGGGACATTTCGTTGTTGCTCACAGCCAGTAGCTCGGCCTGTATCCTGAGGGTTCACATTCATGAAAAAGGAATTTTCATCAGCCTCTGGCCTCTTTCCAGCTCTGAAGAGGCTGTGATGCGAGCAGCCTGGGAAAGCAGCCCCTGTGAGTCATGCTTTCAGCTTCCAGCTGGTGACGTCAAGGACCCGAACCAGCCACATCACCACTGCCACCACCCACAGTGCGTCTCCTCCACGGCTGGGCTTTCCCAGACCAGGTCAGCGAGTCGAGAGCATGGCCGCACAGCTGCCAGACGGCCCGAGAGCCACAGCCAGCTTGTCAAGTTTATTTACGTTCCTTCCAACAGGTAAAGCCAGGATTACCCCGCCTGAGAAGACGGAACGCCTTTTTTGGAAATGAGTTCTCTCGTAATGATAAATTCATAGCTTGATTTTGTTGCATGATTTTTTTTTGGATGTAGGGACTATCAGTGAGTCTAGGGGCAATCATGAGTGGCTTTGGTTTATTTCCTTTTTTTTTTTTTTTTTTTTTTTGGTCTGTGAGCATTTACCCAAGGAAGGCAAGTTGTGGTATTTACCACAATGTTATGATTTGCATTGTGATTTCATTTGATGTTTGAGGTCTATGCCTAAGCTCAAGGATGTCAGGTTTGTCCCCAGAGTTAGATGTTATGCATTCTGGTCATCTGTCCTGGACAGTGGTCACAAAACACAAGCAGCAATGATTGCTCTTGATGTTAGCCAACCTCCTTGCTCCTCCTTTTAATAAACTATGAATCATACAGACATAAATCTAAACCTTTTTTTCTAACCTACCTTTTTTTTTTTTTTAACTAGTTTTCTTACAGATTTTAGAATGACGCTTTCCCTGGTTATACTACCTACCTTGTCAGATGCTAATGGCATTTATTGGTCCCAAATTGATTTTTAAGTCTAGGATTTGGGGATTTAGTTCATAAACCCTCTTCCTTCCTTCTCATGGTAGTTCATGACCATATGGGTTCTGCTCACACTTCTCATAGCCTTGGTGTTTAGAAGTAGAAGTCTGATCAGCCTCTGTTTGCCAAATTGAGGAAGTCTGGCAGACAGTTCCTACCCTGCTTCCTCCACTGCCTTGACTGTTAACATAATGTTGTTGCAGGAAAAACTCTTCATTAAACATACAAATGAGGTAACAATAAGGAAAAACAACAACAAAATCCCAGGACAATTGTAACATGGGCTCGTGGGGGCTTACCAATACCTATGCTGTTGGTGATCTGCCTAACTAGGAGGCAGCCAGCATCCCAGAAGGATGGGCTTAGAATCTGAATTAAATAAGCAACATGGACAAAAAAAGAAGAAACCAAAAATTCTAGTGGTCAGAGCTTCTTGGATTCTACTTAACACTTTCCAACCTTATAGGCCTCTGATTCTTCCCCTGCCCTAGTTCCTGCATTGTCTATTTTTACCAATATATAAAATCAAAGCAAATAATAAATGTAGTGTATGGAAACCTTTCATCTTAAATACCCTAAGATCTTCCCTGAGAAAAGGTGCTTTATGCTTACTGACTGTATTTCCCTTTTTTTTTTTCAACAAATAAAACAACAGCACTCGTTTTTATTGTTCACACTTATTGAAATAATTCACTCAAATTTGGAACCTCCGTGTACACACAAACCCTATGGCATCTTTATAAATTGTGTAGGCCATAAATATGTTGTCTAAAGATGGACAAAGAAAATCACAGAGCTGTGAGATAAGTTCAAATCACATAGTGGATTAGTAGCAACAGCATGTAAGTTCAGGGGCTGGGTCTCAGCTTTGGTGCACTTGACATGGCTCTCACCTTCAGAGATGAGATTCTCTGAAGCCCAGGGTACAGAGATGGGTAGGGTGATGCTCAGTTTTAAAGGTGATCACAGTTAAGCCCTTTTTTTGTCACACAATAATTCCACAGACCTCATGGATGTCAAGTCTGGCAAAGTTTCATTATATTTGCCCATTTAAAAAAATCGCTCATTACTTTTAAATGGCTGATGATGACTGTGTGAAAGTGCAGGCTGTTATTTAACTCTGGAAGCAATTTCTCCCACCATAGGGGATTCTGAAAGAGCTAGAGCCATGTCCTCATCTGCCTAAACTATGAAAGGATGACTAAACAGACAAAAGAATGCAGCTTTCTCTCTCTAAGAAAAGTCTGCTGGGAACTCCACTCCCCACCTTGTTTCTGCCTCACGGAAGAAAAGTTGGAGACCCCCCTTCTGCCTGCCTCCATCATGGCTGGGAGAATACCTGTGGGGTCCTCTGTTCAGACCACTAGGCACGGATGGTGAATCCACACTGTTGCTAAAGTACATGTGACCCAGGGTCCACTGGCCTTCAGAACCATTCCGTCAGCCAGATACTTACCTTTTAGGGAGGCAGGGGGAAAGGAATCCTTTTGAGGGTTGCTTTTGAGGGAACATATTTTTTATTTGGGCATTTAAATATAATGTTACTTTACAATTATACAGTGCTTGGCACTTTTCAAATTTCCGTTTGCTGCCCCAAATTAGTTTCAGATGATAGCTGTTGTTATCCCCATTTTTATAGATGAGAAACGGAGGCTTAGAGTAGCTTCTGTGGCTTCCATGCAGGTCGGATGCCAAAGCTTATGTTTTCTTTTTTTTAACTTTGATTTTGAAGTGATTATGGATTCATACAAAGTTGCCAAGAAACATACAGGGAAGTCTCGTGTACCCTTCCCCCAACTTCCTCTAATATTAATATCTTATACAACTAGAGTATTAAAAGCAAGAAAATGATGTTCACACAATCTACAGAGTTTATTCAGAGTTCACTGGTGGTACATGCACGTGAGCATGTGTAGTTCTATGCAATTTGGCTGTGGTTTTTGTACATAAACCCCACACTGTTCTACCAATTTTAAATATGAAGTCAGAGTATAGGAATGCACAAAATGACTTTTCTGTCAATAACATAATATCTACCAACAATTACACCCATTACCAAACAGTTTTTCTAGTTGCAAGTAAGAAGAAAGAAAATGAAGAAATCCTACAAATCTCAGCTCTTGAGAGCACTAGTCTGTGCTACGTGCCTATATGGCCACAAAGTCTAGAGATGTGATAGGCATGGGATAGGAGAATTTCATATATTGGTAATTATGGCAGCAATATTCGCTTATGTCAGAAATCTCTAACCGTAAAAGAGAAAGGTGATCTTACCTTGACTTCAAATTTAGTCTCGTCATCTTCCTTTTCCAATGTCCCTGTATAAGTTTCCTCAAATGTCCTCTGAAGAGGAGCTAGAGAGAAAAAAACATGCCATTATTGGCAACTCAGCTTATAAATACCCTAGAGTGTGTAGCCTGGCTTGGACGAGCAGATGGACTGGGTGGGACCAAATGAATAACGAAGCTTAACTGAGCTGCTGAGATGGTCTCTGAGGGAGGAGATGAAACTGGACGTGAAGGCGAGATGCAGAAAAGAAATAGCCCTTGACAGCAGGCATTTAAAATTTGATCCGAAGAGGAAAAAATCACACACAATACCACAGGAAACATCAAACTACAACAAATCAGTAAACGTAATGTGGTAAAAAACGAGAAAATTTCCATCATTCCCATTTTTAAGGCTTAGCGAAAAGGTCACTTCCTTCAGGAAGTCTTCCTTGACAATCAAACTTCATGGACTCTTTTATGCACTGATGCTTTAGCATTTATCTTTGTACTGTATGATATGCAGTTGATGTTGCTCTTGGATTAGAAGACTAGATTCAATTCTAGATACCACATTTACTGAATGTATCTTCTTTATTATATAGGTAGCTAATTTGTGCTTCCTATAGACAATTTAAAAAATACTAAAATCTTACCACTTAAACACAACCATTTCCTTACAATCTTCTTTAAAGTGTTCTCTCCCAGGACGCCTGGGTGGCTCAGTGGGTTAAAGCCTTTGCCTTGATCTCAGGGTCCTGGGATGGAGCCCCGCATCGGGCTCTCTGCTCAGCAGGGAGCCTGCTTCCCCCTCTCTCTGCCTGCCTCCCTGCCTATTTGTGATCTCTCTCCCTGTCAAATAAATAAATAAAATCTTTTTTAAAAAAAAGTGTTCTCTCCCTGTCTCTACACACATACACACACACACACACTCCCCCCCAAACACACACTCACATAATCATACTATGATTATATAAGAGGATGTCAATGCCTGCCGCAGACAGAAATTATTGCTAATCTAACAGTTGGATTCCAAAACTGATGGAACCACATTTATTAGTGGATGAGACAACTATGTGAAGAATCAGTTAGTTGAGTCAGGATGGAACTGGGCTGTCTTGCTCTTGCTTTCTTCTCTCTGTCACTCTGTCACCCTCCTCTCCTTTCCACAGAGCTCTTGGGACACCTGGGAGATATCTTTTCTTCAGGCCTCCAAGGCCATTTGGCAGTAAGAATGGGACCTGGGGAGGAGAAGCCTTGGTTAGGCCTTGAGGCTTTCTTTCTTTCTTTCTTTCTTTCTTTCTTTCTTTCTTTCTTTCTTTCTTTCTTTCTTTCTTTCAGATTTTATTCATTTATTTGACAGAGAGCACAAGCAGGCAGAGAGGCAGGCAGAGAGAGAAGAGGAAGCAGGCTCCCTGCTGAGCAGAGAGCCTGATGTGGGGCTCAATCCCAGGACCCTGAGATCATGAACTGAGCCAAAGGCAGAGGCTTAACCCACTGAGCCACCCAGGTGCCCTGAGGCTTTCTAACCCAGCATTACCAGAGAGCTGCATTGGGGATGATGGCTGCAAGGCTAATCAGTAAGTAGTATTTTTGAGTTCCTGTCACTGTCAACACCCTTGTGTATACAATTCCCTTGGAAAACTCACAGGATATCCATGAACAACCTAAGAATTTGAGCATTTCTAGGTCCCATGGCCAAAATGCCATCCACCTAGTGCCGCCAACATAGCACGCTGATTCTTATCTGTGTTAAACAGTGGCCTCCAGAGATTCCTCAGCCCTCAGGTTCTGTGAATCAACTGGAATCCGCTTGGGCTTTCTACGCATTTTTTCATAGATATTATTGGAATCTGTTTGCTGCCCTTGGTTATATGACCGCTGAAGCTACTTCATAATAATGAACAATCCCCTGGGCTCCTCACTCTCTGCAGGATCCCTGTAAGCTAAGTGATTCCAGGCATAATAACTAGATGCTAGGAGTACACACATTGTAACTGGCAACACCCATGACTGAGAAGCACCATCCGTCCCACTGTAAGTATAGTGATGAAGTTCAAGGCTGGGGCGAGGGGCCATACTGCCAGCACTCGAGTCTTGCTCCTCAATGTAAAAGATACATATTCTCAGAATAATCTTTGTGCCTTATCTTCTTCATCTGTAAAATGTGGAATAATGAGAAAGCCTACAGTATAGGGTTGTTATGAAGCTTAACGAGTTAATATATGCAAAGTATTTAGATCATGGTAAACAGTACATTTTAGCTATTCTCATAGCCACAAAAGAATTTTTTCGCATTCCTTATAAATTTTAGAGAGGTTAAATGTTGTACCCAAGGCACCCAGGTAACAAGAGTCAGAGCCAAGATTCCAGCTCCCTCACGTTCCTTATGCTGTGAAATATAATGGTTTCTCTTGGAACAGACTCTGTTACTAAGGAACTGGATAAATGTGTTTGAAAATCCTGTTAGTGACTTGCCTGAATCCATACTCAGTGGTTACTATCCAAAACAAAAGTGCAAAATTGTTCTGCAAAATGAGCAAGATGTCTGGCCAAAGTCAATGATACCCGTTCAGACATGAAAAAGATCTATTTACACTAGAAGGATCATTGTCCTTTATGAGATCTTGTGGGGGAAAAAAAAGAAACAAGCTATCATTCCTGCATTATTTACTTGTAACAAACATACATTCCTTAAAACAATGGCAGAGGAAACATCACAGTAGTGAACATAGTTTAGTTTTGGGAAAGAGCCCTAAATGAGAACTAAGGAAAACCAAGTCCTATTTCTAGCCATCCAAAAAGATGTCTCTATGTGTGTGAGTATCTATTAGTATTTGTCAGTAAGATGTGTGCATAAGTGTATTGAGTGTGCATAGTTGTGTGTGTTGACTGTGTATGTGTGTGTGTACACACAAAAATTTTGAGAAAAAAATGCACTACACTGTTATCAAGGCTTGCTTCTAAAAAGTGCAATATGTGATGGCAGACAGGGGACTGTAAACCAAACAAAATGGAGAATTACAAAGACCCCATAACTTTCAGATAAACAAAAAACAAAAGAATTCATTGTCATCAGGTCTGCACAAGAAATGCATATGAAATTCTTCTCCCTGAAAATAATGATACAGTGATGATTCAGATCTATAATAAGGAATAAAAAGAACAATGGACATGACTGAATAAGAGAGTAGATGTAAAAGGTGATATATAAAATATAAAAGACTATACATAAGCATATACCTGAGAAAAACAATGCAAAGAGGTATGATAAAAAGCCAATAAAAGAATTAAAAGAGAACACTAAAAAAAAATTGCTAACCAAAAGAAGGCAAGAAAGGAGGAAAAGAGGAAAAAAACGAGAAAATAAACAACAAATAACAAAATTATAGTTCTAAATCCAACTATATCAATAATTACATTGTATGTAAAAGAACTAAATACTCCAATCAGAAGGCAGAGGTTAACAGAGTATATTAAAAGTCAAGACCCAATTGGGGTGCTTGGGTGGCTCAGTCAATTAAGCACTTGGGTCATGGGTCCTGGGATGGAGCCCTGAGCCCTGCAAGTGGCTTGCTTCCCAGCGGGGAGCCTGCTTCCCCCTCCCCTCCCACCCCGTGCACCCTTTCCTGTGTACTTTCTCTCTCAAATAAATAAAATCTTATTTAAAAAAAAGTCAAGACCCAATTATATGCTGCTTACAAGAGATACACTTTAAAAACAAAGAAATACAAGAATGGAAAAAGTATATTATGCAAACACTAAACATAAAAAAGTTGGAATGCCATATTAATATCAGACAAAATAGACTTCAGGACTAGGAGTATTACTAAAGATAAGGAGGGAAAGAGATGTTTCCTAATTAGAAGAGGGCCAGAATATCTGGAAGATATAACAATTATGAACATGTATGTGCTTAATAACAGAGTTTCAAATAACAAAGTGACAAATAACATATATAATGTATCCAAGAGTAGTTTATCCCAGAAATGTACAGTTGTTTTAACATTTGAAAATAAATCATTGTAATCCACCATATTAACGAATAAAGGAGAAAAACTATATAATTATTTCAATAGATGCACCAAAAAGAGCATCTGAAAAAGTCAACAATGATTCATGATGAAAACTCTCATCAAACTAGGAAGAGAAGGGAACTTCCTCAGTCTGATAAAAGGCCTTTGTGAAAACTGACTCTTAACATCATACTTTAAGGCAAAAATAAGGAACTCTTTGTCTTAACATGGGGAAAAGGCTGGGATATCTGCTCTCACCATTTTAATTAAACGTTGTACTAGAGGTCTTGGCCATTATAATAAAGCGAGGGGGGAGAAAGCATAAAGATTGAAACTGAGGGGTCACCTGGGTGTTCAGAGGTTGAAGCCTCTGCCTTCGGCTCAGATCATGATCTCAGGGTCCTGGGATCGAGCCCCGCATTGGGCTCTCTGCGCAGCAGGGAGCCTGCTTCCCCCTCTCTCTCTGCCTGCCTCTCTGCTTACTTGTGATCTCTCTCTCCTCTCTCTGTCAAATAAATAAATAAAATCTTTAAAAAAAAAAAAAGATTGAAACTGAAGAAGGAAAATGTCCCTATTGACAGATGGCCTGATTGTATTTTATACAGAAATATATTCCTATTGATAGTTAAATATGGTAAATTCCATCTACTATACAGTTTAAAAAAAAAACATGAAATGCCTAAGACCTCTACACTCAAACCTATTATACTGCCAAATACTAT
Source organism: Nasua narica (assembly GCA_028533885.1). Classification (NCBI taxonomy): domain Eukaryota; kingdom Metazoa; phylum Chordata; class Mammalia; order Carnivora; family Procyonidae; genus Nasua; species Nasua narica. The sequence continues at coordinate 121,234,223 of CM052799.1, forward strand.
ATGATTTCACTTGAATGTGAAATTTAGGAAACAAAACAAATGAACAAAGGGGAAAAAAAGAGAGAGAGGGAAACCAAGAAACAGACTCTAAAATACAGAACAAATTGACAGTTCCCAGAGGGGAGCCCAGAGGTAGGCAGGGGATGGGTTAAATAGGTGACGAGGATTAAGGAATGCACTTTGCAATGAGCACGGGGTGACGTATGCAAGTGTTGAATCACTATATTGCACACCTGAAACTGATATTACACTGTATGTTAACTAGAACTTAAATGAAAGCTTTAAAAAAGAGTAAACCAAAACCAAAGAACTTCTATACTGCCAAGAGAAATTCGAGAAGACCTATATAAATGGAGAGTTATAACATTTATGAAATGTAAGACTCAATACTGGTATGATAATAGTTCTCCCCAAATTGATCTATAAATTCAGTGCAACCTCAAGAAAAATCTCAGCAGAAATTGAAAAGTGATTCTGAAATTTATACAGAAATGAAAAGGACTTAAAGTAGCCAAAATAATCCTGAAAAAGAACAAAGTTGGAAGACTTACACTACCTGATCTCAAGACATACTAATAAGTTCTCATAATCAAGACCATGCAAGACTGGTGTAAAGACTTACCTATCGTTTTTATCTTTAAAAAGAACCAACTTTACCACTGGACTGATAATAGAATCCTGTAAGCATTTTAAAGGTCCTTAATGGAGTCTATCTCATGCTGATGTTATTTGCACATTTATATTCTTCTTCTAGACTGTGTTTCCTTGTACACAAGCACTCTGTTTTTTCTTTCTAAAGTCTTCAACGCCTGTACTATTCCATATCTGTAGTTTATTTTAAATAATATTTGTCAAAACAACAAACATTATGCATCTTAAACAAGCACAGTTTCAACTCGCATGAGTATTAATGAAACATAAGGGCACAAAGCTTCCTCTCCCCAAATAACCTACCCAAGGTGCAAGGCTGGCTGGTTTTCGGTGACACCCATTTTGGGGAGGACTCAGGATGGGGGGCCACAGGTTGCACTGGGCGAGTCTGTCTGGCTGCCAGTTTCATCAGACTCATTTGCCTCTTGTGAAATATTTCCTGTACATCGCTCAGCTTCTGCAGGACTTCCTGGGCCCTGGCCTGCAGGAATAAAAGCAAATCATGACCAGGTCATTCTGCACTGAGCCTGAAGACATGCAGCTTTCCCTTTCTCCCTTCTTCCCTCCTCCCCCAACCTCACTTCCTTCAAGTGACCTTTCCATCCACATGCAAGTCATGGCACAACTCGCCCTGTGCCAGAATTTTGATTCTGCAAGTCTGCATCTCTCATCTGATGGACAATGATCATATCCTTTTCACTACTGTACCTCCATGCCTAGAATACTGCCTAGCACAGAGTAGTGCTCAGTAAATATATATTGGGCAGATAAATGTTCACGAAGCCATGTCCATTAGTAGAAGAGGATGCTACAGACTATGAATAAAGGACATTGGGCCACTTTATAAAACAAGAGGGTTTCAAAATAAGAGGTGTACCCTGCATAAAGGCCCTGGTGCAGAAGAGTTTAAGTGTTCTGGGGGAAAAAGTTGGCTACATACTGAGGCAGGATCAAGAGAACCCCAAACACTCAAAAGAGAAGCATTTAGGGGCACCTGGGTGGCTCAGTCATTAAGCATCTGCCTTCGGCTCAGGTCATGATCCCAGAGTCCTGGGATTGAGCTCAGCATTGGGCTCTCTGCTCAGTGGGAAGCCTGCTTCTCCCTCTCCCACTCCCCCTGCTTGTGTTCCCTCTCTCACTCTGACTCTCTCTGTCAAATAATAAAAAGAGAGAGAGAGAGAGAGAGAAACATTTAAATTTTATTCTGTGGGACCCCTTCTCTATACCTGAGTAGTAAAGAAGTAAACTGAAAAAATACCAAGGGAAAGATGAAACTCACTGACATTCCCATAACTGACTATATGTTCTAAAGCAGAAATTCAAGAGAATAAGAAACAAGGCCTGGAAATCTTTGAGTTTCACCCAGGCCTAAATTCAGTTGAATACATTTCTCCTGGCCTTGCTTCCACCAGGACATTCCTCTACCTCTGTCGGGTCAGAGGAAGTGGGTAGTCTTTCTTTGTCATGCCAACTCTGACAGATGTCAGACATCTCCTATCTAACATCCGTCTCCTGGATGATTTTAGCCACCAAGGAAAGGACCCCAAATTAGAAGAGCTCAACCACCACAAGCCATGCAGGATGCTCTGAGGATGCCTCATTCCGAAAGTACAGGCTCAGCACAGGCTCAGGGAGGTTGCTACATTTCACAACTGGAAAAGTAAATGTGTCTTTTTTTATGCTGGGCCATCTTCTGAGGGAAAGAGCCAAGAGCCCTGAGGGAGAACTACCCTGTCAGCTATGGGACAATCATTCCCCTACAGCTAGAGGGTCCTGTCACGGCTGAGCTCTCCTCCAATATCTAGTGCTGGTCTCAGTCCTCGTAGGGTCTGAGTACAGGCCTGGATGGTCTGATACAGCAACCGTTAGCCACGTGAGGCTACTGAGCCCTCAAAATGCTGCTGGCCTGAACTGAACTGTGCCATCAGTATAAAACACACACTGGATTTTGAGGACTTACAATTTAAAAAAAAAAGTAAAATATCTCATTAGTAACTTCTGATATTGATTATATTTTGAAACAGTATTTTGGATATAGGTTAAATAAAACATCATTAAAACAGATTTCACGTGGGTTTTTTTCACTTTTTAAAATGTGGCTACTGGATAATCTTAAGGCACATATGTAGCTGGCATTATATTTTTTTAAAGATTGTATTTATTCATTTGACAGAGAGAGAGAGAGATCACAAGTAGGCAGAGAGGCAGGCAGAAGCAGGCTCCCCACCAAGCAGAGAGCCAGATGCGGGGCCCGATCCCAGGACCTCAAGATCCCGACCCAAGTGGAAGGCAGAGGCCTCAACCCACTGAGCCACCCAGGCGCCCCTGGCATTATATTTCTATTACACAGTGTTGGTCTGAACTAGGGGTTAGCAAAATTTTTCTGTAAAGGACCAAAGAGTAAATATTTCAGGATTTGCACACCATCTGGTCTCTGTTACACTATTGACCTCTTTGTAGCATTAAAGCAGTCATAGACAACATATACTACATAAATGAATTAGTGTGGCTGTGTTCTGATAAAACTTTATAAAAGTAGGTGGCAAGCAGTTTTGATGCCCTAGCTATAATTTGCAGATCCCTAATCTAGATTAAGGTAGGGCTTATGTTTAAAAGGTCTGATATGAGGAATTTGAGAGGCAGGGTGGGGGGTCGTGGGAGGGAAAAAATGAAACAAGATGGGATTGGGAGGGAGACAAACCATAAGAGACTCTTAATCTCAGGAAACAAACTGAGGGTTGCTGGGGGGGGGTAGCGGGGTAGGGATAGGTTGGCTGGGTTATGGACATTGGGGAGGACATTGTGCTATGGTGAGTGCTATGAATTGTGTAAGCCTACTGATTCATAGACCTGTACCCTTGGGGCAAATACTACATTACAAGTTAATTTTAAAAATGCTAATGTGGCAAAAAAAAAAAAAAGTAAAAGTAAAAGTAAAAAAAAAAAAAAAGAAAAATCTCTTTAGAGAATGTGCCTCTGGCCTCAGGAAGCTCAGCTATACAGTGGACTAGAGGTTCTGCCAACACACCTATGAGTTCCGATCCCAAAAGAAACCAAATCTCCTTATGTCGGGGTTAAGCAATGTCAGTTTGTGTTTGTGGGGTGATAGTGATGAGACTTGGTGGCTAGCCCAGTGATAAGCCAGGAAACTGAGTCACAGGTGTTAATTGTTGCACAAATATCAAGAAATCTGACCGAAAGAATGACTGTCGAATTAGTGGTATATGGTGTACAACCCTGATGTGAGGTCAGTGCCACATGCTGGAGCCCCCTGGCCCACCACCATATGGATTTAACAGGACTCGAATCACCTTTGCTCTTTTGCATCTCTCCCTTAAGATCCCAGGGTGAACCCTGGAAATGGTGACGTGGTCAGAAGAAACCCTAAAACCCTAAACTCAGATAAGGGGAAGGATTGAGGCAAAATTAACAACGGCATCCCCTCCTCTCCTCTTTCCTCTTTTTACTTGCAAATCCATTTTCCATTCCACAATCAGAAGTCTCTTTCCAGGAAATAAATCTAATCACAGAACTTCCTTGTTTAAATGACCTCCTGGGATAAAGTCCAGACTCCTCATGAAATGATGGACCCTTCATTAACTACACTGATTTCCCTCCAGTCTAACCTCCACTAGTCCCCACCCCTCACTCTAGCCTCCAGCTGTGGCAGTTACAGGAATGTTCGTTTCCAGTCTCTCTGCCTTTACATCTCCTCTTCCTTCTGCTGAGGTTCCCTCCCTCTGCTTTGTGTTCCTTGAAAATGCCTAAAAAAAAGAGAAAAGAAAAGAAAAGAAAAAAGAAAACTCCTACCCAATCTTCTAGACCAAATTTAGGCATCTTCTCTTATGAACACCCTGACTTCCCCAGGCTGAGCTAGCTGACCTTTGCCTCCCCTATGTGCTCCACTATCCCTTTCACTCCATATGTTCTTGGACCAACAGGCACTTAACTGGGGACATGTTTGTCTTCCACTGAACTGCCACCACCTTCATTATAGGGATTGTGACTTTCATTATTGTAGTCCCAGAACAAAGCACAAACTAGGTTCCTAGTAAATATTTAAAGAATTGAATTTTACTATTTGTTACTGTGATTGTTTCATTTTTTAGACTGGGTGGTGAAAGTGAACAAGGGAGAAAAATCAAAACAGCAGCACTAAGAGGGTGGTGGAGTAGCAATGTATTGCAGAAAAGCACCTGAAGAGTCTCAGACAGACAGAGGGGCTGCTACAAGAACAATAGTTTAATTGTAGATGTAGTTTTTTTTTTAAAGATTTTTTATTTATTTATTAGAGAGCGAGAGACTGAGAATGAGAGGGGAGAAGGTCAGGGGGAGAAGCAGACTTCCCGCAGAGCCGGGAGTCCGATATGGGACTCGATCCCGGGACTCCGGGATCATGACCTGAGCTGAAGGCAGTTGCTTAACCAACTGAGCCACCCAGGCGCCCTGTAGATATAGTTTTGATAATCACTATGTCTTAATTGTAACAGATTCAATTGCTTAGACCTAGACTACCACTGTTTTAGAAATTTTATTTTTTCAAACAGTTTTAGAATTACAGAAAAAAGTACAAAATACTACAGAGAGTTCCCATATAGAATATCCCCTACCTTAACAGTTTACATTAGTATGGTATATTTCTTACAATTAATAAAACAATATTAATGTTATTTTATTATTTAAATAAATAATTACTATTATTTAATAAAGTCTATACTTTAGTTAGATTTCCTTAGTTTTACCTAATGTACTTTTTCCCCCGAGGGTCCCATCCAGGATATCATATTACATGTAGTTGTCATGACTTCTTAGATTCCTTGGCTGTGGCAGTTTCTCAGTTTTTTCTGGTGTTTGATGATGCTGACTATCTTGAAAAGTCAAGATATTTTGCAGCACGTCCCTCAGTTGGGATTTATCTGATGTTTTTCTCATGATTAGACTGGAGTTATGGGTTTAGGGGGTAAGACCATGGAAATAAATTGGCATATTCATCACATCACATCAAGAGTACATCATATCTGCATGATAACACTGTTGATGTTGACCTTGGTCAACTTAGCTGAGGTCGTGTGTGTAAAGTAACTTCATCGTGAAGTCACTTTTTGTTTCTCCCTCCTTGTACTATATGCTTTGAAAGGAAGTCACTAGGGGCACCTGGGTGACTCAATGGCTTAAAGCCTCTGCCTTTGGCTCAGGTCATGATCTCAGGGTCCTGGGATTGAGCCCCGAATTGGGCTCTCTGCTCAGCATGGAGACTGCTTCCCCATTCTTCTCCGCCTGCCTCTCTGCCTACTTGTGATCTCTCTGTCAAATTAATTAATTAATTAAAAGAAAGGAAGTCGCTATATAATAGCCCACATTTAAGGGTTGGGAAATTATCCTCTACCGCCTTGAGGGCAAAGTATCTACATAAATAATTTAGAATTCTGCATGGGAGATTAGTTTCTTCTGCCCCATTTATTTATTTATTTATATCAGAATGGATTCATGGATATGTATTTTATACTTTGGGTTGGAGTCCAATATTACTTTATTAATTTTATTGCTCAAATTGCTCCTAGTTCTAGCATTGGCCATGAGGAGTTCTTTTCAGTTGCCGCCTATGTCCCATCACTGTGGTTTGTTGTTTTGTTTTTAGTAGTTCCTTCTGGCACTACAAGATGCTCTAAGATCATGTTGTATACTCCCCACCCCAGCCCTAGAATCAGCCATTTTTCCAAGGAGCTCAGGAGTCTTCTATTGAAGAATGGTATTAGAAACTGAGAAAGATCTCAGGCCTAGGTGGGCTCATTGATACTAGGGTTCTCATTGTTTGTAGGCTATCTCAGTTGTCAAAGTAAAAAGATCCATGTGTCTGTACCATATCTACATGTACATATGTCTATGTACATACACGTACATGCATGTATCTGTACCATATCTACATGTACATCTGGTACTCTATACCAGTTTTGACAACAGTCATTACTTCTCAGTGGACAAAACTTTCTCTGACACAACAGGATATTTAAGTCTTATAACCTAAAATTTTACTCCAAACCAAAAGAAGACAAGATGGGTTTGGGGGATATTTTGATCCATTTGACATATAGGATTTAAAAAAATATTTCTCTTATAATCCTCTCCTTCTGCCTATTTTCCAGAGATGGTTGATTAAGTTTTATTCATTTCCTGGTAGGTGGTAAGTTGAAGATGGCCAGAACAGATGGCTGTTCTGAAGTTGAAGATGGCTATAGCCACAGATCTCCCTGGTTGACCTAATACACTCATTTGAGCAGCTAATGGAGTTGGAGCTGGATAAGACTGCCCTGCCTTAGGAATCTGACCTGGAACTACCAGCAAGAGGTCTGCAGTATAGAACTTCCACAGAGGGCCTTCCCTTTGTTCCCTCTGCAAGGAAGTAGAAGGGTCCTTGTGTTGGGGGAAAGTGTCTTCTTACCCATGCCCCACCCCTTACCAAGATCACACCTTACCACCAAAAGGTTTTAGGGAAAGAACATCATTAAGGTACAACTCCACATTGAGCTGCCCCCACTGTACTTGGCCCACTCTGCTACCTGCCTGCCCTCTTGCACAACAAATATGAATTGGGACACCAGGCAAAGGCTAGGCACAGGCCCACAGAGATGAATGAGGCTCCTGCCCTTCAGGAGCTCCCAGTGTAATAAGCAAGACAGACATTTAAAGTAAATAAGTAGAATACAGTATGGTATGTAACATATTGCAGCAAAGGCTTTTAGCCTGAACCCACAGATGAACTTTAGGGTATCCCATAATTAATTATATCCACAAAATTAATTATAAAAGTTATATATGCTGAATATTCTCTATTTGTCACCCTACTACATTCTTTTCCCAGCTCTGTGTCCCAGGAAGCTAACCTCTACAGACTCTGTTGAATAGGCTCATTTGCCCATGGGCTTTTTTTAATTTAATTTTTTCAGTGTTCCAAGATTCATTGGTCATGCACCACACCCAGTGCTCCATGCAATACGTGCCCTCCTCAATACCCACCACCAGGCTCGCCTAACGCCCCCAGCCCCTCCCCTCCAAAACCCTCAGTTTGTTCCTCAGAGAGACTGCGGACTTTGAGCCCATGGGCTTTTAATTGGCTCAGCCAATGGGAAGCACCACCAGGAAATCCAAAAGAGGGAGCAAGGAGAGTTGGGATATATATTTCCCCATCTGCCGAAGGCCACAACTGTTACTAGTGCCTCTCACAGTCACAGCTACAGTGCTTCCTGGGTTCTCCTTTGCCCTTTATGCTGATGGGTGGCAACTGCTTCTAGTTTCTTGCTAACTCCAGGGACCTTTCAACATCCCTACTGGGTTCCCTAAAGCCTGCCTGTATCTTGATAAAAAGTGCCTACCTCAAACTCTCTTAAATTACTTTGAGTATGCAGAACCCTGAAAGTACGTGAATCAGATTCTGTGACTCAAAAGAGATTGGTGACTCAAAAGAAGTAAAGAAGGCTCTACAGGAGAGATACATACAAGGCGATGTGGATCTCAGAGTCAGGTGTGCTATCCATAATTTTGCTGGCTTCATAGAAGAGAGTTTGTCTCAAAATGCAAATCCAGTCAAGTTTTCCCCTGCTTAAACCCTTCGGTGGCTTCCCACTGCTCTTAGAATGAAGACTGAACTCCTTAATATGGCCCACAAAGCTCTGCCTCATCTGTCCCTCTCTTATCTCACCCCCAAACACCCTTCTTTTGCTCTCTGTACCCCAACCACCCTAGCCTTTGGGTCCTGCCCTTGTGCCAGCTTCCCTTCACCCTGTGTCCTCTGCACTTGCTGTTACTTCTGGTCTGGAAACCCCCACCCCCCATTATCTCTACTCATTATCCAGGCCTTGACTCTAGGGATCCCCAGTCAAGGTCAAGTTCTTTTATCGCATGTCCAGCAGGATCCTAAATCTCTCCTCCAGAGCACTTATCTCAGCTTATAACACATTCCTTTTTTTTTTTAAGATTTTATTTATTTATTTGACAGAGGGAGAGAGATCACAAGTAGGCAGAGAAGCAGGCAGAGAGAGAGGGGGAAGCAAGCTGAGCAGAGAGTCCAATGCAGGGCTCGATCCCAGGACCCTGAGATCATGACCTGAGCTGAAGGCAGAGGCTTTAACCCACTGAGCCACCAAGGTGCCCCTTGTAACACATTCTTATGCTTTGTGTTTGACATACATTTATTTATTTATTTTAAAACTGAGTGGTTTTGTTTTTGTTTTTAAAGATTCTATTTTATTTGACAGAGAGAGAGAGCACAAGTAGGAAGAGCAGAAGGGAGAGGGAGAAGCAGGCTCTCTGATGAGCAGGGAGCCTGATGTGGGGCTTGATCTCAGGACCCTGGGATCATGATCTGAGCCGAAGTCAGCCACTTAACCGACTAAGCCACCCAGGTGCCCCGTATTTGACATTTATTAATGTCAGCCTCTCCCTAAGTTGCATCAGGGACGGAACCATGTCTATTTCTTCTCATTGCTATGTCCTCAGCACAGTGCATGACACATCAGAGATGCTCATGAGTATCTGGAGAGAAATGAATGATTGAAGGTGATATTTGGGTCAGACCATGAAGGGTCAGATTGCCAGGAAGCACAGAGTCTAAGACGTCACCCCAGATTCAGGAACTGGTGAGCCTGCTCAGTGCATCCTACCCGGACTTCCCTCCTCCCTCCCTCCCTCCCTCCCTCCGTTCCTTCCTCCCTCCCTCTCTTCCTTCCTTCCTTCCTTTCTTCCTTCCTTCTTTCCTCCCTCTATTCCTCCCTCCTTCCTTTTTTTTAAAATTTTATTATGTTACATTAGTCATCATTCAATACATCATTAGTTTTTGATGTAGTGTTCCAAGATTCATTGTTTATATGCAACATCCAGTGCTCCCTGCAATATGTGCCCTCCTTTATATTCACTACCAGACTCACCCATCCCACCCCCCAAAACCCTCAGTTTGTTGCTGAGAGTCCACAATCTCTCATGATTCATCTCCCCCTCCAATTTCCCCCCTTCACTTTTCCTTTCCTTCTCCTAATGTCCTCCGTCTTATTCCTTATGTTCCACAAGTAAGTGAAACTGTATGATAATTGACTTTCTCTGCTTGAGTTATTTCACTCAGCATCATCTCCTCCAATCCCATCCATGTTCATGCAAAAGTTGGGCATTCATCCTTTCTAATGACTGAGTAATATTCCACTATATATATGGACCACATCTTCTTTATCCATTCATCTGTTGAAGGGCATCTCGGCTCTTTCCACAGTTTAGCTATTATGGACATTGCTGCTATGAACACTGGGGTACATATGCCCCTTTGATCACAACATCTGTATCTTTGGGGTAAATACCCAGTAGTGCAATTGCAGGGTCATAGGGTAGCTCTATTTTTAATTTTTTGAGGAATCTCCACGCCGTTTTCCAAAATGGCTGCACCAACTTGCATTCCCACCAACATTGTAAGATGGTTCCCCTTTCTCCACATCCTCTCCAAAACTGTTGTTTCTTGGCTTGTTAATTTTTGCCATTATAACTGGTGTAAGGTGGTATCCCAATGTGGTTTTGATTTGAATTTCCCTGATGGCTAATGATGAACTGGACTTTTTTAAGCAATAGGCAAAAGGCCCTCCAGTGCTTCCTTTCCAATCACAAGATTAAGATAACCCAGACACATTACCTTGATGTCAATGGTGAGTATCAACTCAAACTGGTTGTAAAAGTCCATGTGGCTGGGCAACTGGTATTCCTTCGCTGTACTCAGGAATGCCTCAATGTCGTTCAAGGCAACGTCAACTCCCTCTCGTGACTGGCACTTGTCTACAGCTTGGGAAGCCAAAAGGTAGATTCCTGCTTCACACCACTGGCTGACCTTTCAAAAGAAACACAGTGTCCTATGCAGTCAGTCTGACCACAACTCTGGCACCACAACCGTCAGAACACCTGAGCTTAACTGAAATCTAGAAGGATCCTGAGACAACAGAAAATTGTTGTGAGACAACATAAAGTTCATAGGTCTAACCACTGTTAACACAGCTGTAAGGTGGACAAACCCAAACTAATTTTACATCTGTCCATTTCTCAGGAAAGTCATTCAGTCAGCAAAAAGACTTGTATAAACATTCTCCTCTTTTCCACTGACAGTAATTGCTACATTTCCAAAAGAAAAGAGTTAGATATTCCTAAATGTGGTCTAACCATTGAGGAATGTAACCAATGACTTTTAGGGTTTGCTTTCTAGGCTACTCACCTTGCATCCTAATTGGTTACAAGGACATAGGATGACACATGAGGCATTAGACCTGGCCCCTACATGTCTTCCCAGGGGAGGAAATGTCCCTCTTAACAAAAACACTACTTTCCTCTGTCCACATTTGCATTTACTGGCATTTGTCTGTCCTAGGGAAGCATCGAAGAATGCAAAGCTTTGTAACTCAGGACAGCAATACTCAAACTTTCCAGAATGCTGGGACGAAATCAGATAGGTGATGAATTCTAACAATTCAATTTTTAAAAGACTTAAACAAAAAGACAGGGGCCTTGTGCTGCCTGAATATTTGTGTGGAAAGAAGCTGCCAGCCCAAGTATGTCTGCATTTCCATTTACCATGTGACCGGAAGAGCTACATAAAAATAACTATACAAGGGGAAAAGAGCAAAAGGGAGCACTCCAAAGTAGTTAGCTCTAACTGGGAAAATTATAGGCAACTTCTATTTGTGTTTATTTTTTCCTTTAAATTACTTACACTGAATGTGTACTACTTTTAAAATAACAAAGCATAATAAAGATATTTAAAAATTCATGATTATCCCTGTGTGGTAATGAGGAAGGGAATGGGACATGTAGGTATCCCTAATGACTTTTTCCCTCCTCCTTCCTACATTTTTGGATTTTCAAAATAATGTAAATCATGCTTTGATATATACTCTATAATTTTAGAAATATACTCTATATGCATGACATATATATGCTTTGATATATTTGTCTTGAAACAACATGCCTAGATCTGTAGAAAACATTAAGTTGTGTTCTTCTGCAGAGTCACGGCAGATACTCACTCCCCCAGATACACACACACACACACACACACACACACACACACACACACACACACACACAACCAGCATTAGGCTATTATTTCTGGAGCAGAAATGGAGTGAGGGAAACAGCAGCTGATCCTGCGGAGTTCTGCACACAGGGCAGGTTGTGGACCAGGCCCTTCTGAGGCACTTGCTTCTGGAACAGTTGTATTTCATTGATATTACAAACCCTTTGGCATCAGGATAACATAAATAGCCTGGGTGTATGCCCCAGCCGTCACAGAGAAACAGCTATGGCAACGGAGCATGCTGACTCATGGCCATGAGTTACATGCTGCCTGCAAACAGCTGACAGGGAAGGCTCCAGAAGCCACTGCCTCTGCTGACCAGGCACCTGCCCCAGAGATCACCACTGAAGGGGACAAGGGACTGTGCCCCTTCCCTGTGAGCCCTCTGCACACAGTGTTGCTGTCTAGTCAACAACGGTGACTAGACACGGGGTTTGGAACACGACAGTCCTGACTTCAAATCTGCAGCCCCTATTTTTACCCCAGGTGTGGTTGTGGGCAATCACATATCCCACAGTTTCTCAGTGCTGTCCCTGTACCATCTGCACCAGAATCACCTTGAAATTTGGTGAAAATACTGATTCCTGGGCATCATCATAGACTTTAATGAATCTGAGTCTCCAGAATGGTACATTAGAGAATCTGCAATTCCAGCAAACTGGTTCTCATTAAATGTGGCGAACCACTGATTTAACCAAGCTATCAGTTTCTGCCTCTATAAAATAATGCCATTCATAACCTTCTCATAGGTTGTCTTGAGGATTGAATAGATGACATAATTATGTTTCTGGCACGAACATAGTGGGTGCTCAATAAATGGTAGGAGTGTATAATGGTCATTATTACTTAAGCTTCTCCAAAGGGATTGATGCCTATGCATAAGGAGAAGCACTTTGTAAATATAGTGCTTGGTTCTCTGTCTGAAAGGGAATCATGGGGTCAGCCCAAAATACACTCTAAGTCTAGGTCCACATAGAAGAGAATGAAGATTTGTTCATTCTAATGGGATATAGTGGAATGCTGGGGGCACTTTTGACTTCCAATACTTCAGTGACCTAGAATCTGCACAGTTTTTAATTCCTCTCGAGCAGTATTTACCATGGAGTAATTATCCTCTCAGTAATTCTGTAGGGCAGGGAGGATGAGTATGATTAAGACTCCTGCACAGAAAATTTAGCAAACATCATGGTCATGGCCTTTCTGTGCTCACCTTATCCAGCTGTCTATGCAACTCCAAGGACTTTTCTAAAATGTCGTATTTTTTCTTGTTTTCATTGATGAAGTCATCACAGAGGTGCCTGAGCTCTACACATCTGGGTCTGATGGAGTCCACTGCATAGTGGTGGCTTTGGATGAGCTGGTCCCCAATTATTGCAAGCACCTGGGCCTTTTCCAAGGTGTCCTGTGAAGTGAACATCCACAGCATATTATAAGCATCAGAAGCCAGGTCATGGCGAGGCTGATATTTGCCTACTGTGTGCTCCAAGCCTGGAGGGGGCCTAGGAGATGTCAGGTCTTGGGCTGAGAGTCGCAGCTACGGAACCTGGGAAAGCTCTGTGGCAGTTCAAGGTCTCCTAGTCTAGCCTAGTCCAGGGTCACCTGCACTCTGAAGAGCAAGCCACTCATTCAAATGTCTGTTGAGTTCTGGGCTAGGCACTGAGGGATATAGTGTTAACAAGCTATAATTTTCAATCTAATGGGGAACTTAGATTACTAAATAAGTAATGCCAGTAATTCAGGTATTACAACTATGATAACTTTCTGGCAGAAGAGCACGAAGTGTTATACTGACCAGAACTGGAGACTCTGAATTCCTCTGTCAACTAACTAGAAAAGTAAAAGGATCAGACATGGGACCCTGAGGAGAGAGAGGAGTCAGCTGAATTTGGGAAGCTAGTAAAGACCTGGTTTTGACAACTCTGTGGGGGATGATGAGACTTAAGAAATATGTTTATCTAAACTCCTTCCTGCAACTCACAGGATCCAGGATCCCAGTCTGCTCTGACTTTATCTGCCCAGCAACCATACCTCCTACCTCTCTCTACATGGCTTGCTTTTTTCTAAACCCATGTGCCACGTTTATTTGTTTTATTTTGTTTTGTTTTGTTTTGTTTTTAATAGAGGGAGAGAGAATCCTAAACAGGCTCCATGCCCAGCACAGAGTCTAACATGGAACTCAATCTCACAACCCTGAGATCATGACCTGAGCTGCAATCAAGAGTCAGACACTTAACCAACTGAGCCACCAGGTGCCCCCATGTTTTTCTATTTTTAGTACATTCATCACATACTACTGAGGACGTCCCATGTGCCAAATACTGCCCTAGTTGCTAGGGGTTTGGTGGCAATCAAGGAAGCAGAAATCCCTGCCTTCATGAAGCTTACATGTTAATAGGAGACATGGGCAATAAATAATTAGATGTGTAGATTATATAATACCCTAGTTAGTGATGCGTGCTGTGGAGAAAAGCCAGACAGAGAAAGGAGGGTAGAGAGTGCTGGTGGAGTTGCTATTTTAAATAGGATGGGTGAGAGAAGTGCTCACTGATAAAGCACCATCCACAAAGTCCACTGGGGAAGGTATGTGTTGTAACGAGCATTGGGTATTATACAAGACTGATGAATCACAGATGCGTATCCCTGAAACAAATAATACATTAAATGTAATTTTTTCAAAAAGGGAAAAAAGAAAAAAAGATTTGTAATTGAACTTGAAAGCTTAAGGAAAAACTAGACTTTATTGCTACTTCAATAACTTGAATATTTATTAAGAGAATTTATTAAAAGATTGTTAGAACAAAATTGAATATGTATAAAGGAAGGAAGGAAGGAAAAGAAAGAGAGAAAGAAAGAAAGATAGATAAAAGGAGAGGAGAGGAAAGGAAAAGAAAGAAAAAAGAAAGCCATCCAAGCAATGTGGAAATGTTAACAGGCCTGAGACTGCTGTCCCTGCAAGGCCTGCTTGCAAGGTCAGCCCTTGGGTGCCATCTAGGAATGTCAGGAGGGTATCTATCATCCACTGATAAGAATGGCTCACCATGACTTAACTGTTTGTGCAAACAATATGCTTTACACTAAATTCTTTCTTTCTGGGAATATGGAATTCTGGTATATGGCAGGCAGAGGCTACCTACATGACCAATCTCCAGTAAAAACCGAGCACTGAGCTTCCCTGATAGATAACACTTCACCACGGTGTCACAACCCTTGGAGGGGGGGTTGGAATCCAGGGGGATCAGGATCCCATGGGACTCCACTGGGAGAGGAATGTTAGAATCTTATACCTGGTTCCCAAAAGATTTTGGCCCATGCATTTTCCCATGCTGATTTTGCCCGTTATCTTTTCACTGTAATAAATCATAGCCACGTGAGTATAACTACATGCTGAGTCCTATGAGGCCCCCTAGCTAATCTTCAAACCTGAGTGTGGGCCTGGGAACCCGTGACACAGAAGCCAAGGCCTAAAGTGAGGAACAAACCATGCAGTACTTGGCTGAGAGGTGGGGGCATATTTGCCATGTTCAGGTAGCAGGAGGAGGCCACTGTGGCTGGAACAGAGGACACAAGCAGGAAAGGAGAAGACATCAGGAGAAAGAGGGAGACTGGATTGGTGAGTGCCCCAATGCCATTCTAAGCACTTCAGCTTTTATTCAGTGTATTGTGGGAAGCCCTGGAGAGCTCTGAGAAGTGGGCCTCATTCATAGTTTTAAAATAATTGCTCCTGCTGTAATGTTGAGAATGACAGAGAAGAGGCAAAGCAGGGAGACCAGCTGGTGGCTATGGCAGTGATGCAGGTAGGAGGTATGGTTTAAACAAGGCCCGCAACCAAACTGGCTCCTGCCTCAGGGCCCTTCCCTGGGATGCTTCACCCAGGTCACTCAGGTAAATTCGTGGCTCACCTCCTCACAGCGCTATCCCTGACTACTATGTCTAAGTCACTGCCAGCAACACACCCACCCAGGCCCTGTCTCTCCCTTCAGTTTCTTTTCTTTCTTTCTTTCTTTCTTTAACAGCACTTACCTCTACCTGAACTTATCTTCCTTGTTTACTTTCACTTAGTAAGCCTCCACCCACTCCTCTTCCTCCTCCTCCGACCAATCCACAAGCTCCACGAAAGCACTTAGAAATAGCTCATAAATGTTTAATCAATAAAATGAATTAACTGTGGAACTAGAAGTCGCAGTGATATACTTGGCTGGAATTGTGTGAAACAACACTGACCTGTGAGTGAACCCAGATGACTTCCATGTTTCCAAAGGTCTCCAGGTGCTGAGAGGCCATGAGCACCCTTGCTGACCATGCTGAGCATCCCAGTGAGACACACTGCCCTGGTTTAACTTCTTACAGTTAAACCTCCTTGCCCTTCTTTTAACTTAGAGGGGCTTATGGTTTCAACAATCTCCAAGATGCTGCCCCTCGACTGGGCCAGTCATTCACCAAGCCCTGTAGAGCCCACATCCTTCTTAACAACCTTCAAATTCTGATCCCTCCTCCACGACCTCCTGGGACTGTGTGTTCTGGCCTTTGTGTTTTCTGACCAGGACACTGACCAGGACAGCTGGTCTCTTTGCTTTCTCTCAGGCTCTCCTTCAAATCATGCTCCACACTGGTGAAGCAGCACCTTCCTTACAGCGTCCCATCATATCTACACCACTCCCCAGCCTCAAATCCTTCCCCAGCTCCCCACGGTCTTCAGGAAGAAAGTTCATACTCCGGAGCAAGGCACAGATGGCCCTTCATTACCTGGCTCATACCTGTGCCTCTCCCTCCTCCCCTTTCCTCCCCCCCATCCTCTGCTATAACCCAGCTAATGACCTGTGTGTAGCTCTCCAAATATTCAGATAGCTTGGGGCCTCCTTGGCTTCTCTACTTGCTCCCTCCACCTAGAAAGCTCCAACCTTCCCTCGCTACCCCCACCCCATCTCCATCCCCCATCTCCTGATGTACCCACACTCCTCTGGAGCTCATCGCCCTCCAAAGTGCATCCTCTCTGGGAAGCTTTCTCAACTCCACCATTTTATTTTGATGCCCCTCCTATGTGTTCCAATACTGCTCTGTGCCCTTTCTTGATCAGAGCAGGTACTTCTGTTGTGATCACCGATCTATTGCCCGCACGACGCTGCAGACCCTTGTGAGCATGCACGGGCTCTTATTTAACTTAAGACGTCCATGGTACAAATCAGGTACTTAAGAATAAATGATTGTTGTGCAAAACAAAACTGAGTAATGATATAGGAATAAAGTGACACAAATCAAGCAGTGGCCATTTTAAAAGAACTCAGGATTAAAAACCCAGGGCACTTGGACTGCCCAACAAAGGCCAGATGCACTGGTTGCCATCCCTAAGAAAAGTCTAGAATGCTAATTCTCAGGCAGTGATTTTTAACTGTTTTCCTCACTGCTTTGTCCTTATAACATCGAACAGGACTTGGCAGAGTAGGAGATCAACAAATATTGGCAAAATGAATGAAGAACGGATGATGTTCTTCCTAGAACTGCTCGGCCACTGCAGGTTGAACCTAAGGAACATTCGGGAGCACTGAATTCGCCCCACTACCTCTGTGATGTTAATGACAGCAGCTAATATTCACTGAGAGCTTTCTGTATGCCAGGCACCATTCCGAATGCTTAAACTGACTGTTTCTTTTACTCCTTGCAACAAACCCTTTGATACAGGCCCCGTTTAACAAAAGAAAAGTAGAGGCAAAAATGGCCCAAAGTGACCCAGGTAGGAAAGAGAAGAGCCAGCCTTCAAAGTCAAGCAGCCTGACACCAGAACCTGGTTCTGACCAACACACACAGAGAAAAACAGCAGCATTTGTTCCACCTAAGCTTAAACCTATCTCATTCTAGTCAAATCTAGAAGCATGAAAACTTGGCAAGGACGTCTGTTGACTTTTTTTTTTTTTAAGTCCAGCTGTGAATTTACTAAGAACAGCACAAAGTTTTCTGGGCCCAGGGGACTTCCCCACAGATTATTTCCCAAGTACTTTGTGGTGATGACGGCCTGCCCTTTGCTTGGCATGCAGCATCTCACCCTTCGGAACTGTTCTTAAAGCACTGATACGTTGGAGGAGACATGAGCAGTAACTCAGGAGCCACACTGGACGTCTGGAAGAGCACTCAACTGAAACGGATGGGGACTAAGAAGAACTCCCAGGTTCTGACCACCTACTACACTCTGGTCCTTATGAAGCCTTGACCTCATTCATCTTCACAGGGAATAGGGAATGGTTATTCTCAGGTTTACAGATGAGGGGATGTGTTCAGAAAGGCTAAGAGACTTGATTAAGGGCGTACAGCTGATAGTTGCTAGAGTAGAGATTTGAATTCAGTTCCATCTGGCTCCAAAGCCCGTGTCTTGCCATCTTCCAGCCCCCTTGGCCTCCTTGAATGTGCTGTAAATGATGGCTGCACAGTCATGACTATCACATTCCTCAGGCACCTGCAAAGAACTTTATTGTAAAACCTTCAAATCACAGCTTCTTTCTTAGTCTATGTAGCTGCTACTGCAGAAAATCAGGTGACAAAACCACCAAAGTTAAAGAGAATTAATGAGAAAGCAATGGTTGAAATCTGGTGCTCAGATCCCAAGCCAGGCTGGCATCTTTCGGGTGCTGAAACTTCCAGAAGGCTGGATAGTCAAGTTGGAACACATAATTCAGAAATGGCTTATTTTTCCCCAGAATCTACTGCTATGACAGATGAAAGAGCAAAGTATCTACTGTGAAAGAAAATGATGAGAAAGGGTGATATCCTATGTCAGGGAACCCAGAATGAACCCACAGATAATGGCATAGGAATGAAATGTACATGTGGGGAAGTGGGGCCAGATGAAAAAAGAGAGGCAGAAAGCTCATGGTTGTGGAAACTGAGCATACACATGGGATTTAATTGTACTAGTTTATCTATTTTTGCGTGTGTCTGAAAATTGCCATTAAAAAAAAGTCATGCCCCTTCAGCTAGATTATATCCCTAGGAGGTTAATGATCTGGTTTCCAAGACTTTCTGGACATGTACTGTAACTGCTGGCCCCTGGCCTTCTGGGGAAAGGTCAAGACTAAAATCATGTTGATTCCCCTGCCCGGTCCTTGTCAGCTCTTTGCTGACCCATCACCATGGTCCCCAACATGCCTCATACCCAAAACCCTACAGCAAATTCTGCCTTAAAAGAAGTAAGAGCGGGAGCTGAAACCAACATTGTTTCTCAGAGTTAAAAGTGAGCATTCAAAAGATTTAAACCAGGGGCACCTGGGGGCTCAACGGGTTGAGCGTCCAACTCCTGATTTCAGGTCATGATCTTGGGGTTGTAGGACCAAGCGCTAGGTAGTGTTCCACACTAGGAGTAGAGCTGCTTGAGATTCTCTCTCCCTCTCTTAAAAAAAAAAAAAAAAAAAAGGTTGCTAAACCATCAAACCAGAGGTTACCCATGATGATGATATCATTGTACAGAATACAGAAGTTGGCAACAACCCAGATATCAGTGAGTGGCTATGCTGGGAGGGAAGCTGACCCCTCAGTGCTAAGTGAAGGACAAACCCAAGCAGGTTTTTGTGGACTCCAGACAGGTATCACCTTGTTCCTTTAACACTTTACAGGACAAATGGAAAGATTAGCCAAGCCTTTAAAATCATCTGAAGAAATACTGCCTTTTAGAAATCTGAGGGAGGATATGTTAAAAAGGTCCTGGTTATGATAGGATAGTTTTGTTTGATTCATCTAAAGGCAGAGAAGTAGGTTTACTGCATCCTTTAGAAAATAAGTAAAAAACAAAACAAAACAGGGTAAGCAAGGCCACAAAATGGGTAAAACTAATATACCTGGGCTCTGCAGGTCATCTGCTGTGTCAGTCTACCTGGTTCTGGTACTTTGCCCATGAAAGATCAATCATGGGTTCACAAATCATTCCTATGTCCCATGACCACAGGCTTCTCCCCTAGCTCTGGTCAGCAATCTTTAAAGTATGTACCAAAGATCTCAAGTCCAAGATGAGGGGCAGAAGAGAGAAAGTAGATGCAGATCAGCCACACTATTTATAATTTTTTTAAAGATTTATTCATTTATTTGAGAGAAAGAGAGCACATATGTGCAAGTGGGAGGAGGGGCAGAGGGAGAGGGAGAGAATCTCAAGCAGACCTTGCGCTGAGTGCAAAGCCCAACATGGGGCTGGATCCCATGACCCTAAGACCATGACCTGGGCCGAAACCAAGAGTTGGACACTTAACCAACCGAGCTACCCAGGTGCCCCTCTGCCATACTATTTAAAACGTCACCCACACCCTCCAATAGGTTCCACTGAAATCCAGTCCACCACCATAACTCCTAAGTTGCACCTCGCTGGCTCACTATGTTCCAGACACATTCCTTGAACTCACCAACCTCATTCTTGCCTCCAACGTTTCATGCTTGAGGCTTCTCTGCCTTGTATGCTATTCCCCAAAATCTTTGCATGGCTATCCAGAGCTCAGATCAAAGGTCACCTTCCCAGAGAGACCTTTCCTGACTACCTGAGCAAAAGTAGCACCCCCCAGTCACTCTCTCTTATATCCTGTTACTTTCTTCATACTATTTGTCACTATCTGATATTAATACTTCTTTGGTCACTTTTTACTCATCTCTCTCTGCAATGGAATGTAAACTCTATGAGAGCAGGGTCCTGATTATCTGGTTTGCCACCATATCCACAGAACCTAGGACAAGGAGTACCTGGTGATGAATGAAAGCCTTCCTGGCAGGTCAGTAGCTACTTTCATTCATATATATGCCATGACCATATTTTTCAAATCTAAAATATAAGGACTGGGCTTGATGAGGCTTTTTTCCCCTAATACATGAATGTAGGCAAGTGAAAATACATAGTATCTACACTTAATAAGGAATTCTCTTTAAAAAAACCTAAAATTACATAAAATTGGGTCTTAGAGAATCTGAGACACATGGGCATCAGATATATGAAATTTGGTTTTCTTTCATTGTTTGATTAATATTTCTGATTACTCATGCCTATAGTACTAAAAACATAGTTGTCAAATGATCACTGGTAACAGAGGGAGTGCTCACAGGGGAGGATGGGATTCTTGAGTGAGAGTCTGGGTGCACATGGGTTCACACACATGTAGAAGCACCTCCAGTTCAGAATATATAACTGATACCTCTTAGGGTCAGAGTGAATTCGGTTTACATTTGTTACTTGTCCTTTGGGGAGGAGAAGGTATGTCTCAATTAACTATAATGTACATGTCAATCACCTGGGGATCTTATTAAAATTCAGATTCTAATTCTGGAGGGGGGCCTGAGATTCCATATTACTAATGAGTTCTCACTCTGGGGACATCTATGCTGTGGTCAGAGGATCACACCTCAAGAAGCAAATCTCTAATACTACAAAATTACCATAAGGGAAGCATGCATTTAGAAAAGCTCAGAGAGGAAGTGCTAATCATCAAGGACTCAGTGCCCAAAAGACAAAAATATAGAGATTCTTCTAATTTGAGAAGAGCAAAAGGGAACTTCTCTAGAAAGAGAGGACTCGGCTTTCTTAATTCGTAATAACCCAAATTTATAAGGACTTAAAATAGAATCACTACCACCTGCTGACTTGTGTGCAGATCCGGGCAACTGTCTAATACTGGTATGAGAATTGTAAAACACATATTCTTTTACCAGTTTGATAATGAGAACTCTTAGGGCATGAGAAAGGAGAAAGCTTTGCCAACTCTGTGAAGCAGCAGAGCGAATGTGGACCCATTGACCACGCTGCACTGTTCTGCTTATTATAAACCCAGCTGGTATTTTTTCTGGTTTCCCCGTTTCACATTTCCCCTCCTTACCACCAGCTCCCACCCCCACATCCTGCCGGTAGATAATATGTCCATTGTGACTTTTCCTCCTGTGGCTTTTGTGTGTGTCAGGCAAGTCAACCGGAACCCTCACCCCACCTGGGGTGGCAGTGGGGACTGAAAAGGCAGGATTTGAGCATTCCTGTGTCCTTCAGTTGCCTTCCAACAATAATGAGTGGACATGATCTGTCACTGCACACGGCGACTTCCTTCCCAGTCCATAAAAACAGCAAAAAACAAACCTGGCCTTTTCCTTCCAGGTTTCTGTGTTCCTTAAGAAGTCGCTCCACGCATATCACACTGTCGCCAATGTCTGTAAACTCCGCTTGCTCTGCCAACAAATTGTCCAGGGCAAGCTTAACCTGTAAGACACATGAGAACATCCAGAAATAAGCCCTGAGCACCTCTCTGGAGGTATAGGTCTGTATATTCTAAGAAAACTTGAAAATCCAAAAAGGATTCAGGACTTTCGTGTATCTACATATACTTTTTTTTTTTTTTGATAGCTCATACGCTTTTAGATTAAGCTCAGGGCAGGAGTAGAGAGGAGTATGGTGCTGAGACACATAGAGATGAAAGAGTAAAGCTACATTCACAGATTATCAATCAAAAATCAAGATAAACCAGATATGAAATATGTATGCCAACAGGAAAATGGGATTCTAGAACATTGCCACCCCACTGAAAAAGGGAGAAGAAAATGATCAATGAGGAAGCAAGGATATAAGGAAGGGGCTGGATTAAGAGGGACACTCAATATCCAGAGTTCAAGGGAGAAGGGAGAACCAGAAGTCACCAAACCATAAAAGGAAGCTCTATTCAATAACAAAGTAACACCTCATAAAAATTGTGCTCAAAGTGTTGTAGTTGTAGGCACTGGTTAAGCTTCAAGTGATGCTCAGACCAAAAGTGATTAAAGGCTTTTTCTGTCTCATCCAACTGAAGTAATAACCTGTCGAGAAAGAGAAAGTAATGTGTGGTTAGTGTTTATTTCCACAGAAGTCCATGTAGGCTTCTGTAGGTAACCCCTATGTTCAGTGCTATGAACTGTGGGAATCCCCTTTTTACGCAAGTCTCTGTCACTTACGACCTTTTCACAGTTCACCTGGAAATGGAAATTTTTCCATTTTTCAATCAGGACACTCTCAGAACTAGACAGAAACTTCACTTTGGATGCAGCTGCTATGCTTTGAAATGTGCCTCCAGGTAACCTTACCTTTGTGCCTGGTATTTTCTAACTGAGATGACAGGTGTGTAAAGCATAGCACCCAATCAAATGGTTATTTGGAAATAAAGATAAATATGTACTACCATCTCCCTTGAAATCCTGAGATTAGAGCAAAGCACAAAAGGAGGGAATAGCATTCTCATAAAAACATCTCTGTCGGAGGGTACCATCTTTTTGTCTTTGTTGTCTCCAATACTATTCTTTCTTGACTCCGCCAAGACCCAGGAGTAGCTATACCAATTGTTCTCGGTTGTTTCAGATCATCGAGTTCTACATATTCCCCCCTCTTTCACTCACCTTTCCATGGTAGCTACATTTTCTAGTTCATTGGGATTGAGTTTGCTGGTGGGACTTTTGGTTGCTGGTTCTTGAATACATGACAGTAATGTGGTCCCTTGCTTTCCAAGTAATTTCAGTTCATCCTAGGGAAAAGAAAATATAATTTGTCTCAGAAGAAATGAAGAAAAGTAAATTCTTGGTAGATTGGCAGTGAGGAGAATGGCAGATCAGGTGTATCTTTCATATAGGAAACTAAATGCTAAAGAAGTCAAGCTGCTTTAAGAGTCAAGCTTTTACTCTATTACAAAGCTGTAATCATCAAGACAGTGTGGTACTGGCACAAAAACAGACACATAGATCAATGGAACAGAATAGAGAGCCCAGAAATGGAACCTCAACTCTATGGTCAACTAATCTTCGACAAAGCGGGAAAGAATATTCAAT
>CM052799.1:121258258-121283732 GCA_028533885.1 Nasua narica
GCTGGGAGGTGGGGGGGTAGGGATATGGACATTGGGGAGGGTATGTGCTATGGCAAATGCTGTGAAATGTGTAAGCCTGATGATTCACAGACTTGTACCCTGGGGTAAATAATACATTATATGTTAATAAAAAAAAAGAAAAAGAAAAAGAAAAAAGAGTCAAGCTTTTAAAAATTAACTCATTTATTTTTGGTTGTTTTAAATTGCAGTATAGTCAACATAAAGTGTTATATTAGTTTCAAGTGTACAATCCAGTGATTCAACAGTTCTAATATATTACTCAGTGATCATGATGATAAATGTACTCTTGATCCCCATCACCTATTTCTCCCATCCCCTCACCCACCTCTCCTCAGGTAACCATCTGTTCTGTGTAGTTAGAGTATTTTTTGGCTTATCTCTTTTTTTCTTTGTTTTGTTTCTTAAATTCCACACATAAGTGAAATCATATGGTATTTGTCTTTCTCTGACTTATTTCTCTTAGCAGTAATAAGTTATTACTAGATCCATCCATGTTATTCCTTTTCATGGATGAGTAATATTCCATTGTATATATACACAACATCTTCTTTATTCATCTATCAATGGACACTTGGGCTGCTTCCATAATTTGGCTATTGTAAATAATGCTGCAATAAACATAGGGGTGCATATATATTCTCAAATTAGTGTTTTTGTCTTCTTTGGTGAATGTCCAGAAGTGATATTATTAGATCATATGATTATTAATTTATCTTTAACAGGTAATACATATATATGATACAAAATCCAAAATATACAAAGGGTATATATTGGAAAAAGTTAAGTCTTTTGTCCCCTGCCCATCCATTTTTCCCCTCCAACGCACCAAGTGCTGAATTTTATACCTCAAACTGCTGTCATATATTTAAAGCAAAAGCAATCAATAATTTTAATTACTTGTTTATGTTACTTAATCATTAATAATTTTAAATTAATTAACAAATTAATAAAATCTGGTTCTAATCCAAGGCGGTGACCAGAAACAAGAAAACAACAGACACTGAATAAGTGCTAGAAACTGGCATGTAATAATAATGTAAGAGTTGCTAGTTGACCAGGAAAAAAGGTTCAGCTGGTCTCAGTTGACACCTGCCTCTCCTATCTGCCGGGAAAGTGAGGCCTTGTTCAATTATGGAAATTGAAGTCAGCAACTTCAGTTTGACATGGAAAGAGTCATACTTCAAGGCAACTCTATTCTGCTTCTTTTACATGGGATGTGGGGCTTTGCAATTAGAGAAGATGTCAGGTTATCTGCCGCCAAATCCACGGGCTCAAATCCTCTAATTACACGGCACAAGTCATCTCTCTCAGTGCTCTGAGTGTGAACCACAAAACAAGCCAAAGGGGTGGAGCCTGGTAGGGAATTCTGCTCCAAGGAGTCGGGGGTTTGATGAGTGGGTCACACAGGGTGCTGGTAAGTATGTCCTGAGCATTAGGATTAGGCCCATAGTTATAAAACAGTAACGTCTATGCACATGAACCCTGAATCTCTCCTCCAGGCCTGGCCACCTCCAGCCTTCACACATATGGAGCTCATTCCCTGTGGGAGGAGTTTTAGGTTTCTCTACCCTGTTCACACACAGTTCTTGGCCCGCTCAGCCTGACGCCCTTGCTCCTTATCTCCCATCTCGCTCCAGTATTCATCCCTTTGCAGGCTTCTGATGTCCATGTCCAGCCTGGAACTTGTCCCCGGATTTGGCTGATGATAAATTTGACTTCTCTGATCTGGCCCAAGTTCTTTGGACACCCTGTGGCTCTGTCCACTCTAGGTAATGCCCCGCAGTCAGCCTCTTGGCTCATACTCCTGCCTGGGAATTGGACACATCTCTTCTTTTCCACTCTCAGGTATCAACCTTCATTTCTTCTTATCTGTCTAGTGCTCATTAAATATTTGTAGGTTGGATGAATTAATAAATTAGTTTACAGATGAATAAGGGCAACTAGGATATGATGGGGGAAGGGACAAAGCACTCATTAGCAAGTACTCTTACCTTGCACTCTTCCTACCTTCAAAAAGGGTCTTGGCTTTTCTCAGCTCAGTTTCTTAGATGTCCGTGAGATTTCAACATTCCAGTAGGACTCTGGAATTTCCATGTATTTTATATATACATGTATTTTATATATATAGTATTTTATATATATAGTGTGTGTATGATGTAGAGTTGAGAGGAAGAGTGGAAGGGCCAGAGAAGCAGACAAGTATTGCTAGGGCAGAAGACCTTTGGAAGGGGAAGCTTGGAAGAGAAACATACCCCAAGAACTGCAGAGTGTGAGGAAATGTGTGAGAGAGGGAAGGTGGATTTGAGTAAGTGGTGTCATTCACTGTGTGTCCCCTTCACACTATCAAAAAAAAAAAAAAAAACAAGGAAAAATCATGACTGATTATTGCTTTGGGACTAGGTCTTAAGTGGTCAGGTTCAGCAGGGTTATAAAAACCTGCCATAGATACACAGGGAAAGACTGAGGAACTATGGCACTTGGAAAGTGAAAAGTTGCCCAGGCCTAAAGTGGAGTTTGCCCTTGTCTGTAGTAGTAACAATTCAGAATATTTAAGAACTGCTTAGAGCAGGCACTGACCAATCAGCACAGATGTCAGATGCAATGCTGAAGCAGTCCCGAGGCCAACTGCAGCCCACACGTTAACCCCTTTAGTGGCCGGAATCCTGAGGAGGTCTCATGGGTCCTAGGAAATGGGCCAGGGAAGTAAAGTCGGACACTCAATGGGGCGCCTGGGTGGCTCAGTTGGTTGGGCAACTGCCTTCAGCTTAGGTCATGATCCCGGAGTCCCAGGATCAAGTCCTGCATTGAGTCTGCTTCTCCCTCTGACCCTCTACCTTTCAAACTCTCTCTCTCATTCTCACTCTAATAAATAAATAAAATCTTTAAAAAAAGTTGGACACTCAAGGAACAAATATTTACCAACTGGTATGGCTGTCCCAGTGTGTACTCATCATTACAGTTCCATTATAATAGAAACAAGCCATTGGATCTAAAGACCCATTTAATAGGGCAAACAGACTGTTTCAGGCTCAAAAGAATTTAAAATTTCTGGGGGGAGTTCTTTCCTATGACAATGGTAAGCATGAATCTATATATTCATTCATTCACTCGTTTACTGAAAATACATTTATAAAGCACAGCTATCCATGCCAGGTGCTGTGTTCAGCTGTGTCATGGACTGGGGGTAGAGGTGGGATAGGAAGTTAAAGGATGAATCAGAGCGCAGAGATTATATGAATGACTAATGTTTTAGACTCCTCACGTCACTTTTATTACTTAACTCCATTTCTGCCACTACAAGTTAGCTCTGCATGCTTTTGTATAATGCTGACTAACGAATTCTAGACTCTAGCCTTTAAAATGCAAGTCTTCATAACTGAGAAAAAAGAAGTCCCTAAAAGAAATGAGATACCCCTTTCCTCAGCGGCTACTGAGAGAAAACTTCTTAAGGTATAAAATTAGTGCAAAAAGCATATTTGTTAAGGTATCAACACTGCAAGCATTCATAAGTATACCAAGTTTGTCTCTCTGTGCAAAATCAAGACCTCTGTGTCTATCCATTCCTAACTTATATTTCCCACAAATAGAGTTTTAACAAAGGGGTCTCTGAAAACTCCTAAGACTATAAAATTATTTCTACGACCTACAAAAAAATCACTTATAATTCTGATTATCTTCCTGATTATTTGTAACCCTGGAAATACTGATAGAATTGTCATCTCTGAATATAAAATTGAATAATACTGAGTGGAACAAATACTGAATACTAAATAGTATTCGTATTTGTAAAAGAGTGCTTTATCACATAATCAAAGGAACCACAGGCACTTTCCTCCTGTATGATGAGAGAAAGGCCTTTAGTTCTGTTAGATTTCTTATTTCAAAAACAAAATATGAGTCTTACCCTATTTAAATGAACACATGGTAAAGTGTCTCAGTTGCATCTGAGAGCCAAAGACCAAGACCCTGGGGTTTCTGGCCTAAGTAAGAGTGGTAAAGAGGAGAAAATCACCTCCTTTGAGATTCAAGAGGGAGACTCCACCTGCCTCTATAAACTGTTCCCAAAACTAGCTCGGAATTAGACAATGGGAAGAACTGTTTTGCTAAAAAAGTCTGCAGGGCCATCAAAAACAGTAAGAAAAGCATATCTCTATAGGCTTCATGGTTATTTTACTGTTGTGGTAGGCCCAAAGGTCTCTTTCTTTTTTAAAAAATTGCAATATGAGGAGGGGCAAGATGTTGGAGAAGTAGGAGACCCTGTTTCAACTGGTCCCCTAAAGTGAGCTAAATATCTACCAGAACACTCTGAACACCCATGAAATCAGCCTGAGATGTAAGATTATTCACTTCAGGATCTCTATGGGAGCAGCAAAAAAAAAAAAAAGCGATATATGTATTCTTTGGAGAAGTGTCTGTTCATGTTTTCTGCCCATTTTTTGATATGATTATCGTTTTTGAGTGTTGAGTTTGAGGAGTTCTTTATAGATCTTGGGTATCAGACCTTTGTCTGTAGTGTCACTTGCGAATATCTTCTCCCATTCCGTGGGTTGCCTGTTTGTTTTGTTGACTGTTTCCTTTGCTGTGCAGAAGCTTTTTAGCTTGATGAAGTCCCAAAAGTTCATTTTTGCTTTTGTTTCCTTTGCCTTTGGAGACATGTCTTGAAAGAAGTTGCTGTGGCCAATGTCGAAGAGATCGACATCATCTCTCAAAGAGATCGAGAACATTACTGCCTATGTTCTCATCCAGGATTTTGATAGATTCCTGCCTCACGTTGAGGTCCTTTATCCATTTCGAGTTTATCTTTGTGTATGGTGTAAGAGAATAGTGGAGTTTCATTCTTCTATATATAGCTGTCCAATTTTCCCACACCATTTATTGAATAGATTGTCTTTTTTCCACTGGATATTTTTTCCTGCTTTGTCAAATATTATTTGACCATAGATTGCAGGTCCATATCTGGATTCTCTACTCTGTTCTACTGCTCTATGTGTCTGTTTTTGTGCCAATACCATGCTGTCTTGGTGATCACAGCTTTGTAGTAAAGCTTGAAATCAGGCAATGTGATACCCCTAGCTCTGTTTTTCTTTTTCAACATTTCCTTAGCAATTTGGGGTCTTTTCTGGTTCCATACAAATTTTAGGATTGTTTGTTCTAGCACTTTGAAAAATGCCAGTGGCATTTTGATTGGGATGGCATTGAAAGTATAGATTCTCTGGGCAGTATAGACATTTTAACAATGTTTATTCTTCCGATCCATGAGCATGGAATGCTTTTCCACCTTTTTGTGTCTTCAATTTCTTTCATGAGTGTTCCGTAGTTCCTCGAGTACAGATCCTTTACCTCTTTGGGTAGGTTTATTCCAAGATATCTTATGGTACTAGGTGCTATAATAAATGGAATTGATTCTCTAATATCCCTTCCTATATTTTCATTGTTAGTGTATAAGAAAGCAAATGATCTCTGTACATTGATTTTGTGTCCTGCCACATTATTGAATTGCTGTATGAGCTCCAGTATTTTGGGGGTGGAGTCTTTTGGGTTTTCCACATCATGTCATCTGTGAAGAGAGAGAGAGTTTGACTTCTTTGCCAATTTGAATACCTTTTATTTCTTTTTGTTGTCTGATTGCTGTTGCTAGTTCTTGTACTATATTGAAGAGTGGCGAGAGTGGGCATCCTTGCCGTGTTCTGATGTCAAAGGGAAGGCTGTCAGCTTTACCCCATTGAGAATGATATTTGCTGTGGGTTTTTCATAGATAGATTTTATGAAGTTGAGGAATGTTCCCTCTATCCCTATACTTTGAAGAGGTTTAATTAGGAATGGATGCTGTATTTTGTCAAATGCTTTTTCTGCATCAATTGAAAGGACCATGTGGTTCTTCTCTTATTGATCTGTTCTATCACATTGATTGATTTGTGAATGTTGAACCACCCTTGCATCCCAGGGATAAATCCCACCTGGTCATGGTGGATAATCTTTTTAATGTATTATTGGATCCTATTAGCTAGGGTCTTGTTGAGAATCTTGGCATCCATATTCATCAGGGATATTGCTCTGAAATTCTCCTTTTTTTTTTTAAATTTAAAGATCTTATTTTTATTTATTTGACACAGAGGAGAGAGGTCACAAGCAGAGAGGCAGGAAGAGAGAGAGAGGATAGCAGGCTCCTTGCTAAGCAGAGAACCCAATGCAGGGCTCGATCCCAGAACCCTGAGATCATGACCTGAGCTGAAGGCAGAGGTTTTAACCCACTGAGCCACCCAGGCGCCCCTGAAATTCTCCTTTTCAATGGGGTCTTTGCCTGGTTTGCCTAACAGACACATGAAAAAATGTTCATCATCTTTAGCCATCAGGGAGATTCAAATCAAAACCACATTGAGATACCACCTTACATTAGTTAGAATGGCCAAAATTAACAAGACAAGAAACAAGTGCTGAACAGGATATGGAGAAAGGGGGAACCCTTCTACACTGTTGGTGGGAATGCAAGTTGGTGCAGCCACTTAGGAAAACAGTGTGGAAATTCCTTAAGAAATTAAAAATAGAGTTACCTTATGACCCTGAAATTGCACTACTGGGTATTTACCCTAAAGATACAGATGCAGTGAAAAGAAGGGCCATATGTACCCCAATGTTCATAGCAGCAATGGCCACAATCACCGAACTGTGGAAAGAGTCAAGATGCCCTTCAACAGATGAATGGATAAAGAAGATATGGTTCATATGTACAATGGAATATTATGCCTCCATCAGAAAGGATGAATACCCAACTTTTGTATCAACATGACAGGACTGGAGGAATTTATGCTGAGCGAAATAAGTTAAGCAGAGAAAGTCAATTATCATATGGTTTCACTTACTTGTGGAACATAAGGAATAACATGGAAGACATTAGGAGAAGGAAAGGAAAAGTGAATTGGGGGAAATCAGAGAGGGAGACGAACCATGAGAGACTGTGGACTCTGAGAAACAAACTCAGGGTTTTGGAAGGGAGGGGGGTAGGGGGATGGGTGAGCCTGATGGTGGGTATTAAGGGGGGCACGTATTACATGCAGCACTGGTGTGGTGCATAAACAATGAATCTTGGAACACTGAAAAAATAA
Organism: Nasua narica; assembly: GCA_028533885.1. Taxonomy (NCBI): domain Eukaryota; kingdom Metazoa; phylum Chordata; class Mammalia; order Carnivora; family Procyonidae; genus Nasua; species Nasua narica. The sequence continues at coordinate 121,265,383 of CM052799.1, forward strand.
AATTAAATTTAGAAAAATTGCAATATAGTTCATATAGTACCATAAAATTCACCTTTTTAATCCATACAATTTCATGGTTTTCTCCTCCAGAACATTTTTATCACTTTCAAAAAGAAACCCCATACTTATTATCCATCATTTTCCATTTCTCCCTCTTCCCAGCTCCTGGAAACTACTCATCTACTTACTTGCTCTTCAGATTTACCTACGTGGACATTTTGTGTGAGTGGAATCACACATTATGTGGTTTTTTGTGTCTGCTTCTTTCACTCTGAATAATTATTTCAAAGTTCATACATACTACAGCATGTATCAGTCAGTACTTCTGTTCTATGGCTGAGTAACATTCCATTGTATAGATATACCACTGTTATCTATTCATCAGGTGATAGACATGTGCGTTGTTTCCACTTTTTGGATGTTATGAATAATGCTGCTACAAACATTAATGTGTAACTTTTTATTTGAAATATACATTTTCAAATATCTTATGCATGCACATAGAAGTAGAATTTCTGGGTCATATGGTAACTCTATGTTTAACTTCTTGAGGACCTACATGACAGTTTACATTCCCAAAAGCAAAGTATGAGGGTTCCAATTTCCTCACGTCCTCACCAAAGTTGTTATTGTCCGTCTTTCCGATTAGATTCACTCTTGTGGGTATATCACTGTGGTTTTGATTGGCATTGCCCTAATGACTAATGATGTTGTACGTGTGTTCATGTGCTTAATAACCATATATATATATATCCTATGAAGATATGTCTGTTCAAATCCTTTGCCCATTTTTCAATTGGGTTATTTGTCTTTTTACAAAGGTTGAGTTGTAAAAGTTGTTTATATATTTTGGATACATGATGTGTAGATATTTTCTCATCAGATACATCAGATACTTGATGTGTAGATATTTTCTCCAATTCTGCTGGTTGTCTTTTCACTTTCTTGATCGTGTCCTTTGAAGCACAAAAGTTCTTAATTTTGGTAATGTCCAATTTATTTATTTTCTCTAGGTGTTTGTGCTTTTGGCATTATATCTAAGAAACCACTGCCTGATGTAAGGTCATGAAAATTTACAACTATATTTTCTCCTAAGAGTTTTATAGTTTTAGGGGCGCCTGGGTGGCTCAGTTGGTTGGGCAACTGCCCTTGGCTCAGGTCGTGGTCCTGGGGTCCCGGGATCGAGTCCCACATCGGGTTCCCTGCTCTGAGGGGAACCTGCTTCTCCCTCTGACCTCTCCCCTCTCATTCTTTCTCTCTCTCTCTCTCTCTCTCTCTGTCTCAATTAAATAAAATAAATCTTTAAAAAAAAAAGAGTTTTATAGTTTTAGGATTTACATTTAAAGTCCCTTGATCAATTTTGAGTTAATCTTTGTATAGAATGTGAGGTAAGCATCTAATTTCCTTCTTTTCCATGTGGCTATATAGTTGTCACATGGCCTGAAGAGCTTAAGCAGGTTTTTGTTCCCACAAAGAGAAAATACCCTTCATCATTCTGGGATATTTAATTATTTTACTGTCAGTACTCAGGCTACAGGAGGAGTTCGGGGACCGGTTTCTAGGAAAAGCTACAAAAGTCTGTGGGAATTTCTGTAAATTGCCTCCTTGTGCAGACAGGGTCCTAGTGGCAACAGGGTGCATGCCACCATATTGTTTGTAAACCAAGAGATGGATTACAGCTTGTTAAAGTAACCTTTCCTCAGGAAATGGAAGCTCTCCTTGGAGAAAAATCCAAAATACAGAAAAGCCTGGAACACCTACATGCACATGTTCTGGAGATGCGCTCTAAGTCTCCATCCATGTGTAAAAAGCACACACAGAAACAAGATGGGTGTGCTAAGTTGTGTGTGTGTTTCAAGCTCATCAGAGACATTTCCTAGGGAAATTTCTAGGATGCTTTCAGGTTTTCCCAGTTTTAAACCAGATCTTTTAATTATGCAGATTAATGTAGAAAGTACATTTTGAACTCTTTTTGGATATCAAGCTCCTTAAAAAGAGAATTTAACAGTGCTCCCTGGCACATAAAATTAATTTGCCTTAACTACTAGACTCTGAAACCTCCCCTGACTCAACTATGTGTTCTTTGAGCTTATATCTTTTTTTCATTTGTTTCCCTGCCATGTAAGTAGTTTGTCAATAAGTGTTGACTAAATGAACAAATCAACCACCTAGCAAAGCATTTTTGTAAATCTGGGACCACAGATAAAAGAGGTCAGCTCTTACCAAGCTCTGTGCAGTGAGAATACATATAATGCTAAAATGTATTCACCTTCTAATCCTCAATTGACTGCGCTGTGGAGTGCTGGTCTCCCATGAAATAATGGATATGATCCGTTTGTGCTTCTGGAGGCAGAGAAGAGCTGACGCCCATCCTATAAGCCCCAGAGAGACTTCCCTTTACTGAATGATCTGAAAGAATCTGCCAAGCTCCATTCATAGCATGTTCTGACGTGCTTTTATGAAGTTAATAGGTGCCTCTCCTTAAACCCAGTACAGAGCACTTTCCATGTCTCAAATTATTCTCCAAATAAAAAGATATATCCCTGAGAAAGTAAAGCAATATGTCAGCTTATTAGTTTGCCCCAAAACTTCACAACAGCCTCAGGAAAGCTTCTGCCTCAAAAGCCAACTCCCACCCCTCCTTCCCTCACTGCAGTTTTATCCATTATATCTTGCTCGGTCTCGAGCAAATCATAGAGTGTTGTCCTTGAAACGATGCTCAAACATATCTCCTCCAAGCACAAAGTAGAATTAGTCTCCCGTTATGAAGCTGTTTCTCATAGTTCTTAATTACAATCATCTTACATTCACCGGCCAGTCTCAAAAGAGTTGTTTGTTTGTTTTTTTTAATTTACACACTGCCCATCTAGAAGGTTTAAAATGATCAGTCACTGCCAACTCATTGGAGAAGGGGGAAGATGGGGGCTTAACTTCTAATTTTGCTCCTGGCTCTCTCTAGAGGCTGGCCTGTGAGAGGCCATGGACTACTCACCTGCAGTTTGTCCCTCTCCCTTGTGTTGGACAAAAGGAGGTCTTCAGCAGACAACACACCACTGGGTAGCTGTGTTGTAGCGAGGCAGGCCCCAAACATCTGGAGCATCTGAGCAGTGGTCTTCAATGACATGGCAAAGTTTTCAATGGCCTGGAAGGTCAGACAATCATAACAGTGAAGAGAGCTTAACATTCACCAATATACTCTCTGAATAGAAGAACAGTAGAACTAGCTACCATTTCCAGAGTACCTGTGCTGGGCCATGCATGGTACCTGCTGCTATATATTTGTTTATCATTTCAAGAATCCAGAATGGAAGGTATTTTATTTCCATTTTACAGTAGAGGGAACAGAAGTTCCAACAGGTCAGGTGAATCGCCCTAGATCATATTACTTGGACAATAAGGAAGGAAAGAAGGCAGGATTCAGCCAACGTCACCAAGTTTGGGAAGCAAATTTGACCCCAAGAGCGAAGATGGACATAGTGATCTGATATCCAGAAAGTACACTGTCAATCAAAAAGGATTTATATATATTATATATACATGATATGTATTATATCATTATAGTTCTAATTATATATGTGTATATATAAAATATATACATAAAACATACAAAAGGCATATAAAGAATATGTCTGATGTTTCAATACTAGTTATACTTTTTAAAGTTTACTGTTATATGATTAATACATGCACAAACACAAATCATGAATATGAACTAGGCCTGGGGTGGGAAGGTGTGTGCATGTGTCTGCTCATGCCATGTCTTTTAATAATCTATGTTCATGGCTTCAGTCTTCTTTACCTAAGTTCTCAGAGAACTATTCTTGTCTTTGATGTCAAGGTGCATTCATTTTTTTCTTTATTCATTTGCTGAAATTTAGTGTTATTTCAAAAAAGATCTGAGGCAACTTGAAAAACATTAATAAAATAACAAAACAAAGGGTTGGTAGAGAATCAGCTGAGGGTTTTGGAGGGAAGGGGGTGGAGGAATGGCTTAGCCTGGTGGTGGGTATTAAGGAGGGCATGTATTGCATGGAGCACTGGGTGTGGTGCATAAACAATGAATCTGGGAACACTGAAAAAAGAAAACAAAATTTTAAAAAATTAAAAAAAAAATAAAGCTGCTATATTAACAACAAAAAGCTATAGAGATTCTTTTCCACTAGACAGAGTTGTATTGAGCTGCTTTGTCCTACCCACCATACTGGAAAATCTTGGAGACCAAAGGCACATACATCTTGGTCACTTTGGTGTTTTCAACACCTAACACAGAACTAGGCACAGAGAAAGTACTCAATAAAACTTTGCAAATGAATGAAAAAAAAAAAAACAAAAACAAAAACGGAGAGCTAGCTAGGCCAAATAAGGCTGGCAGGACAGTAAATTCTTATTTAAAAAGATTATTAAAGCAATGTAATAAAATCCTGGGGAGTGAAGAAATAAAGCCTGGAAGCACTCCAGTTCCATCTTTCATATGGTTTAATGAAATTGTAACACAGGACAACCCTGACCACACTTATTTGTGTGTGATATTCTACATACACTTCCCTCCATACCTTCTCTATTTAGACCTACTGAGAATAATATGTTTGTGAAGAACTTCATCATTCCTTTTTTCATTCTCAGGAATTCTCTTGGAGTCATATTGTTATTGCAGTAAAACTGATGAGAATTTTAAAGGGTTCATGCCCAGGTTGGGGGTCTTCCTCTAGGTTTTGGGAAGGGTCATGTCTTCCTTAAAATTATATAGCATACAAAGAAGTGATGGAAAGATTAGTATCTGTAGCTTTGAAATAAATGCAAGGTGTTGCTAGAAATCTATTTTTGTTTAGTTCTTAAATTTCCTTTAAAAAAATTCACAAAGCTTTACACTCTAAGGAGAGTGAATTCTCCTACCTAATTAAATGTCATTCAGGTATTAATTGGTAAATGTTGAGCAAACTGTTTCCAAAATGACCAGACACAGAGAGAGGGGGCTGACACCGCAACTTGTCACTGGGGTGGTGAAGGGAGCTTCTGACTCAGCTCAGAAAACCTAGTGATTTTGAGCATCTAGGGGTTATGAGAGTGGGGAAAGGGGAATGGCAACTTTATACAGAAACACTTACTATATGAGTTTCAATCCCACTTTTTCCTCTGTATTACTGACCCTTCTAGTTTAGCATAATAACTGTTACTGTGAATGAATCAAGTAAAATACTATATGTCAGGTGCTCTTATGCACATTATTTCACTTTGTCTCACATCAAACTCTCAGGCAGCTTCTGTTAGTCTGAGGTTTCTCATCATGAGCACTATTGACATTTAAGCCAGAAAATTCTTTGTTGTGGGGGCTGTTTTGTGCATGAGATGCTTAGCAGCATCCCTGCCTACCCGCTAGATGCCAGTAACACTCCTCTTCCCAAGTTATGACTACAAAAAAAAAAATCTAAAATTTCCCCCAGCTGAAAACCACTGCTAGTTCTGTTTTAATAGGAGAAAACAAGACGAAGGAGGTTTAATAACTGAGCCAAGGTCAGATAATAAGTAATGGTGATAATATTCAAATGCAGCTCCTTCTGACTTGGTGGGTTTTGATCTTTCTGTACATTAGAATCATCTGGGGAGTTGTGTGGAATACTAATGTCTGAGACTCAACCCTGATCAAGCAAATTATTTTCTCTGAGGTGTAGCAGGGTGCTGGTATGTTGAAAACTCCCCAGGTGCATTCTAAATCAAGTCTCCCTAAAACCCCATGCTCGATGATGATGAGGTGAGGCAAAGGTAGATAGTAGGACAAGCCACAGTTTCTTCCCTTCTGCCCCATTTCTCCCCAATCTGAGGCTTAGAAAACCCAATCATCCCAATGTTGGGTGGTCATGGGCAACGAATGACCACCCAAAAGTAGATCTTTAACTGCCCTGTCTTCTGGAACAAGAAGAGAAAATGTAAAGGGCACATAAGTTGGTACTCACAGTTCGATGATTTATCCACTGACTGTGACGGTATTCCAAAGTTCCCCCTAAGTCCTCTGTCAGTTGGCTTTTGTCAATGTAGCCATGAAGGTCAGACACAGAGTTTAACATAACGATCTATAGAGGGAAAAAAATCAATATATTCCTCACATATCATTAAATAGTAGCTCATCTAGGTTCTGTTATTTAAACAGCACTTGAACTTTGCCTAATTAGGAATTCATATACAAAGAGTTACAACATCCAGCAGAGAAATGTTTTATATTCCCTTTACATTTTCCCCCTTTAAGTGAGGAGTACCAAAGGTTGTACGGTCTGTGACAAAATGGTGACTTGGTTCAGGGGACTCCCTTCTAAGCTACCCAGAAGTCGGGTCCTACTTTAGGTGGATTTTTGTCAAAAGTTACCAAGCTTGGGGCGCCTGGGTGACTCAGTGGGTTAAAGCCTCTGCCTTTGGCTCAGGTCATGATCTCGGGGTCCTGGGCTCAAGCCCCGCATTGGGCTCTCTGCTCAGCGGGGGGTGGGGGGGGCTGCTTCCTCCTCTCTCTCTGCCTTCCTCTCTGCCTACTTATGATCTCTCTCTCTCTCTCTGTCAAATAAATAAAATCTTAAAAAAAAAAGTTACCAAGCTTAAATATACTCATCAGCCACCAAAATCAAGTGTAATATTGAGACCTAAAAATCTGCAATGAGAAGCCCAGTAAGGGGTAGGCTGGTAAATATCAAAATAAAATTAGAATACGGGCACACACTAAGGGGTGTGCATTAAAAAGATTTACTACACTGACGCCTCCCATGAGGAATGTTGATATGCCCCCAATTTATCTGGAGATCTGGAGGTAATACGGAGCAGGTTTTATGAATTAACAATCTGGCTGATAAACAAACCCATGCTGATGAACAAATGCCCACACACCTAGAAGGAGCAGACACATTCCAAATTGTCCCCTTCTGCTCCTCTGCAATGGCTCTGACCAGGTCGTGGTCCTAGCTCTCTGTTCCACAGATTACATCACACCCCCTACTCACTCCTAAAGAGAAACAAGAACCTCTCACTCTTACTTCTGAAACATGCCTCCCATAAGCCTTTAACTGAATGACTTCATATTTCTTCACTCCTTGTTGGTTATTTTAAAAACTGACTCTTGGACAGAAGACAAGAACATAGGCTTTCTGGGGTGCCTGGCTGGTTCAGCTGGTGAAGCATGCAACTCTTGATCTCTGGACTGTGAGCCTGAACCCCACATTGGGTGTAGAGACGACTTAAAAATAAAATCCTAAAAAAAAAAAAAGAATAGGGGCTTTCTTCTATTATTATATAGTATTAATCAAGTGTTAAGTCCACTTTGGAATAGAAAGAATGTAAGTTAGGTCCCAAAGTCTATAGGTGAAAACAAAACTGATGTACTCCTTCAACAAAAAACGTATTGAAATTCTAATAAATTCCAGGCTCTGAGGGATAACAGTCCCTGCTTCAAGGAACTCAGGTTTAGTGGGATTTGGTTACTACATATCACTGTTAACTTTATCAGATCCCTGCCCTTCTCCCTCACTTCTGAAAAGGAGTTTGGGAATTTTTAAAATTAATTACTTAATTATATTTTAAAAAGTAAGCTCTATGCCGAATGTGAGGCCCGAACCCACAACCCTGAGATCAAGAGTCGCATCCTCCATCAACTGAGCCAGCCAGGCAAGCCAGGAGTCTGGGAATTTTAAAAATTACATTTATAATGTGAGAAAAAGTTGAAAGAATCCAAACCTGAATCCATTTTTGCCTTTCCCTCCTAAAATCTTAAGCCACTTTTGGGAGTTTCAAAAAGATCTTAGGCTTTCTAAAATTAGAAATTAATAGGACACAAAACAAGAAATTGCCAATATATTTTGCTTCTTGAAATATTAATTGCTATGGTAACACTTGGAGTTGTTTTTTTTTTTTAAATACCAATGTGAACATCTTATTAGGCAGAAGTAACTTTGCCACACAGCCTGGTGTTTTAGAAAACATATCCTGGGGTGCCTGGGTGGCTCAGTCAGTTAAGTGTCTGCCTTTGGCTCAGGTCATGATCCCACCACGGTCCTGGGATCGAGCCCTACATCGAGCTCCCTGCTTAGCGGAGATCCTGCTTCTCCCTCTCCCTCTGCTGCTTCCCTTGCTTGTGCTTTCTCTTTGTCTGTCAAATAAATAAATAAATAAATAAATAAATAAATAAATAAATAAATAATTTAAAAAATAAAATAAAAAATATATCCTGCCAGGTTGCACATCTTCTGTTCTGCTTAACTGAACAGGAGAGGGAAGCATGTGATCCATGCTTGCTGGGACTCCGCCAACTCATATTTAGCTGTAGAGGACTAAGAGAAATTTTAAATTGGAAGCTAAAAATGAAAATTAGAATAAAAGGAAGATATTAGGGGCGCCTGGGTGGTTCAGTTGGTTAAGCAACTGCCTTCAGCTTGGCTCATGATCCTGGAGTCCCAGGATTGAGTCCCACATCAGGCTCCCTGCTTGGCGGGGAGTCTGCTTCTCCCTCTGACCTCTCCCCTCTCATGCTTTCTCTCTTTCTCTCTCTCTCTCTCAAATAAGTAAATAAGATATTTTTTTTTTTTAAAAGCAAGGTATTAGAGGATTAAGTACTGTTAAATATTGATCAAAGCAATCCCAATTAAAATCCCAGCAGATTGGGCGCCTGGGTTGCTTAGTGGGTTAAAGCCTTTGCCTTTGGCTCAGGTCATGATGTCAGGATCCTGGGATCGAGCCCCGCATTGGGCTGTCTGCTCAGCAGGGAGCCTGCTTCCACCTCTCTCTCTGCCTGCCTTTCTCCCTCCTTGTGCTCTCTCTCTCTGTCAAATAAATAATTTTTAAAAAAATAATAATAAAAATAAAATAATAAAATCCAAGCAGACTTTCTGTAGAAAGTCTCAAGCTAACTCTAAAATCTATATGGAAATGCAAAATAGATAGAATAGACAAAATAATTTTGACAATGAATAAAGTTTCAATACTTACAAACTACAGTAGTTAAGAGTTTGGTAACAGCAAAGGACAGCCAAATAGATCAATGCAACAGAATAGAGAGTCCTGAAATAGACTCACACAAATATAGCCAAGTGATTTTTTTAACTCTTTATTTTAAAGTAAGTATTGTGGTTATAGTAATTTTGAAATAATTATGTAAGTACAGATCCACAGGAAGTTGCACAGATAGTACAGAGAGGTCCCATGTACCCTTCACCCAGTCCCTGCCCTCTCTGGTTGCATCCTACAGAATTATAGTACAAAATCAAAGGCAGGAAGCTGATATTGATGTAATGTGTACATTTAGTTCTATATCATTTTCTCACATCCATAGATTTGTGTAACTACCAGCACAATTAAGATGCAGAACTAACTGTTTCATCACTACAAAAGTTTCCCTTGGGCTATCCTTTATTTTTTTTTTTAAGATTTATCCATTTATCTAAGAGAGAGAGAGAGAAAGAGAGAGAGAGAGAGGATGAGCAGGGGGAGAGACAGAGGGAGAGGGAGAAGCAGACTCCCTGCCAAGCTGGGAGCCCACTTGATCCCAGATGGGAGCCCCATCCCAGATGGAGCTTGATCCCAGGACCTGGAGATCACAACCTTAGCTGAAGGCAGACACCCAACCATCTGAGTCACCCAGGCACCCCACCCTTGTGCTATCCTATACAGGCACACCCCACCCCCTAGTCATCCCTGAACCCTGTCAAACATGAACCTGACTTTTGACATAGGTGCAAAAAGTCATTTCCATAGAGAAATAATTCCATTTTCAATGAATGGTGCTAAAACACCTAGACATCCACATGCAAAAAGAGGAACATTAATTTATATCTTATACAAAAATTAACTCAAAATGCATCAGAGATCTAAATCTAAAACATAAAACTTGGAGAAGAAAACATAAAGAAAAAATAAGGAGAAAATCTTTGGGTTGGGCGAGTTCTGAGATACAACACCAAAAACACAACACACAGAAGAAGAATTGATAAACTGGACTTCATCCAAATTAAAAACATTTGCTCTGCAAAAGACATGGTTAGGAGGGTGAAAAGACAACCCATAGACTAGGAGAAAATATTTGCAAATCACATATCTGATAATGGATCCATATCTATTCTCAAAATTCAACAGTAAAAAAAAACCCATATAACTAAAAATGGGCAAAGAGGACTTCTGAAAAAAAAATGGTGAAGTAGGCCACCCAGAAAGAGGTAGGAGGGGCAGAGATGCAGTTGGGAACCAAACTCCCAGGGAGACTTAGCCACAATCAGCAGGGACACCACAAGCATGGAGAAGGGTGTGGAGCAGACCCCATACCAGGCCCCTGGGGCACAGGGAACCTGCAGTGGGAAAATAAGTCCCATAACACTTGGCTTTGCAAACCAATGGGGCTTAACTTTGTGACTTTTTACAATCAGTAGGACTTAACTCCAGGGACTTTAAAAATCAGCAGGCTTCGATCTGGGGGAGACAAAGGGTGAAAGGAAACTGAGTTCCAATCCCTAAAGAGCCAACACAACAAAAAACCTAGCCAAGGTACAATACAGAAGCAGCAATCTGAAATCACCAAGAGTATATGGGAAGAAGACTTACTTACTAATCTCAGAACCTGCACTGGAGGGGCAGGGATCTCTAGGCAACTTCTCCTAGAACAAAGCCCCAGCAGGTGACATCACCCCACAACCCCACCGCAGCCTAGATAGCCAGACACCTGTGGAAACCAGCTCAAACACTCTCCCATAGCTTGCTAACCCCACACACCCCCCTCCTGCAGAGACACCTCATCCACCCCACCCCACTCCACAGGGGTCTCTCCAAAGTGGCTCCTGCCAAGACATATCCTGCAAGCAACCACCCAGCACCCTCTGGGTGGCTTTGTCCACTATGGTGAAGTGACCAATGACTTTGTCATGCTGAAAGGCTGTGTGGTGGGAACCAAGAAGCGAACGCTTACTCTCCGCAAGTCCTTGCTGGTGCAGACCAAACGGCGGGTCCTGGAGAAGACTGACCTCAAGTTCATCGACACCACCTCCAAGTTTGGCCATGGCCGATTCCAGACGGTGGAGGAGAAGAAAGCATTCATGGGACCACTTAAGAAAGACCAAATTGCAAAGGAAGAAGGAGTTTATGTCAGGAGCAGATTGTGTAGCTGGTGGAATCTCAATAAAAATTATTTTCCAGTGCGGGGGGGGGAGGACCAGCGCTACTCCAAAGTAACTCCTCCCCTGGGGAGAGAGGAAGATTAACCACACACATTAGTGTGACTACAGTCCCAGAAGATGGCCCTGGGGCAGATGGTCTAACTGCCAGTCCCACCCACCAACAAGGCTCTCAGTTTAGTACTACTGCAGCCCTTGTAGATGGGCTGAAGGCAGGCATCTGGTCTGACTGCTGATATCACCCAACTACAAGGCCACAGTGGCCCCAGACCAGGCCTTTAACATCACAGGGAACAAATTGTCATGTGCAACCACAACAGGCAAAGTCAGCCACTGCAACCAACTGGACTGAAGACAAATGAGGTTTGTGGGACACACACAACCCACAAAGGAGACAGCCCTAAAGTATCTGGTTCAGGTAAATGGAGGCATTGTGCTATAGGGCACTACAAGACTTCTTCATAAGGCTACTACCTTCAAGAGCAAGGGACAAAGCTGACTTTCCTAACACAAAGAAACAGACACAGAGAGTTAGACAAAATAAGGAGACAGAAGTATGTCCCAAATGAAAGAAAAGGACAAAAACCACATTTAAAAAGTTCAAAGTGGGGTGCTTAGATCCAGTTAAGTGTCCAACTCTTGATTTCAGCTCGATCATGGTCTCAGGGTCCTGGAATGAAGTCCCACATCATGCTTCATGCTCAGTGGGGAGTCTGCTTGAGGATTCTCTCTCTCTCACTCTCCCTCTGCCCCTACCCTGCCCGTGTGTACAATCTCTCTCTCTCTAAGATAAATAAATAAATCTTAAAGAAAAGAGTTAAATGAAAGAGATAAGTAATATGCCTAATAAAAAAAACTCAAAGTAATGGTCAGAATGATACTTGCTGAACTTGAGAAAAGAGTATAGGATCGCACGAAGACCTTCAACAAAGAGATAAAAAATATTAAAAAGAACCAATCAGAGATGAAGAACTCAGTAACCAAAATTAAAAATACACTAGAGGGTATCAAGAGCAAATTAGAGAAGACAGAAGAACATATCAGTGATTTGAAATAGAGAATAATATAAAGCAAACAAGCTCTCTGCTCTGGGTAGCCAGACCCAAGAGGGAATGAGAGGGATGCAACCAAACTGAATGGCAAAAAGGAAAAAGAATAATAAAAGCTGAGAATGGATTAAGGAACCTCAGTGACATCATCAAACATAATAATATTGGCATTATAGGGATGCCAGGAGAAAAGAGAGAAAAGGAGGCAGAAAATTTATTTGAAGAAATAATAGCTAAAAACACTCCAAATCTGAGGAAGGGAATAGAAACCCAGATCTAAGAGGCACAGGGAGCCCCAACAAAATCAACCCAAGGAGGTCCATGTTAAGAAACATAGTAATTAAAATGGAAAAAACAATGATAGAGCATTTTAAAAGCAGCAAGAGAAAGGAAGAGAGTAACATGAAAGGGAAACTCCATAAGGTTATCAGCTGGTTTTTTAGCAGAAACTACACAGGCCAGAAGAAAGTGGCATGATATATTCAAAGTACTGAAAGAAAAAAAAAAACAAATCTATAAACAAGAATACTCTATCCAGCAAGATTACTATTCAGAGGGGCACCTGGGTGGCTCAGTGGGTTAAAGCCTCTGCCTTTGGCTCAGGTCATGATCTCAGGGTCCTGGGATGGAGCCCTGCATCAGGCTCTCTGCTCAGCAGGGAGCCTGTTCCCTCTCTCTCTCTGCCTGCCTCTCTGCCTACTTGTGATCTCTCTCTCTCTCTCTGTCAAATAAATAAATAAAATCTTTAAAAAAAAAGGATTATTATTCAGAATAGAAGGAAAGATAAAGAATTTCCCAAACAAAAGTTGAAGGAATTCATCACCACTAAACCTTACAAGAAACATTGAAGGGAATTCTTTGAGTTGAAAGAAAAGGCCTTACAAGAAACATTGAAGGGAATTCTTTGAGTTGAAAGAAAAGGCCTTGATAGGAGTAAGACAACTATGAAATGAAAAAAAATTTCACAAGTAAATGCAGACACAATAAAAGTAGTAGATGAGGAGCACCTGGCTGGCTCAGCTGAAAGAGCATGCAGCCCTTGATCATGAGTTTGAGCCCCATGTTGGGTGTAGAGATTACTTAAATAAACTTTTTAAAAAAATAGTAGATGAAACACTCACAAAACCATTACAGAGTTTAAAGCACAAAAGCAGTAAAATCAATTATATATACAGAAATCAGTCAAGGGATTCATAGAATAAAAGGATGTTAAGTATGACATCATATACATAAACCATGGAGGGTGAGAAGTAAAAAATTAGTGCTTTTAGAATGGGTTCAAACTTAGATGAGGAACAACCTAATATAGACAGCTCTATGCTTTAGATGTTACATATGGACCTAATGATAACCACACAAACACACACACACACAAACTTGTGATAGCCACCCAAAAAATAAAGAGAAAGGAATGCAAGCTTATCAACAGAGAAAGTCATCAAACCACAAGGGAAGATAGCAAAAGAAGAAGAAAGGAGCGGAGAAAAACAACAAAACAACTGTAAAACACATAACAAAATGGCAGTGAGTATATATTTGTCAATAATTACCTTGAATATACTTTGAATCAAAAGACATAGGGTGACTGAATGGATGAAAGAGCAAAACCCATCTATATGCTGCCTACAGGAGACTCATTTCAGACCTAAAAATATATGTAGATTGAAAATGGAAAAATGGAGGAACATTTACAGCAGATGGAATTGAAAAGAAAACTAGGATGCCAATATTTATATCATACAAAATTTACTTTAAGACAGACTGTAACATGAGACAAAGAAGGACTCTACATAATGATAAAGGGTACAATGCAACAAGAGGATATAACAATTGTAAACGTTTATGCACCCAACATGGAAGCACCTAAATATATAAAGTAACCATAAACAGACATGAAGGTAGAAATCAATAGTAACGCACTAATAGTAGAGACATTAAAACCCCACTTACATTAATGAATAGGTCATCCAGACAGAAAATCAACAAGGAAACAGTGGCTTTGAATGATACATTGGACCAGATGGATCTAATAGATATATTCAGAATGTTCCATCCTAAGACAGCAGAATATATTCTTTTCAAATGCATATGGAACGTTCTCCAGAATAGATCACATGTTAGCCACAAAACAAGTCTCAATAAATTAAAAAAGACTGAAATCATTATCATGCATGTTTTCCGACCATAATGGTATGAAACTAGAAATCAACCACAAGAAAAAATTCGGAAAGAACACAAACACATGCAGGCTAAATAACATACTACTGAACAATGAATGGGTCAACCAAGAAACCAAAGAAGAAATAAAAAAAATATACATGGAGACAAATGAAAATGAAAATACAACAGTCTAGATTTTGGGGATGAAGTACAAGCTGTTCCAAGAGAGATTATAACAATACAGGCCTATCTCAAGAAGCAAGAAAAGTCTTGGGTGGCTCAGTCGTTAAGCATCTGCCTTTGGTTCAGATCATGACTCCAGGGTCCTGGGATTGAGCCTGACATCTGGCTCCCTGCTCAGCAGGAAGCCTGCTTCTGCCCCTCCCAAACCCCCTGCTTGTATTCCCTCTCTCACTGTCTCTTTCTCTGTGTCAAATAAAGATTTTTAAAATCTTTTAAAAAATTTTTTTTAAAAAAGCAAGAAAAGTCTCAAACAAACCTAACCTTACACTAAAGGACCTAGAAAAAGAAGAACAAACAAAGCCGGAGACAATAGAAGAAAGGAAACAATGACTAGAGTGAAAGAAATGAAATGGAGATAGCTTTATAATAAGGCATGAAGTTCAGATTTGTGATGCCACCAGCTTTGGTTTTCTTTTTCAACATTCCTTTGACTAGTTGGGGTCTTTTTCTAGTTCCATACAAATTTTAGGATTATTTGTTCCAGCTCTGTGAAAAATGTTGGTGGTATTTGATAGGGATTACATTGAATGTGTAAGATTGCTCTGCATAGCTTAGAAATTTTAACAATATCTGTTCTTACAATCCATGAGCATGAAATGTTTTCCCATTTCTTTGTTTCTTAATTTCCTTTGTAAGTGTTCTATAGTTTTCAGAGTACAGATCCTTTACCTCTTTGGTTAGGTTTATTCTTAAGCATCAGATGGTTTTTGGTGCAATTGGAAATACGATCGATTCCTTAATTTCTCTTTCTTCTGTCTCATTGTTATTGTATAGAAATGCCACTGATTTCTGTGCATTGATTTTATATCCTGTCACTTTGCTGAATTCCTGTATGAGATCTAGCCATTTGGGGGTGGAATCTTTTGGATTTTCCACATAGAGTATCATGTCATCTGCAAAGACTGAGTTTGACTTCTTTGCCAATTTGGATGCCTTTTATTTCTTTTTGTTGTCTGATTTCTGAAGCTAGGACTTCTAGTACAATATTCAAGCTATATTACAAACTTGTAATCATCAAGACAGTGTGGTACTGACACAAAAACAGACACATACATCAATGGAACAGAATAGAGAATCCAGAAATGGACTCTAAACTCTAAGGTCAACTAATCTTCAACAAAGCAGGAAAGAATATCCAAAGGGAAAATATAGTCTCTCCAATAAATGGTATTGGGAAAATTGGACAGCCACATGAAGAAGAATGAAACTGGACCACTTTCCTATACCATATACAAAAATGTTGATGGGACTGGAGGAGATTATGCTGAGTGAAATAAATCAAGCAGAGAAAGTCAATTATTATATGATTTCACTTACTTGTGAAGATAAGGAATAGCATGGAAGACATTAGGAGAAGGAAAGGAAAAGTGAAGGGGAGGGGAATTAGAAGGGGAAATGAACCAGGAGAGACTGTGGACTCCGAAAAACAATCTGAGGGTTTTAGAGGGGAGAGGGATGGGGGCATAAGTGAGCCTGGTGGTGGGTATTAAGAAGGGCATGTATTAAATGGAGCACTGGGTGCTATACATAAACAATGAATCAAGGAACACTACATCAAAAACTAATGATGTACTGTATGGTGACTAACATACCACAATAACAAAAATAAATAAATTAAATAAACTCAAAATGATGAAAGACCTAAATGTGAAAGAGGAATCCATCAAAATTTTAGAGGAGAACATGGGTAGAAACCTCTTTGACCTTGGCTGTAGCAGCTTCTTATTAGGCAGGCTGCAAAAGCCAAAGGAAACAAAGGCAAAAGTGAACTATTGGAACTTCATCAAGATAAAAATCTTTTGTACAATGAAGGAAACAATCAGCAAAACTAAAAGGCAGCCTAAGGAATGGGAGAAGATATTTGCAAATGACATATCAGATAAAGGGTTAGTATCCAAAATCTATAAAGAACTTATCAACTTAACACCGCACCCAAAAAACAAACAATCCAGTTAAGAATGGGCAGAAGACATGAATAGACACTTTTTCAAAGAAGACATCCAGGTGTCTAACAGGACACATGAAATGATGCTCAATACCACTCATCATCAAGGAAATACAAATCAAAACCATGATGAGAGACCACCTTACACCTGTGAGAATTAAAAATTAACAGCACAAGAAATAGCTGTTGGCAAGGATGTGGGAAAAGGGTAACCCTCTTGCACTGTTGGTAGGAATGCAAACTGGTGCAGCCAGTATGAAGTTTCCTCAGAAAGTTAAAAATAGAACTACCCTACAACCCAGCAACTGCACTAGGTATTTGCCCAAAGGACACAAAAATACAGATGTGAAGGGCTACATGCACCCTAATGTTTGTAGCAGCATTATCAACAAACTATGGAGAAAGCCCAAATGTCCATCAACTGATGAACAAATAAAGAAGATGTGGTATACATATACAGTAGAATATTATTCAACTGAATAATGAATGAATGAAATCTGGCCATTTGCAATGACCTGGATGGAGCTACAGTATATTATGCTAAGTGAAATAAGCCAGCCAGAGAAAAAGAAGTATCATATGATCTTACTCATATGTGGAATTTAAGAAAGAAAACATAAACATATAGGAAAAGGGGCAGGGGAAAGGGAGATAGGGAAATAAACCATAAGAGACTCTTAACAATAAAGAACAAACTGAGCGTTGATGGAGGGAGGTAGGTGGGGGATGAGATAGGATGGGCGAAAGGCCTTAAGGAGGGTACTTTTTGTGATGAGCCTTGGCTATTGTATGTAAGTGATGGATCACTAAATTCTACTCTAGAAACCAATATTGCACTGTATGTTAACTAAGTAACATTTAAATTTTAAAAAATAAAATTAAAAAAAAAAAAAAAAACCTAAGGAAGACAAACCAACAGCTTGGGCTGTCATTTAAAAGGCTAAATGTATTTTGAAGTCTAGTTCCATCAAGTTTGGTAACATTACACTGAACTCTATGGTGCACCAGAACAGTAAGGGGAATCTCCACATTGTTTTCCAAAGTGGCTGCACCAACTTGCATTCCCACCAACAGTGGAACAGGGTTCCCCTTTCTCCACTACCTCTCCAACATTTGTTGTTTACTGTCTTGTTGATTTTGGCCATTCTAACTGGTATAAGGTGTTATCTCAGTGTGGTTTTGATTTGAATCTCACTGATGGCTAAAGATGATGAACATTTTTTCATGTGTCTGTTAGCCATTTGTATGTCTTCTTTGGAGAAGTGTCTGTTCATGTCTTCTGCCCATTTTTTGACGTGATTATCTGTTTTTTGAGTGTTGAGTTTGAGGAGTTCTTTATAGATCTTGGGTATCAGACCTTTGTCTGTAGTGTCATTTGCGAATATCTTCTCCCATTCCGTGGGTTGCCTGTTTGTTTTGTTGACTGTTTCCTTTGCTGTGCAGAAGCTTTTTATCTTGATGAAGTCCCAAAAGTTCATTTTTGCTTTTGTTTCCTTTGCCTTTGGAGACAAGAAGTTGCTGTGACTGATGTCGAAGAGGTTACTGCCTATGCTTTCATCTCAGATTTTGATAGATTCCTGCCTCACGTTGAGGTCTTTTATCCATTTCGAGTTTATCTTCGTGTATGGTGTAAGAGAATGGTCAAGTTTCATTCTTCTACAGATAGGTGTCCAATTTTCTCAGCACCATTTATTGAAGAGACTTTTTTCCAATGGATATTTTTTCCTGTTTTGTCAAAGATTATTTGACCATAGAGTTGCGGGTCCATCTCTGGGCTCTCTATTCTGTTCCACTGGTCTATGTGTCTGTTTTTGTGCCAGTACC
>CM052799.1:121284232-121294622 GCA_028533885.1 Nasua narica
ATTATGCCTCTATCAGAAAGGATGAATATCCAACTTTTATATCAACATGGACAGGACTAGAAGAGATTATGCGGAGTGAAATAAGTCAAGCAGAGAGAGTCAATTATCTTATGCTCTCACTTACGTGTGGAGTATAAGAAAATCATGGAGGGCATCGTGAGAAGGAAGGGAAGGGCGAATGGGGGGAAATCGGAGGGGGTGATGAACCAGGAGAGACTGTGGACTCTGAGCAAAAAACTGAGGGTTTTGGAGGGGAGGGGGAGGGGGGTGGATGAGCCTGGTAGTGGGTATCGAGAAGGGCACGTATTGCATGGAGCACTGGGTGTGGTGCATGAACAATCAATCTTCTAACACTGAAAAATTAAAATAAACATATTTGGGGAGAAAAAAAAAAGAACAAAAGGAAGCTGTTTGATTCCCTTCTAAGTCCTCACAAAATTCTTTCAAACTAAAGTCCCCAAAATGAAAACATTTTTCTTCTTTTTCTCTTTGGGAGGAACTATGGTATACAGGAAAGAGCAAAGGCTTTGGATTCTAGAGGCTCAGATCCTATTGCTGCCACTTAATAGCACTGTGACCTGGGGAAGTCACCCACTTTCTCTAAAGTTCAGTTTCCTCAGCCATAAAATGAAAACAATGCCACCAATAGTGAAGTCATTAAAAGCATAAATTCTGAAGCCAGACTGCCTAGGTGTGAAGCATGGATTCCACCATTTATACAGTCTGTATGCGGGTGGGAGGTAGAATTACTTAACTTCTATAGTTTCTAAGAGTCCCCATTTGTAAAGTAAGAACAAAAATAGTACCTATTTATATGGTTGATGTGAGGATTAAATGCGTATGAATAACAAATACATAAGAGGCTCAAAACAATGCCTGGTCCATGGTACATATACACCATACATATACTAATATTATGATTATTTTGTATGTCCTTGTCATGGCAATGAAAAGAGATAAGTACATGAAAAGTAGATGGCCTCTAGTAAACTTCTAATAATTCTCTAATATTGGGCAAAAGATGAGCTTTACCCTAATGAGTGCCTGTATGTGGATAAGGCAGAAGATCTAAGCAAACATTGAGAAAAGTAGCTGATCTGAAGTAGGCATTTTTAGACCAAGCCATTATCACAACTCTACAATGACCAAGGTTCTTCTCTCACTGAGAACATTTCCCAGGCCACAGTACAAGGAGGGGTGGTCTCACTGAGCAAAAGAGGCAGAGACTGGGTATTACAGAAGCAAAAATCACCAGAACTTAAGGAGTATGACTGTGAAAAAGGAACAGAGAGGGAATCCCAGAAATTTTCATGGAAGTTCTCCTTTAACACAGCCAATGCCCATGCCCCACTATTTCAGGCAAGAGTCCAGGAGGCTGACAGAGAAAAGCAATTACACATGTGAAAACTGATGAAAATTTATAAAGTTTGCATAGTTCTGGGGAAAGAAAGACAGAAGGCATTAGGCCCACCCAGAATAGACAGACTTTGATGACTACCCTGGGCCTTCAGGTGAAACTCTAGAAAAGCAATACTCTAGGATAAATGAAACATCATAGGAATTGCCACAGGATTAAGGCTACATTCTGGGACTAAGGACCAAGCAGAAACAGACTTGCCCTAAGAAAACCTAAAAGGCAGGCCTCAAAAAGACCTAGGTGGGGGCACCTGGGTGGCTCAGTTGGTTGGGCAGCTACCTTCGGATCAGGTCATGATCCCAGAGTCCCGTGATCAAGTCCCATATCGGACTCCCGGCTCTGCGGGGAGTCTGCTTCTCCCTCTGACCTTCTCCCCTCTCATTCTCAGTCTCTCTCTCTCTAATGAAAAAATAAAATCTTTTAAAAAAAAAAAAGATCTAGGTGATCTACCAGTAATTTAACTTCCCATCAGATCAAACTCAATACTTTTTGTAAGCAGATAAGCCTCTACAACATATCATTTACAATATATAGCATAAAATAAAAAATTAAGAAAATTGCAAAAAAGCAAGAAGAAAACAATAATTAAGAGATGAAATAGTCAATAACTATAGACTCAAAGATATTTCTGGTTTTTGGCAGACAAAACTTTAAAAGAATTATGATCAATATGTTAAAAGAAAAAGAGAAAAGAGTAAACAAAATAGATTAAAAGATACGTTATTTCAGCAGAGAATTAGAAACTATAATAAAGAATCAAATGAACCTCCTAGAATTATAAAACACCAATATCTGAAATTAAGAACTCAATAGATTTAACAGCACACTGAACATAGGAGAAGACAAGATAGTGAAACTGAAAACATATAAATTGAAAATATTCAAAAGTGAAACACAGAAAAATGGAAAGGATAGAATGTTAAAGAGATATGGGCCATGAATAGAGTTCCAGAATGAGAGGAGAGAATGTTACAGAAATATTTTTTTTCATTTTTTATTAACATATATTATTTGCCCCTGGGATACATGTCTGTGAATCATCAGGCTTACGCATTTCACAGCACTTACCATAGCACATGCCCTCCCCAATGTCCATAATCCAGCCACCCTATCCCAACTCCCCAACCCCCCAAAAATCCTCAGGTTTTTTTGTGAGTTTAAGAGTCTCTTATAATATTTTTAAAAATAACAATGAAGAATTTTCCATATCTGATCAAAGACATCAACTCACAGATTCAAGCAGCTCTTCTAATACCAAGCAGGATAAATACAAAGAAAACTTCATCCAGGCATATCAGAGCCAAGTGGCTCAAAATTAAAGACAACGAGAAACCCTTAAAAGCAACCAGTGGGAAAAAAAAGACACATTACCTCCAGAAGATTAACATTAAAAAAAAAAAAATAATCACTGACTTTTCAACAGAAACTATGGAAGCTACAATCCAATGGAATGTTATCTTTCAAGTAGTAATCTGAAAAAGGACTCATTTAGCATTCTATACCAATTGAAAACTCATTTTAAAAAATGAAGGTGAGGGGTTCCTGGGTGGTTCAGTTGGTTAAGCAACTGCCTTTGGCTCAGGTCATGATCCCAGAGTCTTGGGATCAAGCCCCACATCAGGTTCCCTGCTCAGCATCCCCCTGCTTCTCCCTCTTCTGGTCCCCCTATTTGTGCTCTCTCTCATTCTCCCTCTCTCTGTCAAATAAATAAATAAAATATTAAAAAAGATAAAGGTAAAATAAAGGTGCTTCCAGACAATTAAGCTAAGAGAATTTATTGCCAGTAGTCATTCACTTCAAGAAATATTAAGGAATATTCTCCAGGCTGAATAAAGTTGGAAGTATGAAAGGGGAAGAAAAATAAACAGCCTGAAAAGAAGATTCAGTGCTGATTAGGAAGACTTTCATTCTTATATTTAAAAAAAAAAAGCTACTAGAGAGTATTGAGTATTATGCTAAGTGAAATAAGTCAGTCAGAGAAAGACAAATACCATATGATTTCACTGATATGTGGAATTTAAGAAACAAAACAAAGGAGTAAAGGAAAAAAAGAGAGAGATGCAAACCAAGAAACTGACTCTTTTTTTTTAAAGATTTTATTTGACAGAGAGAGAGAGAGAGAGATCACAAGTAGGCAGAGAGGCAGGCAGAGAGAGAGGGAAGCAGGCTCCCCACTGAGCAGAAAGCACAATGCAGGGCTCGATCCCAGGACCCTGAGATCATGACCTGAGCTGAAGGCAGAGGCTTTAACCCACTGAGCCACTCAGGTGCCCCAAGAAACTGACTCTTAACCGCAGAGAACAAACTGATGGTTATCAGAAGGGGGGGTGAGGGAGATGGGAGAAATAGGTAATAAGGATTAAGGAGTGCACTTGTGATGAGAATTGATGGTTGTATGGAAGTGTTGAATCATATTGTACACCTGAAACTAATTTTACACTCCATGTTAACTAACTGAAATTTGAGTAAGAAAAAAAAAAAACCTTCATGGAAACTGGCTGGGCAGAGGTTAGGAACTGCACAATGAATGCTGCCCCTGTTCAGTTTAGTTAGTTTTGTTTATTGCCCAAAACACTGATAGTGACACTGAGGTTTACTGACATCTAATGGGATGCAGTGTGAGATTATGGTGTCCATAGAGCAGCTGGTGCCACTACAACAACAAACTGGTTAAATTAAAAACCCATATTTGTCCTTAAAGACATTAGGGAACACTGAAAATAAAGAAAGCTAAATAAACAAATTCCAGAATGAGTTAAGAGTCAAGAGTTGTTTCAATAGGAAGCAATTACTATAAGAGGCTTTTATTTGAAGTGGTGGTTGCTTATTCTGGTAATCGGCTAATGAATGTCCATCCCTGAAAGGAAATAATTCTACGCAGTAACCTAAAACTGCAAAAGGAATGAAGAGCACCGTAAACATTACATATGTGGATAAATATTATCAACTGTGTTTTTAATTTCACAAAAAGGCTACTGACTTTTAAAAGTGAAAATAGGGGTGCCTGGGTGGCTCAGTTGGTTAAGCATCTGTCTTCGGCTCAGGATCCCAGGTTCCTGGGATTGAGCCCCACATATGGCTCCCTGCTCAGTGGAGAGCCTGCTTCTCCCTCTCCCCCTGCTGCTCCCCCTGCTTGTGCTCACTCTGTCTGTCAGATAAATAAATAAAATATTTAAAAATAAGTGAAAACAAGTAATAAATACAGTATATGTATAAAATATATATGTATACATGTAATATTGCATACTATAACACTAGAGAAACCATTACTTAAAATCCAAAAGAGGAAATTAAATGGAATGCTGAAAATATTCAAAAAATTCACAAGAGAGCAGGAGCTATAGACTGAATGTATCCTTCCAAAATTTGTATGTTGAAGTTCTAACTCAAAATGTGACTGTAATTAGAGAAAGGGCCTGCAAGGAGGTGATAAAGATTAAATAAGGTTGTAAGGGTAGGGTCCTAATTTGATAGGTCCTAATTTGACTAGTGCCCTTCTAAGAAGAGGAAGAGACAACTGAGCTCTTGCTCTGTCTTGTGAGAACACAGGAAGAATACAGCCATCTGCAGCCAGGAAGAAAGCCTTCACTAGAAACAGAATCAGCCACAACTCTGATCTTGGACTGCTAGCCTCCTGAATTCTGAGAAAATAAATTTTTTTCTAAAGATTTATTTATTTATTTGAGATTGAAAGCATGCAAGCACATGTGGGGGAGGGGCAGAGGAAGAGAGAGAAACTCAAGCAGACTCTCCACTGAGTGTCGAGCCCAAGTGGGGGCTTGATCTCATGACCCTGAGATGAGGACCTGAGCCAAAATCGAGTCAATAACTGACTATGCTATTCAGGCACCGGGTGGGAAAACAAATTTTGTTGTTTTGGCCATCTAGTGTATGGTGGTTTGTTATGGCAGCAAGAGCAGACTAACATGACAGGAAAGGAGAAAAAAAGAACAAATCACAAATGGTACAAACAGCAAGATGGTAGATTTAAGCCCAACCAATCTCAATGATCACATTAGATGGAAATGGTCTATACTACTTCATTTAAAAGGCAATAGTGGGGGCGCCTGGGTGGCTCAGTGGGTTAAGGCCTCTGCCTTCGGCTCGGGTCATGATCCCAGGGTCCTGAGATCGAGCCTCACATCGGGCTGTCTGCTCAGCAGGGAGCCTGCTTCCCCCTCGATCTGCCTGCCTCTCTGTCTACTTGTGATCTCTCTCCCTCTGTCAAATAAATAAATAAAATCTTTAAAAAAAATAAAAGGCAATAGTGTTAGAATGAAAATACTGGTTACAAGAGAGTGATTATGCTTTAAACATGAGAACAGAAATAGAAAGAAAAAGGATGGTGAAAGGTATACTATGCAATCACTAATCATAAGAAAGCCGGTGTGGCTATATTAACGTTAGAAAAAGTAGTATTCAGCCCAAGAAGTATTGGCAGAGACATGTGATTCACAAAGATAAAAGGGGTCATCAGAAAGATATAACAAGCCTAAAGGTCTACATATGCAGTAACATTGTTTCAAAATTCATTCATCAAAAACTAATAACTAATAACTGGGTGGCTCACTCAGTTAAGCGTCTGCCTTCGGCTCAGGTCATAATCCCAGAGTCCTGGGACTGAGTCCCACATCTGGCTCCCTGCTCAGCAGGGAGTCTGTTTCTCTCTCTGCCCTTCTTCCCTACTCATGCTCGCTCGCTCTCTCTCAAAAAGAAATTTTAAAAATCTTAAAAGAAAAAACAGACAAATACACAAAGTTAGACTTCTCTCCTAGTAACTAAAACCAGTAAGGACATAGACTTGACTTTGAAGAACTCAACATCCAACAACTGCAGAACACTCATTTTTTTCAAATGTACAAAAGACATTTATCAAAATAGTTCACTACCCTTGGCCATAAAGCAAGTGTCAACAAATTTTAAACGACTGCAATCATTCAGGGTATCTGATCACCGTGGAATTAAAATGGAACTCTACTATTCTTTTGCTTTGTTTCATTTACTTTTCTTTTACAATTTCCTTCCTTCTCTTTTCTTTGGGTTTAACTGCAAGTCTCTTTTTTTAACTTCTTAAGGTGGAAGATCAGATCATTGATTTTTAAACCTTCCTCTCTTCTAATAAAAGTATCTAGGGGCGCCTGGGTGGCTCAGTTGGTTAGGCGGCTGCCCTCGCCTCGGGTCATGATCCCGGAGTCCCGGGATCGAGTCCCATATCGGACTCCCGGCTCTGCGGGAAGTCTGCTTCTCCCTCTGACCTTCTCTCCTCTCATTCTCAGTCTCTCTCTCTAATGAATAAATAAATAAATAAACAAATCTTTAAAAAAGTATCTATAGCTAAAGCTACATGTCACTTAAATTTTTATATATTGTTTTGTTATTCAGTTTTTAAATGTTCTAATTTCCTTTGTGATTTATTCTTTGGTCCTTAGATTATTTAGAGATGGTTGCTCAACTTCCAAATAATTTTCAACTTTTCTAATCAGCAGTGATAAAAGTGAGAACAGTGGTTTTCTTGGGGGAGAGAGGTAAAGAAGTGAAGAGGTAAGGCTGCAGACATTGATGGGAAAGAAGCAGAAAGGAACCTTCATAGGAATATTTTGCTGGTTGTGACATGTATATAAACAAATATTCATTGAGCTATACAGTAGAGATTTATGTACTTTATTACATGTAAATTATAACTCAGTTTAAAAAACCAAGGAATTAAATAAATTCAAGTTACGAGAAAGGAAAAATATTACAAAATTTAAGAACAAAGATCCATCCTTATCAAGTTCCCAACACATATCCAGCATTGGTCAAATGACCAACACTGTTCTGTAGCAGAGCAAAAACAAACTGATGTTAGTAACAAAAATAATAATTTTAGATCATGATATCCACCATATATTGAGCGTCTATTATTTGTCCGGCGCATTTCTTTTTTAATTTTACTTAACCTTGTACAATAAATGTCGTTACCGGGTGCCTGAGTGGCTCAGTTGGTTGGGCAACTGCCTTCGGCTCAGGTCATGATCCCGGAGTCCCGAGATGGAGTCCCGCATCGGGCTCCCAGCTCCATGGGGAGTCCGCTTCTCACCCTGACCTTCTCCCTTCTTATGCTCTCTCTCACTCTCTCTCTTTCCTAATAAATAAATAAAATCTTTAAAAAAATTGTTGTTATCGGCACTTTACAGAAGGGGAAACAAAGGCTGTGATAGAAATAAAATAACTTGCCTGATATCACACTAGCAACGTTGGATTTCAAACGCCGTGCTCTCTGATACCAATGTTCATGCTCTTAGTCCCACCCCG
The DNA here is from genome assembly GCA_028533885.1 of Nasua narica. Classification (NCBI taxonomy): domain Eukaryota; kingdom Metazoa; phylum Chordata; class Mammalia; order Carnivora; family Procyonidae; genus Nasua; species Nasua narica. Next base: position 121,291,944 of record CM052799.1, read on the forward strand.
CTGCCCTCCTTCAATTTTTTCTCACAGATGATCTGCTTGCATCCTATGAAAGTTTTATTCTGTATATTTTTCTGTCACTAGTGTTTTTCTTTTTTTTTTTCTTTAAACCAAATAATCATTGAATAATAATGTTCTAAGAGAACATCTGAGGCCCTTAAGCCAGGTGGAGCCAGGAAAGGCTCAGCAAATACACATAGCACATAAACATAGGCTGTTCTTTGATCTACAAAATAAGCAGCTGATGCCTGTGTGGCCTCCCCAGCCTAACTAAGGGCAAATGCCTCTCGCAACAGTCTCTCCCTAGCTCTATGCAGATCAAGTCCCAGGGCCAGAGCATCTGGTCAAACAGGGTAGGATCTTCTGGGAAAATACCTGTGTACATAGAGGGCTGTGTCTCCTGACACAGCTGTGTACAGACCTCAGTTCAGAAAAGAGATATAATAAATCATGACAAGAATTTTGAATACAGTCAAAATCATGCAGTTTATCTTGGTATGGAAAGATAAATATTTTAAACAATATGCAGTAACTACAGTAATGCAGTAATATCAACTATGGTGGGATTATTGGGGGTTTTTTCCTACTCTACCCAGTTCAACAAAAGCATAAAAACCTCAACTAAACCAAATGCACAAGAAATAGGGTCTCTGGATAGTATATTTCTTTAAGCAACACTTGGCTATTTTAATCCCTATTGTTCTTTTTAACACTAAGATCCTATGATGTGCTAGATACCTATTTAATATAATCCTCACAACCACTCTCACAACCAGGTTGCTGACAACAGTTGTACTCTATAGATGAGGAAACTAATCCTCAAAGATGTTTAAAAAGTCATCATGGCTTGCCCAAAGTCATACACCATGTGCACAGTTAAAATTCAAAGTCTTCACACTCTGAAACCAATGCTCATGCCACAAAATTCATACCCTCTTGGTATGGAAAATGTTTTAACACTGTATTTCTTCATTTTCCAACCTTAGTAACTCCTCTGTAACAAATATAACTGAATTTTTAATGAGTCAAATGTGGCTTTTAAATATGACTAAGTATATAGAAGTATACATGAAAAAGGTAAATGTGGTTTGACCTCAAAATACTGGGGCAGTTTTGTGGTGGATGTGGTATTAATTTCTTTAAGTAAGCTCTGATGTTAAATATTTTCCTATGATTTGCTTTCTTCAGTAAGCTAAGTATAAAAAATATTTTAATTAACTGAAATTTCCCTGCATTGCCATAAGATAGGAGTCAAATATAGGGTGACATCCATCCCAGTTTGTCCAAGACTGAAGTTTCCTGGGACACAGGACTTTCAGTGCTAAAGTACGAACAGTCTCAGACAAAACAAGATAACTTGGTAACCCCAACTCAAATGCTTAATTCCAAGCATATGACTGTCCACTGGCATACTGACTATGAGGCTTCTTATTGGAGAAAATGAAACTACATTTTAGTACCATTGATATCTGTTGACAGTTATTCTGTGATCTTAAATAGTTTTAGGAATTCTCTTTTGAATGGCAGTCCTCAAAGCTGTTCCTAATATAGGAAGTAGAATGATTAACCTATTTATTTATTTTTTAAAAGATTTTATTTATTTATTTGACAGAGAGAGACACAGTGAGAAAGGGAACACAAGCAGGGGGAGTGGGAGAGGGAGAAGCACGCTTCCTGCCAAGCAGGGAGCCCTATGTGGGGCTCGATCCCAGGACCCTGGCATCATGACCTGAGTTGAAAGCAGATGTTTAACGGCTGAGCTACCCAGGTGCTGCATTTTTTTAAAGACTTTATGTAAGAAAGATTAACCTATTTTTAAAATAATATTCTAATTAGGAAGTACAGAATTCATAATGCTTTTATTCTTTTTTTCCCAAATACTTTTTTTTTTTTTTAGATTTTATTTATTTATTTATTTAACAGAGAGAGAACACAAGCAGGCAGAGAGGCAGGCAGAGGCGGAGAAAGGAGCAGGCTTCCCGCTGAACAAGGAGCCCGATGTGGGACTCGATCCCAGTACTCCGGGACCATGACCCAAGCCGAAGGCAGCTGCCCAACCAACTGAGCCACCCAGGCATCCCCAAATACTTTTATTTTTTTAGTGTTACAAGATTCATTGTTCATGTATCACAACCAGTGCTCCACGCATTACATCCCCTCCTCAATACCCACCACCAGGCTTACGCAACCCCCCATTCCCTCCCATCCAAAACCCTCAGTCTGTTGCTCAGAGTCCACAGTCTCTCATGGTTCATCTCCCCCTCCAATTTCCCCCATTTCACCCCACCCTTCGTTCTCACAATGCCCTCCATGTTTTTCCTTATGCTCTATACGTGAGACCATAAGATAATTGACTCTCTCCGCTTGACTTATTTCACTCCACATGCTCTCTTCCAGTCCCGTCCATGTTGATACAAAAGTTGGGTATTCATCCTTTCTGATGGAGGCATAATATTCCATTGTATATATGGATCATATCTTCTTTATCCATTCATCTGTTGAAGGGCATCTTGGCTTTTTCCACAGTTTGGCAATTGTGGCCATTGCAGCTATGAACATTGGGGTACATGTGGCCGTTCCTTGTACCCCATCTGCTTCTTTGGGGTAAATACCCAGCAGTGCAATTGCAGGGTCATAGGGTAGCTCTATTTTTAATTTCTTAAGGAATCTCCACACTGTTTT
>CM052799.1:121294722-121314321 GCA_028533885.1 Nasua narica
TTTTATCTTGATGAAGTTCCAAAAGTTCATTTTTGCTTTTGTTTCCTTTGCCTTTGGAGACATGTCCTGAAAGAAGTTGCTGTGACCAATGTTGAAGAGGTTACAACCTATGCTCTCATCTCGGATTTTGATAGATTCCTGCCTCATGTTGAGGTCTTTTATCCATTTTGAGTTTATCTTTGTGTATGGTGTAAGAGAACGGTCAAGTTTCATTCTTCTATATGTAGCTGTCCAATTTTCCCAGCACATTTATTGAAGAGACTGCCTTTCTTCCACTGGATATTTTTGTCTGTTTTGTCAAAGATGATTTGACCATAGAGTTGCGGGTCCATCTCTGGGCTCTCTATTCCGTTCCACTGGTCTATGTGTCTGTTTTTGTGCCAGTACCATGCTGTCTTGGTGATCACAGCTTTGTAGTAAAGCTTGAAATCAGGCAATGTGATGCCCCCAGCTTTGTTTTTCTTTTTTAACATTTCCTTAGCAATGCAGGGTCTTTTCTGGTTCCATACAAATTTTAGGATTGTTTGTTCCAGCCCTTTGAAAAATACTGGTAGAATTTTGATTGGGATGGCATTGAAAGTATAGATTGCTTTGGGCAGTATAGACATTTTAACAATGTTTATTATTCCGATCCATGAGCATGGAATGCTTTTCCATCTTTTTGTGTCTTCTTCAATTTCTTTCATGAGTGTTCTATAGTTCCTCAAGTACAGATCCTTCACCTCTTTGGTTAGGTTTATTCCCAGGTATCTTATGGTTCTTGGTGCTACAGTAAATGGAATCAATTCTCTAATTTCCCTTTCCATATTTTCGTTGTTAGTGTATAGGGAAGCAACTGATTTCTGTGCATTGACTTTGTATCCTGCCAAATTACTGAATTGCTGTATGAGTTCTAGTAGTTTGGGGGTGGAGCCTTTTGGATTTTCCATATAAAGTATCATGTTATCTGTGAAGAGAGAGAGTTTGACTTCTTCTTTGCCAATTTTTTTAAAAGATTTTATTTATTTATTTGATAGAGAGAGATCACAAGTAGGCAGAGAGGCAGGCAGAGAGAGAGGGGGAAGCAGGCTCCCCACTGAGCAGACAGCCTGACACAGGACTCGATCCCAGGACCCTGAGATCATGACCTGAGCCAGCGGCAGAGACTTTAACCCACTGAGCCACCCAGATGCCCCCTTCTTTGCCAATTTAAATACCTTTTATTTCTTTTTGTTGCCAGCATTACCCTGATCCCCAAACCAGGCAAAGACCCCATCAAAAAGGAGAATTTCAGACCAATATCCCTCATGAATATGGATGCCAAGATTCTCAACAAGATCCTAGTTAATAGGATCCAACAGCACATTAAAAAGATTATTTATCATGACCAGGTGGGATTTATCTCTGGGATGCAAGGGTAGTTCAACATTCCCAAACCAATCAATGTGATAGAACAAATCAATAAAAGAAGAGAGAAGAACCACATGGTCCTCTCAATCGATGCAGAGAAAGCATTTGACAAAATTCAGCATTCATTCCTGATTAAAACTCTTCAAAGTATAGGGATAGAAGGAACATTCCTCAACTTCATAAAATCCATCTATGAAAAGCCCACAGTGAATATCATTCTCAATGGGGAAAAGCTGACAGCCTTCGCTTTGAGATCAGGAACACGACAAGGATGCCCACTCCCACCACTCTTGTTCAACATAATACTAGAAGTCCTAGCAACAGCAATCAGACATAATGCTTTTAGTCTTACAGCATTCTCTTGTCATCTTCATCTGTAAAATGGCCAGCTGACACAAGTTCATCTCAAGTACTTCTTCCAACTTTAACATTCTATGACTCTAATTCTGTATAAACACTTCAAGTCCTGGGGCGCCTACCTCTCAGCCTACTTGTGACCTCTCTCTCTCTCAAATAAATAAATAAAATCTTAAAAAAAAAAAGACTTCAAGTCTTTGGGACCATGGATGTACTAATTCAGTGGGTAATTTTTAGAGTTTGGAAGAGATTATGAGATAATCCCAAATTAAGAATGGAACACAAAGGGGACAATTTAGTTTCATCTCTGGAATATCTCGGAATATTTATTATATCTTCCCTCTCTCCTCAAACCTGGAAACTCACCTTACCTCATCTTTTGCTGTATTCTTTCATGCCTCATCAAGAATAGAAACTTGCTTCCCATTTTCTCTGTAGGAAAACAAAGGTCCTTTAAAATGGACTAGAGAAGATGCAGAAGATGCTGGAGTAGGAGGACCCTAATCTTACTTTGTCTCACAGATACAACTAGACAATACCCACATCAACCTGATAGAGAATTTAAAGTAATGGTTTTAAAGTTCCTCACTGGACTTAAGAGTGGAGGACCTCAATGAGACCTTTAACAAAGAGACAGAGAACATTAAAAAGAACCAATGAAAGATGAAAAACTCAATACTTGAAATTAAAAATACACTGGATGGAATAAATAATAGATCAGAGGAAGCAGAAGAACAGATCAGCCACCTGGAGGACAGAGGAATGGAAAGCAATCAAGCTGGACAGGTGAGAAGAAAAAAAATTAAAAATAAAAATAGACTTAAGGAACTTGACAACATTATCAAGCATAATAACATCTGTATTATAGGGATCCCACAAGAAGACAAAGAAAAGGGGACAGAAAATTTATCTGAAGAAAAAATAGCTGAAAACTCCCCAAATCTGGGGAAGAAAACAGAAATCTAGATCTAATAGGCACAGAGAGGCCCCAACAAAATCAGCCCAAACAAGTCCATATCCAGACATATAGTAATTAAAATAGCAAAAAACAGTGATAAAGAGACAATTTTAAGAACAGCAAGAGAAAAGCAAACAGTAAGATACAAGGAAAACCCCATAAGAATAACAGCTGATTTTCAGCAGAAATGGCAGGCCAGAAGGGAGTGGCATGGTATATTCCAAGTGCTGAAAGAAAAACACCTGCAGCCACGAATACTTTATCCAGCAAGGCTATCATTCAAAATAGGAGACATAAAAAGTTTCCTAGGTGAACAAAAGTCAAAGGAATTCATCACCACTAAACCTACAAGAAATGTTAAGGGGGACTCTTTGAGTGGAAAGGAAAGATTGTAAGTAGGAATAAAATAAGTAGAAAGCATAAAAGCAGTAAAATTTAGTGTATCTATAAAAAATTCACCAAAGTATTCACAAAATAAAAGAATATAAAGTATGACACCTTATACCTAAAAACATAGAGGAAGGGGAGGAGGAAAGAATGGGTTCAAATTTAAGTGACCATCAACTTAATATAGACTGTTATATGCAGAAGATGTTATATGCAAACCTAAGAGTAACCACAAATCAAAAACCATAAAGAGAAAGGAATCCATATATATCACTAAAGAAAGCCAGCAAACTGTAAGGGAAGAGAGCAAGAAAAGAAGGAATGGAGAGGGGCGCCTGGGTGGCTCAGCAGGTTATAGCTGCTGCCTTCGGCTCAGGTCATGATCTCAGGGTCCTGGGATCGAGTCCCACATTGTGCTCTCTGCTCAGCAGGGACCCTGCTTCCCCCTCTCTCTATGCCTGCCTCTCTGCCTTCTTATGATCTCTCTCTGTCAAATAAATAAATAAAATTTAAAAATAAAAAGAGAAAGAAAGGAATGGAGAAGAACTATAAAAACAACCATAAAACAAGTAACAAAATGTAAATAAGTACACGCCTATCAATAATTATTTTGAACATAAACGGACTAAATGCTCCAATCAAAAGACATAGGGTGACTGAATGTATAAAAAAGCAATGCTATATGCTGCCTATAAAAGACTCATTTCATACCTAATGACACATGTAGATTGAAAAGTGAAGAGATGGAAAAGTATTTATCATTCAAATCGAATTGAAAAGAAAGCTAGGATACCAATACTTGTATCAGACAAAATAGACTTTAAAACAAAGACCATAATAAGAGACAAAGAAGGACACTATATAATCATAAAGGAAATAATCCCACAAGAAGACATGACTATTACAAATATTTACATATTCAACATGGAGCACCCAAATATACAAAGCGGCTAATAACAAACATAAAGGAAATAATTGATATGAATACAATAATAGTAGGGGACTTTAATTATCCCACTTACACGTATGGATAGATCATCTCTAGAAAAAGTCCACAAGGAAACAGTGGTTTCGAATGACACATAGGAATGGATGAATTTAACAGATAAATTCAGGACATTCCATCCTCAAACAGGTGAATTTATATTCTTTTCAAGGGCACATGGTACATTTCCCAGAATAGATCACATATAGGCCACAAATTCAAATTCAAAAAGACTTAGTCATACCAAGCATATTTTCCAACCACAATGCTATGAAAGTAAAAACCAACTACAAGAAGGCTCTGGAAAAAGACAAGGCTCAAATACATGAAGGTTAAATAACCTGCTACCAAACAATGAATGGGTCAACCAAGAAATCAAAGAGGAAATTGAAAAATACATGGAGACAAATGAAAATGAAAATACAATGGTCCAAAAACTTTGGGATGCAGCAAAAGTGGTTCCAAGAGGAAAGTTTATAGCAATACAGGCCTACTTCAAGAAGCAAAAAAATCTCAAACAACATAACCTTTCACCTAAAGGAGCTAGAAAATGAACAAACAAAACCCAAAACCAATAGAGAAAAAAAAAAGAGATAATAAAGATTAAAGCAGAAGTAAATGAAATAGAAACTTAAAAAAAAATAGAACAAATCAATGAAACCAGGAGCTACTTCTTTGAAAAGAACATCAGGGGCACCTCCATGACACAGTTGTTTGAGCTTCAGACTTGGTTTCAGCTCCAGTCATGATCTCAGGGTTATGAGATCAAGCCTCATGTTGGGCTCTGTCCTCAACACTGGAGTCTGCTTAAAAAAGATTCTCTCTCCCTCTGCTCCTTCCCCCTCCTGTACTTGCTCTTGATCTCTCTCTCAAATAAATAAATCTTAAAAAAAAAAAAAAAAAGATCAACCAAATTGATCACCTTTAGCCAGGTTCATCAAAAAAGAAAAAAAAGAAGAGAGAGAGGACTCAAACAAAATCAGAAATGAAAGAGGAAAAATAGGAACCAACACTAAAGAAATACAAAGAATTATAAGAGAGTATTATGAAAAATTGTATGTCCAAAAATTGGACAAGCTAAAGGAAGCGGACAAATTCCTAGAAACATATAACCTCCCACAATTGAATCAGGAAGAAATAGAAAATTTGAACAGACTGATTGCCAGCAATTAAATTGCAACAGTAATCAAAAAAACAAACAAACAAACAAGAGTCCAGGACCCGACAGTTTCACAGGTCAAATCTACCAAATATTTAAAGAATTAATAGCTATTCCAAAAATTAGTGGAGGAAGGAAACTTTCAAATTCATTCTATAGGTCAGCATTACCCTGGCCAATATTTCCAATGAACAGAGATGCAAAATTCCTCAACAAATTATTAGCAAACTAAATCCAACAATACATTAAAAAAAATCATTGACCACAATCAAATGGGATGCAAGCATGGTTCAATATTCCCAAATCAATCAACATGATATATCACATTAACTAGAGAAAATATTAAAACCATATGATCACTTCAATAGATGTAGAAAAAGCATTTGAGAAAATACAACATCCATTCATGATAAAAACTCTTAACAAAGTGATTTTAGAGGGAACATAGCTCAACATAATAAGGCTATATATGAAAAACCCACAGCTAATATCATACTCAATAGGGAAAAACTTTAGCTTTTCGTCTAAGATCAGGAACAAGGCAAGGATGTCCACTCTCACCACTTTTATTCAACATAGTACCAGAAGTCCTAGCCACAGCAATCAGACAAGAAAAGGAAATAAAAGGCATCCAAATTTGTAAGGAAAAAGTAAAACTTCCACTATTTGCAGATGCCATGATACTATATACAGAAAACCCTAAAGTCACCACGAAAAAACTACTAGAACTGATCAACGAATTCAAGTCACAGGATACAAAATCAATACACAAAATGTTGCATTTTTACACACTAATAATGAAGTAGCAGAACAAGAAATTAAGAAAACAATTCCATTTACAATTGCACCATAAATAATTAAATGCCTAGGAACAAACTTAACCAAGGTGAAAGCCCTATACTCTGAAAACTATGAAACACTGATGAAAGAAATTGAAGGTGACACAAACAAATGGGAAGATATTCCATGCTCATGGATTGGAAGAACCAGTACTGTTAAAATGTCCATACTACCCAAAACAATCCATGTATTTAATGCAGTCTCTATCAAAATACCAATAACATTTTTCACAGACCTAGAATAAATAGCCCTAAAATTTGTATGGAACTTAAAAACACCCGAATAGTCAGAGAAATCTTGAGAAAGAAGAACAAAGCTAGAGGTATCACAATCCCAGATTTCAAGACATACTACAAAGCTATAGTAATCAAATCGGTATGGTACCGCCACAAAAATAGACACATAGATCAACAGAACAGAATACAGAGTTCAGAAATAAACCCACAATTATATGTCAATTAATCTATGACAAGAAGACAAGAATATACAATGGGAAAAAAGTCTCTTCAACAAATGGTGCTGGGAAAATTACAGCTATGTGCAAAAGAATGAAACGGGCCACTCTCTTACATCATACACAAAAATAAACTCAAAATGGATGAAAGACCTAAATGTGAGACCTGAACCCATAAAATTCCTAGAAGAAATGGGCAATAATTTCTTTCACATTGGTCATAGAAACCTTTTTCTAGAAAGGTGTCCCGAGACAAGGGAAACAAAAGCAAAATTAAATTATTGGAACTACATCAAAATAAAAAACTTTTGCACAGCAGAGGAAACCAACAACAAAACTAAAAGACAGCCTACAGAGTGGGAGGAGATAATTGCAAATGATATAGCCAGTTAGGGGTTAATACCCCAAATATATAAAGAACTAACTTACCTCAACACCAAAAAAACCCACAAATAATCCAAGTTTAAAATAGGCAGAAGACATGAACAGAAACTCCTCCAAAGAAGACATACAGATGGGAAACAGATATATGAAAAGATAGTCAATATCACTCATCATCAGGGAAATGCAAATCAAAACCACAATGAGATATCACCTCACACCTGTCACAATGGCTAACATCAAAAACACAAGGAACAAGTGTTGGTGAGGATGTGGGAAAAAAGGAATCCTTAGGCACTGTTGGTGGGAATGCAAACTGGTACAGCCACTGTGGAAAACAGTATGGAGGTTCCTCAGTAGATTAAAAATAGAATTACCACATGACCTAGTAAGTCCACTACTATTTACCCAAAGTATATGAAAACACTAATTTGAAAAGATATATGGACGCCTATGCTTATTGCAGCATTATTTACAACAGCAAAATTATGGAAGCAACCCAAGTGTCCATGGACAGATAAATAGATAAAGAGGAGGTGGTATATATATTCAGTAGACTATTACTCAGCCTTAAAAAGAATGAAATCTTGCCATTTGCAACAACATGGATGTACTTAGAGGGTATAAAGTTAAATACCATGTGATTTCACTCATATGTGGAATTTAAGAAACAAAACAAAGAAAAAAAAGAGATAAACCAAAAACAGACCCTTAACTATAGAGAGTAAACTGACAGTTACCGAGGGGAGGTGGGTGGAAGGGTGAAATAAGTCAAGGGGATTAAGAGTACACTTATAGTGATGAGCACTGATAAAGTATGGAATTATTGAATTACTATATTGTACACCTGAAAATAATATAACACTGAATGTTAAACACTAGAATTAAAATTTTTTAATAAATGAATAAATAAATAAAAATAAAATAAGATGGACTAGGGCTGTCACACTAGTACTCTCTTGATGATAATGGTAATTCCCTGCCCAAATCAATGAGGAGAGTCAGATGTGCTAGTGCTACACAGGAAAGCCAGCAAACAACAATGCATAAAGAACATTAAGGTCAATTATCATATGGTTTCACTTACTTGTGGAGCATAAGGAAAAACATGGAGAGCATTGGGAAAAGGAAAGGAATGGCGAATTGGAGGAAATCAGAGGAGGAGATGAAACACAAGAGACTGTGGACTCTGAGAAACAAACTGAGGATTTTGGAAGGGAGGGGGTGGGGGGTTGGGTGAGCCTGGTGGTGGTATTGAGGAAGGCATGTACTTGCATGGAGCACTGGGTATGGTACATGAACAATGAATCTTGGAACAGTGAAAAACTAAACTAATTCAAAAAAAAAAAAAGCTCTTGAGTGAGAGAAGGAGGGAGAATCGATAGTGTAACAAATGGCAATATACCCACCCCACCTCCTTTTTTGGATTCTAAATCAAAGTTAAAAGAAAAAAAAGATACTTTGAGAAAGACAAAAAAATGACTAATTTATTTGGTGATATTAAGGTATATTTCATGATGTGATGTGATATGATGTGATGTGATGGTGGTATTATGTTTTAAAAGAGTCTTTTAGAAATTCATACTGAGGGGTTCCTGAGTGGCTCAATCGGTTAAGCATCTGACTCTTGATTTCAGCTCAGGTCATGATCTCAGGACCCCCGAATTGGGCTCCAAGATGGGCATAGAGTCTGCTTAAGATTCTCTCTCTCTCTCTCACCCTCTGCCCCTCCCTAGTCCCCTTCACTAAAAAAGAAACATTTTTAATTAAGAAAAATTTGTTTTAATTTAAAAAGCAATGCATTCTGAAACAGATGAAGTGATATATCTGCTTCAAGATAATGGTGGAAGGGAATGTGGGTAGAGACAGATGAAACACAACTGTTCATGCATTGATAATCATTGCAGCTTAATGGTAGAAACTTAAACTTTTCTATAATTTATATAAAAATTTTAAAGATTTATTTTTAAAAACCCAAAAGTTCTTAGGTTATTTCTGAATTTTAAAAAATCTAGATTCTAGAAGGCTGAAACTTTAAGAATCAGCTCTACTGATTCAAATAATAGACAATAGGGGGTGCCTGGGTGGCTCAGTGGGTTAAAGCCTCTGCCTTCAGCTCAGGTCATGATCTCAGGGTCCTAAGATCAAACCCTGCGTCGGGTTCTCTGCTCAGCGGGGATCCTGCTTCCCCCTCTCCCTCTGCCTGCCTCTCTGCCTACTTGTGATTTCTTTCTCTCTGTCAAATAAATAAATAAAATCTTAAAAAAGAAAAAAACAGAAATTGTTCAAATAATAGACAATAGTTTGAGGACACTTCCTCTTTGTAGTAGTAAGGAACATAGTCAATGACTTCATCCCTTTGCACATCCCTACAAGATGCTATCCAGCTCTATCAGACACATTCATTTACAGGGCATCCACTGCCTCTAAGCCAACCAAATTTTCTGCCAGGCTGTTCACAAAATGTGGTGGCCTTTCTCTACATCAAATATTCCTTCCTAGGAGCGTCTGGGTAACTCAGTGGGTTAAAGCCTCTGCCTTCGGCTCAGGTCATGACCTCAGGGTCCTGGGATCCAGCCCCACATCGGGCTCTCTGCTCAGCAGGGAGCCTGCTTCCTCTTCTCTCTCTGCCTGCCTCTCTGCCTACTTGTGATCTCTCTCTCTCTCTGTCAAATAAATTTTAAAAAATTAAAAAAAATATTCCTTCGTATATAGCTTCCTTTTTTTTTTAAGATTTTACTTATTTATTTAGGAGAGAGAAAGTGCAAGCAGGGGGAAGAGCAAAGGGGAAAGAAGAGGGAGGGGGAAGAACCTCAAGTATACTTTGCACTGAGTGCAGAGCCTAACACAGAGCTTGATCTCAAGACCCCAAGATCATGACCTGAGCCAAAATCAAAAGTCAGACACCCAATAGACGGGGCCACCCAGGCACCCCCTTCCTATATAGCTTCCATATTTCAAATTCCATTCCTGTCACCACCCTTTTTTTAATGGGGTAAGAAGCAGGTATGTTAACAACAATAATAAAGTCTCCGTAAGCCTGAAAATCCACTGTGAACAAGTAAATGAACAAAATACATTGCTGGATTTGTCTACTGTACATCATGATAATAAGATAAAATGCAATTGTTTAAAGTATTCACATAAATTGCATAAAATTCTCCTATATACTCTTATGGACTGTACCTCCTCCACAGAAACATTCAGCTACAACTTTCTTTAAATCATATTCATTTCTAGAATATGCATTAAATACTTGAAAATGAAAAACTAGGATATTCTGTGCAGGAAGCAAAGATAGATAATGTCACTAGAAAAGAATGAGATCTTTTTGGGACTGTGAATATGAATGAATTCCTCTTCCTAATAATGCTGAATATGGAAGGGAAAAAAAGCTTAAGAGCATCTTCATCTGACTCCAGGACAGTTTCAGTCTTAAAGGAGATGAGGTCAGAGAGCAGGACAGGCAGAGAATTAATTAGTGTCATGTATAACAATATATCTCATACTTGAACGTCCTCACCAATCACCTGAGAATCTTCTTAATATGCCAATTCTGACTCAAAAATTCTGGGGTGATGCCCCAGGTTCTGCTTCCTAACAAGCTTCTAGGTGAAGTCCATTATATAGGCCAACCCTGGACTTGTTTGGAAGTTGTGAATAGAGAGCAGCTAGTTGGTCTGCAGCCTTGAGAACACCTTCCTTGACAAATTACATTTGCCTGAGAGCCTAGATTATGAGTTTTAAAGATGGGGAGAAAGCCAAGCAGAGCTTGAAGAAACTCAAGTCCTCACAAAAGACGCAGAAGAATATGCAAAAGAGGTTTTTCTAGAAGGGAATAGACTAAGACACTCCCTCTGCCTCAAGGACAATATCCTCTTTGTTACAATAAATAAAGCCCTTCCTGCTACCTAGCCAAGTATCCTAAAGGAAAATGTGTTTAGTGGACCCCCAGCCCCCACTGTGGCCTTACTCTTCTCCCATTCAAGTACAAGGACTTTGGTTAAACAGCCCTACCCAAATGCAAAGGAAACACAAGCCAGACAATTATATTAATAATATAAACTTCCATTCATAAATATGGAAAGGCAACCAAAAGACCTTCTGAAATGAATAAAATCAAAGCATCAAAGAGAAGATTGAGGCAAATAAACAGAACTACCAATGTAGAAACAGAAATAATTTAAAAAAAGAAAAGAACTTTTTTATATTTTCTAATTAGTAATCTCAGATACTTGAAAGGATACTATATCCATAATATAAAGATAGCCAGTTATGAAAAGAAAGTAATGAAAGATAAGACATAGTGATGCCCAATATGGCCTGAATATTTGTGTGCCCCTCCCTCCAAATTCATATATTGAAATCCTAGCCCTTGATGTGATAGTATCAGGAAACAGGACTTTTAGGAGGTCATTAAATTATGAGGGCAGAGCCTTAATGAATGGGATTAGGGCTCTTATAAAAGAGATCCCACAGAGCTCTTTTGCCCTCTTTCTACCATACAAGGATACAAGTTGGTAGTCTGCAACCCAGAAGAGGAGCGTCATCAGAACCTGACCATGCTGGTATCCTGACTCCACACTTCTAGCCTCCAGAGCTATGAAAAACAAATTTATTTTATTTATAAACCACTCATCCATAGTGCTTTGTTATAGCATCCTAGACTAAGACAATGCCAGTATCTAAAAATTTATACAAGAGTTTACAAAAAAGGAAATGGCTAATGACAAAATTAGTAATTTGAAGTTAAAAGTTTATCAAAAATGATAAAGAAAGGAACTTCTGGGTCATTGAGCAAAATCTGAATCTTTACACATCTTCTAAAAGTTATACAGATCAACAAAAAAAATAAATAAAGCCACACAAATTTAATGCCTTGAGCATAACTAGAAGACAAAGAACACTACAAACTTCAAGTTACTTGTAAGTAGATTTTTTAAAAAATAGACACCAATTTCCAGCAGAGCTATTTCTTGAGCTCTTGCTACAAGCCCTTGCAGAAAGCTAAAGTGTAATAGTTAATTTTATGTGTCAACTTGACTGGATCACAGGATGTCCAAATATCTGGTTAAACATTATTTCTAGGGCACCCATGAGGGTGTTTCTGGAAAAGATAAGCATCTGAATTGGTAAAGTAAACCAAATGTCCTCCCCAATGTAAGTGGACATCATCCAATCCATTGAGGGCCTAAATAGAACAAAAATGTGGAATAAGGGAGGATTCTCTCTCTCTCTCTCTCTCTGTTGAGCTGTGACACTGATCTCCTACATTCAATGCTCCAGGCCTTCAGACTTGGACTGGAATCTACAACATTGGCTTTCTGGATTTCAGTCCTCTCAATTACATGACTGGCTTTCCTGGGCTTTCATTTTATAGAGGGGAGACTGTGGGACTTCTCAGTCTCCATAATCACATGAGTCAACATCTTATAATAAATCTCTTTACATATATATCAGGGATCTCCAGAGAAAAGAACCAATAAGGTATATATAGATACCTAAAAGAAGAGATTTATTATAGGAATTGGCTCATGCAGTTATAGAGGCCAAGAAGTTTCATTCTGCCAAATGCAAGTTGGAGAACCAGGAAAGCTGGAGATGTCACTCAGTCCGAGTCCAAGGCTGGAGAATAATGGAGCAAATGTTCTAAATCCTGATCTAAGTCCAAAAGCCCAAAAACCAGAAGAACCAATGTTCAAGAGCAAGAAAAGATGAATGTCTCAGCTCAAGCAGAGAGAAATTCCTGCCTTTCTCTTCAATTGGAGTACTCAATAGATTATATGATGCCTATCCACATTGGGGAGGGTAATCTGTTCTACTGAGTTCATGAATCTAAATGTTACTCTCTTCAAGAAACATCTTTGAAGACACATCCAGAAATGTTTTACCAGCTATCTGGGCATCCCTCAGTCCAAGCAAACTGACAAAGAAAATTAGCTATCATCTATATCTATATCTATATCTATATCTATATCTATATCTATCTATACATCCTATTAGTTCTTTCTCTGGAGAACCCTGATTAATACATAGGGAGTGTCAAGAGATGAGGGGATTGATATGAAACAACTCCCAGGGAGGGAAAGTACACCCTAAGTACTAAGGTACCAAAAAGAGAGTCCCTGTACATTAGGATACCAACAAAGAAGGACTCAAAGAGTCAGTCTTAGAAAGGCAAATCTGAGAGAGAAAAGGAAATGAAAAAAAGAGGTATACCTGTTGGTAAAGGCAAAAAGAATCAAGAGGTAAAATTGAGCATCCTACAAGACAAAAAAAAAAAAAAAAATCAAGGACACAAGCCCCTTCCTTAACCCCCCCCCCCAAAATTTTTTTAGGGCATTGATAAAAAGAAACTATATATAGCTATACTAACAAAAGATGGTATTCTTGTACTAGAAATCCTGTAAACTACTCCAAACCACCAAACCTGTTCACTAAATCCACAGTTGTAAGCAGTATTCATCTATAGAAAAATACTGTAAATGGAGAAAAAATAAGAATAGAATAAAAGCCTTTTTAGCTTCAAGAGAATGAGAAGACAAGCTATAAATTGGAAGAAAATACTTGCAAATGACATATCTGATAAAGAACTGTTATCTGAAATATATGATGAACTCTTAAAACTCAACAATAAGAAAATAAACACCCCAACTAAACACCAGGCAAAAAATGAAAATAGACAACTCACCAAAAAAGATATACAGATGGAAAATAAGCATATGAAAAGATGTCTAACAACATATGTCATTAAGAAATTGCAAATTAGGGGCACCTGGGTGGCTCAGTCTATTAAGTATCTGCCTTCAGTTCAGGTTATGATCCCAGGGTCTGGGATAAAGCTTGGCAGGGAGTCTGTTTGTCTCTCTCCCTCTGTCCCCCCACCCTTGCTTGTGCTCTCACACACTCTCTCAAATAAATAAATAAAATCTTTTTTTTTTAAAAAGGAATTGCAAATTAAAACAACAATGAAATACTACTACACACTTATTAGAATGGCCAAAATCCAAAATACAGACAACACCAAATGCTGATAAGGATGTGGAGCAACAGGAACTCTCATTTATTGCCAGTAGGTATTCAAAATGGCACAGCCACTTTAGAAAACAGTTTGACAGTTTCTTATAAAATTAAACATACTTGTACCATATGATCCAGCAAGTTTGTTCTTTGATATTTACCTAAATGAGTTGAAAACTTATGTCCACATAAAAACTCACACATGGGTATTTACAGTAACTTTATTGGTAACTGCCAAAACTGGAAGCAACTAAGATATCCTTTTGCAGGTGAATGAATAAAGATCAATCAAGCCATGAAAAGACATGGAAGAAACTTAAATGTGTATTATTAAGTGAAAAAAAGCTAATCTGAGGGGCCTACATACTGTATAGTCCCAACTATATAACATTCTGGAAATAAAAATTACAGAGACAGTGAAAATCAGTGGTTGCCAGAGGTTGGAGGTGGGGGCATGGGAAGAAAGAACAGGTGGAGCACAGAGGACTTTACTGCAGTGAGACTATTCTGTAGGATACTACAGTGGCAGATACATGTCATTAAATATTTCTCCAAACCCATAGTATGTACAACACTAAGAGTGAACCCTAATAATAAACTAATACACAGTTTAAATATAAACTATGGACTTTGAGCAACAACGGCATGTCAATATAGGTTCATTAATTGTGACAAATATACCATTTTGGTGTGGGAAGTTGGCTGAGAGTGGGGAATGAAGCATACGGGAAATCTATGCAATTTCTGCTCAATTTTGCTGTGAACTTAAAACTGCTCTAAAAATAAAGTCTATTAAAAAAAATTTTTTTTAGGGCGCCGGGGTGGCTCAGTTGGTTAAGCAACTGCCTTCGGCTCAGGTCATGATCCTGGAGTCCCGGGATCGAGTCCCATATCGGACTCCCGGCTCTGCGGGAAGTCTGCTTCTCCCTCTGACCTTCTCCCCTCTCATTCTCAGTCTCTGTCTCTAATAAATAAATAAATAAATCTTTAAAAAAAAAATTTTTTTTAGATGATGAAAATTCCTCCAAAAAATTAGTTACTAAACAAAATACAAACAAACAAAACCTATAACATATAACATACTTCTCCAAACTGAATTATATATCTACAAACAAACATTTGTAGGTATGGAGGGGCACCTTAAATAAGAAACTCAAAAACCAAGAACAAAAATGGTTGTTTTTTTTTTTTTTTTGAAACAAAACGAAACCAGAGAGGGAGGCAAACCATAAGAGACTCTTAATCTCAGGAAATAAACTGGGGGTTGCTAGAGGGGAGGGGGATGTGGGAAGGATGGGTGGCTGGGGGATGAACGTTGGGGAGGGTATGTGCTTTCGTGAGTGCTGTAAATTGCATAAGACTAATGAATCACAGACCTGTACCCCTGAAACAAATAATACATTATATGTTTATTGAATTTAAAAATGTATAAAAAATGAAAAAAGTGCATCGAATAGAAAAAAATGGACTTTTTTACTATATAAAGAGAAGAAATAAAATAAAGAGCTGACTGAAGTCAGAAAAAGAAAAAGAAAAGATAGAACTATTTAAGAAATGGGTGAGCCTTGGGGGCGCCTGGGTGGCTCAGTTGGTTGAGCAACTGCCTTCGGCTCAGGTCATGATCCCGGAGTCCCGGGGTTGAGTCCCATATCGGACTCCCGGCTCTGCGGGAAGTCTGCTTCTCCCTCTGACCTTCTCCCCTCTCATTCTCAGTCTCTCGCTCTCTAATAAAATAAATAAAAATCTTTAAAAAAAAAAAAAGAAAAGAAAAGAAATGGGTGAGCCTGGTGGTGGGTATTGAGGAGAGCACGTATTGCATGGAACACTAAGTGTGGTGCATGAACAAGGAATCCTGGAACACTGAAAAAATAAAATAAAATGTAATAAATAAATAAAAATAGCCTTCTTTAGGGAATACATATTTTTAAAGCTTAAAAAAAAGAAATAGAGTCTAAATTATTAGATACCTAAAGATTACATATTTAAACAAAAGTTCAATAAGGGGCAGTGAATAACATAAAACAAACAGGCAAAGAAAGTGGTTGAAATGGAAACCAGACAAAAAGGAATCAACATACTTACACCTAGAGTCTCTAAAGACTAAAGATAAAACAAAGGAACAGAGATAATAGTCACAAGCACAACCCCAAACTTTCCAAAAATAAAATACGACCTGAGTCCACATAAACCTGAAAGGACCTAGCAAGACACAAGAAAACTGATCTGAAACAATCAACTCAGGGACCCATCCTAGTAAAATGATGAGATTTTAAGGATAAAGTAAAACTTCTCAGCATTTCCAGGAAAAAGATTAAATAATTTACCAGGCGAAGAGAAACAGACAGGCATCATACTTCTCAAAAAACAACATACAAATCATCAAAAGAATGGAACAGTATTCTACAATAATTTATGAACAAAAAATATGAACCAAGAATTTTATATCTTGACAAGGTGGCTTTCAAGTAATAATGCAATAGAAAAACAATTATAAACATACAAAAACTCAGGGAATTCTATACCTGTGAGCTCCTTTTTGAAGAATCTAGGAAAGAATGACTTTCAAAGAATCAAGAGAAAACTTGGGGAAACTTCAGCAAAAGGATTAATTCAATATATTTAATAGTAGGTCCAATGTTAAACATAGTGGAAGAATAATACATAGAAATAAGGCAAGTTAAAAGATTGAAAGAAAAAGGAGAGGGGAAGAGAAAAGAATAAAATACTTAATAAATACTGTTGTGTAGGTAGCAGATGGAAATCAAAGAATATTCCTGAAAACTGAAAAAATAGATAGGAAAAGATTATATTTAAAAACATAGACTAAGAGTATTAAAAAAGACATAAATACAAGGACAAAAATCATAAATCTTCCTAAATACCAAAATAAGTTAAAAAAAGGAAAGAAAAGGGACGCCTGGGTGGCTCAGTTGGTTAAGCAGCTGCCTTCAGCTCAGGTCATGATCCCGGCGTCCTGGGATTGAGTCCCGCATCGGGCTCCTTGCTCGGTAGGGAGCCTGCTTCTCTCTCTGCCTCTGCCTGCCTCTCTGCCTGCTTGTGTTCTCTCTCTCTCTGACAAATAAATAAATAAAATCTTTAAAAAAAAAAAAAATGAAAGAAAACCTATCAGTAGAGAAATATAATAAATATAATACATTTAGTAGTTATAAAATAATGACAAAATTAAGACCGAATATATCAATCATATCAATATACATAATGGGCTTAATTCACTTAATATAAGAAAAAGATTTTCAATTTGACTCACATAGTTAAGAGCCAACTATATACTGTATCTAAGAAAAAGATCTAGAACAAAGTCAGAAAGGCTAAAAATAAAGGAATTGGCAAAAGTGTACTAGGCTGGGATGTCTGGGTGGCTCAGGTGGTTAAGCATATGACTCTTGGTTTCAACTCGGGTCATGATCCCAGGGTTGTGAGATCGAGCTTCATGTGGGGCTCTGCACTCAGGGCGGAGTCTGCTTGAGATTATCTCTTTCCCTCTGTCCCTCCTGCTTGTGTGCTCTCTCTCTCTAAAACAAATAAATAAATCTTAAAAAAAAAAAGTGTACTAAGTAAATGGAAACAAAAGCACGGGGTTTCAATCTTGACATCAAAGCAGAATTCAAGCCATAAAGCATTAAATAATCAGGAACACTTTTTAATGCTGCAAGTCACAATTCACAATGAAGATAAAATAGGTATAAATAGCTATTCTCCTAATACCCTAATAGCCAGCTTTTTAAGGCAGAAACTAGAGGAGATACGAGGAGACAAAAACACATTTTACATGGGAGGTTTTAATATACCAGTTTCAGCACGAGACAGAACAGACAACATGTCAATAAGGTTATAGAAGATCTAACCAACATAATCAGTAAGGAAGAACTAATGGATATGTTCAACAGAACTTTACATCCTGATAATAGAAGATTCATCTTCTTCTCAAGCACATGTGAAACATCCATACAAAAAAAAGGGAAAAAACCTGAAAATTTTAAAACCTTCTATTAAACAATTCTTCAGTAGGGGGAAATATAAACACAATTACGTGATTTCTAAAATATAGTGATAATAAATATACTACATATCAGAATCTATGGAATGCATTTAAAGCAGTGATCAGAGAAAATTCATAACCTGAAACATTTATATCAATAAAATGAAAGAATGGAAATATATTTACTTTCCAGCTCAAAAATGAGAAAAAAAATAAAGAAAAATCAAAAGAAAGCACAAGGTAAAACATATTAAAGATAAAGGCAGAATGAGTAGAGAAAAGGAATGCAATAGATCTAATTAATAAATGAGAATCCCATTTTTTTAATTAACAAGATAAATAAGCCACTTAGCTAACTTAATCAAGGCGGGGGGAAGGACAAAGCACAGGTAATCAAAGTAAGAAATAGCAAAAGGAAAATAACCACCGAAACACAGGAAACCTTAAATTTCCAAGAAACTACTTTTGCATACCTCTATGCAAATAAACTCAGAAACAATGGCATGAATACTTTCCTAGGAAAATATAATTTACCAAAATTGATATTATTAGAAATATAAAGTTTAAACAGAACAATTTCCATAGGGGAAATAGAGAAAGTTATCAAGGCTCAGATTCACCAAAGAATTTCAGAGGGGAACTCAAATTATTTATGATCATAAAGTCCCAATGCCACACACACACACACACACACACACACACACAGTTTAAAAACTGAAAGAAAACTTCAAAATACTATTTATGAAGCAAGTATGACATTGATACCTAACAACGATGATAAGAAAATAAAAATTACCAGTTAACAGATACAACAAGAGAGAAATTTCATTCACAATAGCAACAAATGATAAAATACTTAGGAATAAACTTAATAAATGTATAAAACTATGTCAGGAAAATTTTAAACACTTCTAAAAGACACAAAAGTAAATTTTAACAAATGGAAAAACTTTTTATCTTTTTGATGAGATGATTTTAATACCATATATATGTCATTTTTCCCTAAGTTAATATGTAAATTTAACAAAGTCCCAATGAAGAGACCAACAAGCTTTTTTTTTTTTTTTTTTATGGAGCTAGATGCATATGAAGAAAACAAGAAAGAGCAGTTAGGAAAACATGAAAAAAGCAAATAAAGCTTAAGGGGCCAGGAAGGGAAAGGGAATTAATCCTACCCGATATTAAACATCCTCTATAAGTAAAGTAGTGTGTTATTCACTTATGAATAGACAGACCAATTAACTCTCAAATCACTGAGGCAAAGATGAACTCTTAAAATTAGTGGTGGGAGGATAACTGAATAGCCATTTGGAAAAAGAAAAACCTCTATCTAGACCTCATACCACACAAAAAAAATAAGCCCCAAGTGCATCAGAACTACCTGTAAACAATAAAATTATGCTATATGACAAAAAAGCATGGTGAATTCCCCCTATAACCTAGGTATAGGAAAGTTTTCTGACACTGATTTAAAATCCATAGGCAATAAAAGAAACATTGACACATTTGATGATATAAAAATTTTATAGTTCCTCGAGTACAGATCCTTTATCTCTTTAGTTAGGTTTATTCCCAGGTATCTTATGGTTCTTGGTGCTACAGTAAATGGAATCGATTCTCTAATTTCCCTTTCCATATTTTCATTGTTAGTGTATAGGAAAGCAACTGA
>CM052799.1:121314821-121364827 GCA_028533885.1 Nasua narica
CACCTGGTCATGATGAATAATCTTTTTAATATGCTGTTGGATCCTATTAGCTAGGATCTTGTTGTGAATCTTGGCATCCATATTCATCAGGGATATTGGTCTGAAATTCTCCTTTTTGATGGGGTCTTTATCTGGTTTGGGGATCAGGGTAATGCTGGCTTCATAGAAAGAGTCTGGAAGTTTTCCTTCTGTTTCTATGTTTTGAAACAGTTTCAGGAGAATAGGTATTATTTCTTCCTTGAATGTTTGGTAGAATTCCCCAGGGAATCCGTCAGGCCCTGGACTCTTGTTTTTTGGGAGGTTTTGGTCACTGCTTCAATCTCATTATTAGATATTGGTCTATTCAGGTTGTCAATGTCTTCCTGTTTCAGTCTTGGAAGATTATGGGTTTCCAGGAATGCATCCATTTCTTCTAGGTTGTTTAGCTTATTGGCATATAGCTGTTGATAAAAATTTTTGATGATTGTTTCTATTGCCTTTGGATTAGTCGTGATCTCTCCCCTTTCATTCATAATTTTGTTAATTAAGATCCTCTCTCTTTTCTTCTGGATGAGTTCGGCCAGTGGCTTATCGATCTTATTGATTCTTTCAAAAAACCAACTTCTGGATTCATTGATGCGTTCTACTGTTTCTTTAGTTTCTAACTCGTTGAACGCTGCTCTAATCTTGATTATTTCCCTTCTTGTGCGTGGGGTTGGCTTGATTTGTTGTTGATTTTCCAGTTCTTTAAGGTGTAACATGGAAAAAATGTCCCAAGCTAAGTACAAGGACAATAAAAAGGTGATAGAAAATATATGCAGATATATCACGGATGAAGGGTTAATATCCTTAACCCATAAAAAAAGTCTTAAAAATGAAGGGGAAGGTAAAGATTTAAAAAACCTTCATGGGGGCCCCTGGGTGGCGCAGTTGGTTGAGCGACTGCCTTCGGCTCAGGTCATGATCCCGGAGTCCCGGGATCGAGTCCCACATCGGGCTCCCAGCTCCATGGGGAGTCCGCTTCTCACTCTGACCTGCTCTCTCTCACTCTCTCTCTTTCCTAATAAATAAATAAATAAAATCTTTAAAAAAATAAAATAAAATAATAATAAAAAACCTTCATGGAAAAAAGAGCAAAGACATGAACAGACAATTCATACATATATTTAAAATGGGAGGGGGTGGCACCTGGCTGGCTGAGTTGGTAGAATGAGTGGCTCTTGATCTCCAGGTTGTGGTTTCTGGCCTCATGTTGGGCATAGAGATTACTTAAAAAAAAAAAAAGTGAAGCAGTAAAAGATCGAAAATATGAGAGAAAAGTTAAAGACACAGAAGAGAGATTCAGAAGATACAATATCTCTCTAATTTGAGTTCTTGAAGCAGCAGAAAACAGACTTGGAGGGAAAAAAATTTTTCAAA
Organism: Nasua narica; assembly: GCA_028533885.1. Taxonomy (NCBI): domain Eukaryota; kingdom Metazoa; phylum Chordata; class Mammalia; order Carnivora; family Procyonidae; genus Nasua; species Nasua narica. The sequence goes on from CM052799.1 coordinate 121,316,220, forward strand.
ATAAATTTAAGAAAACACAGAAAAGGATACCTGGGTGGCTCAGTTGTTAAGCATTTCTGCCTTTGGCTCAGGTCATGATCCCAGGGTCCTGGGATCGAGCCCCGCATCGGGCTCCCTGCTCCCTGGGAAGCCTGCTTCTCCCTCTCCCACTTCCCCTGCCTGTGCTCCCTCTCTCACTTCCTCTCTCTCTCACACTATGTCAAATTAATTAATTAATTTAAAAAAGAAAACACAGAAAAAAATTTCTAAACCTAAAACATACTCAAATCTCCTGTTCAAAGGCCCAGTAGAATGAAAGAAAAAGTTTGAAATCAAACCTGCAAAACAGAAAGAAAAAGAAGGTCCTATGGAAAGAAAGAAACAGCTTACCTATGAAGGAATGAGACTCAGATGTCAGAAAGAAGAGCCTTGTTAACAGTAACACTGGCTGCCAGAAATCAATGCATCAAGGGGAGCCTGGGTGGCTCAGTCAGTTGCATGACTGACTCTTGGTTTCTGCTCAGGTCATGATCTCATGGTTATGAGATGGAGCCCCATGTTCCAGCTCCACACTCAGTGTCAAGTCTCCTTGAATTTCTCTGCCTCTGGTTCTGCCCCTCCCCTGGCTCCTACTCCTTCTGTCTTAAATAAATAAATAAACATTTTTTAAAAAGCAACAATATTGCTTTCTATTAAAAAAAAAAATCAAAGGGCGCCTGGGTGGCTCAGTCAGTTAAGCATCTGCCTTTGGCTCAGGTCATGATCCCAGGGTCCTGGGATGGAGTCCCGCATCGGGCTCCCTGCTCAACAAGGAGTCTGTTTCTCCCTTTGCCCGCTCTTTCTCTCTCTCAAATAAATAAATTTTTTAAATCTTTAAAAAAAAATCAATGTATCAATGTTATTTTACATAAAAAATTCCATACTCAGACAAAATGCAGCCATTTTCTGACAGTCAAGATCTTTTTTTTAAAGATTAGTTAGTTAGTTCGTTCGTTAGTTAGTTGAGTGAGAGAGAGCACGAGCAGGGTAGACAGAGAGGGAGAAGCAGACTCCCCACTGAACAGGGAGCCCAACACAGTGCTCCATACCAGGACCCCAGCCGGGATCATGACCGGAGCTGAAGGCAGACATGGAACCAACTGAGCCACCCAGGAGCCCCTGACATTCAAGATCTTGTAAGATTCATTTACCATACACCCTTTCTGAAAAAGAAACAACTTAGGTGTTTTCCAGTGAAAATGAAATCACTATGTTGTACACCTGAAACTAATATAACAGTGTATCACCTATACTTCAGTTAAAAAAAAATTAACTAAAAAAGAGAGAACAACCTTCCCAGAGATACAATAAAAAGCAACCCCAGGTTGACATCTAGCAGCCGATTTAGACAGCTGCCACCCTGAATTATGAGAGTAAGCTGGAAGGCCTCAAAAAATACCTTCAAGAAAAACATATATGGGGGCACCTGGGTGGCTCAGTCATTAAGCGTCTGCCTTTGGCTCAGGTCATGATCCCAGGGTCCTGGGATCGAGCCCTGCATCGGACTCCCTGCTCTGCAGGAAGCCTGCTTCTCCCTCTCCTATTCCCCCTGCTTGTGTTCCCTCTCTCGCTGTGTCTCTCTCCATCAAATAAATAAACAAAATCTTTAAAAAGAAAAAATATATGTATTACATAAATTCTGTGATAAAGAGTCTACAAGATAGTAATAATGCAATATAAATATATGTTACTCTATAAAAAAGAAAAAAAGAAAGGCAATTAGGAATGTCAAGGGAAAAGGTATATAAATAAAAGTCATTGCCTGAGTGTGAAATGAATTAAATTGTGGCATGATTTTGGGCAACTGATGGATTTTTATGAAACAGAACCCATTTCACCTGCACATGTGCAACACTCCTTTGAGTGAAGACAGGTTTAACGACGTGGGACTACATTTTTCACTCTAGAGTCTAATGATATTACATAAATAAATGCATTTTTACTGATTTCTGTGATTGAGAATCAACCTATAGTCAAAGAAAAAACCCACATAGAGTAAAAATGTAAAATATATTATAAGTTTTATCAACTGGAAGAAAGTGGTATATAGGTAGGAGAACTTGAAGGATGAGAGAGAATAAAGAAAGATGGAAATGTATAGTAGAAAATCAGCAGATACTACCTAAGGTTGTTGGATCACCGGACAGAAGTTAACTGTGTCCTTTAAATTGATCATGGTAAACATTACATGATCTAAAAATAATAATGTAACAAAAATTAGGGGGTGAAAGGGAACAAGGACAGAGAAGCATCATAGTATGCAAAACCTATTTTTCATAGCAAAGAAGCACAGGATAGTGTCTAAAGATGATAAATCAAAAAATAAAAACATAAATATGTAAGTTAGAACCATGGAGATCACCACCATAACATTATCTGAAAACTTCACAATGTGCTCTTAATAGCACTGAGCCAGGAGCCAGGAAATCTAAGCCCTAAGCTTTACTTTTCACCAGCTATGTATACTTATACACGTCTTTTTTTGCTTCTACCTGGTCTTAATATCCATCTCTGTAAATGTGGCTAGTTCTCAAAGTGCAATCCTCAGACCAGCAGCAACAGCACCTCCTGGGAACTTATTAAAAATGAAAATTATTTGGCTTCACCCAAACCTACTGAATCAGAACCTCTGGAGTGGGGCCGGCAATATGTATTTTAACAAGTCCCCCAAATGATTCTGATGCATGCTAATGTCTGAGAACAATCAACCAGATCAACAAACTGCAGTCCATGTGCCAAATCCACTCTACAACCTCCATTTTGTAAATAAAGTTTTATTGCAACACAGACACATTCATTGGTTTATATATTACCTATATTTGGTTTTGAGCAACAACAACAGAGTTCAATAGTTGAGGTGGAGAGCATATGGTCTGCAAAGCCTAAAATATTTACTCTCTGGTCCTTTCGAAGAAAAGTTTGATAACCTTCAACCTAGAATGTTCTGACTGATGGAATACTGATTGCACATCATTACTAAAGTGAATTCAATGTTTATCACCCCAGTGAAGTTGTAAAGATTATTCAGTTGGAAAGGTACTTGTGCTCATAATGTCTAAACTGACATTATTATGTCAGTCCAATGTTTGGACTGACTGAATCCTCCTACCCTATCATTCTCAGGACCCCTTAAAACAGTAAGTAATATACAGTAAATAGCCATGTAATAATTAGTTAATCAATAAATAGTGTAATAAAATACACAAAAAAAGTCAACACCCTCTGCGACTCACAGAGTCTTAGGAAACATTATTGACCACATAATGACTGGTGGACAGCAGGATGAGTTGATTTTTAAAAAGCAACATTCACGGGGCGCCTGGGTGGCTCAGTGGGTTAAAGCCTCTGCCTTCAGCTCAGGTCATGATCTCAGGGTCCTGGGATCGAGCCCCGACTTCGGGGTCTCTGCTCAGCGGGGAGCCTTCTGCCTCCTCTCTCTCTGCCTGTCTCTCTGCCTGCTTGTGATCTCTCTGTCAGATAAATAAATAAAATCTTTAAAAACAAAAAAAGCAACATCCACATTTTTAAAGTCAATATAGCACCCAATATCTTCTCCAATTTCATCTCAATTCTTCATATCACCTCATCACCATAAGAACCCACATCATATAAGAAATAGGAGATGAGGCTGTTTGTTTTAGGTTGTGGCAATTATCTTCTTTATAATTAACAATCCTGCTGAATAAGACCAAATTCCAGATATTTACAACCATTAGCACCCATAAATTCAAGCAAGAGGCTGTGCTTTGAATGTCTAAATAAATCTAAATTGAACATAATCAGAAAAGGCAACGTGCGCTCCTCTCTGAACTGGACAGGTGACACAAAGCAGGATAGCAAAGATATTCTAAAGCAAATGAACAAAGAAAAGCCATTATGCATACACTAGGTCATCCTACTAGTGAGAAGTGCTATGACTCCTAGCTCTTACACAGAAGGACAGGAATCTAGCCTATTAAACTGTTTTTTCTGCCCTCCAGAAGAGTTTATTCAAATTCTCTTACCATATAAGACTCCTTACCAGGGTGGCCACTTATTCATCACAAACTCATGGGGTGTGCTCTAATTTTGAGCCTTAGCTGGGTGTTTAAGTTCTGGCCTCTCAATAGCTAACCATCTCAGTTGTTCAGAATGTTTTACCAATCCCTTTTCAAACCATTTGGCTATAATCGGTAGTCACAGGAAACCTGTTTTAAGCAACAGTATCTTACATAATACCTCTGAGAAACTGACTCCTAGGATCATCCGGTTCTTGTTATAAGACAGATTCTGAAAACCCTTAGTAGTGTAGACACATAGCAGATGGTACTTGAGAGGCTAAAGTGGGCTCTCAGTTGTTACTGGAAACATAACAGCGAGGCAGCAATGATACAACCATATATATTTTAATACCATGAGATCCATGTGGAAAGGTTTCTAACTCAAGAGTTATGTACTACATTTAATTCGCAAAGAAATCGCAGAGTCAGGAAAGCTCAGGAAGTAGAATTTTTGGCTTATGTTGCATTTAAGGAGAAGAAACACAGAACTGTGAAAACAGAAGTAAAAGATTTAGGTACTGTCTTCCCTCTGTCTCTCAACTTTCCCACATGCCCCACCACTGCATCTTATCCAAAAGCTGAGACCGATTCCACATTTTCTTCCTCACACCTCAAAGGCCTCTTCCCTCTCCCCACAGTGTCTCTGTCAGCCTTGGGCAGTGAGTCTCACCCTTGGCAGCACACTGGGATCACCTGTCGAACTTTCAACTTTCTGTAGAAGCCTGGGTTCCACCCTGAAAAAATTCTGATTTAATTAGTCTGAGTTCTAGTCTGGATACCAGGATTTTTTTTTAACTCCCAAAGTGATCCTGGAGCACCTGGGTGGCTCAGTCGGTTAGGTGGCTGGCTCTTAGTTTCAGCTCAGGTCATGATCTCAGGGTCCTGGGATTGAGCCCCACGTCAGTCTCCATGCTCAGTGCAGAGTCTGCTTGAGATTCTCTCTCCTTCTCCTTACCCCTCACTTGCACATGTGCTTGCATGCATTCTCTCTCTCTCTCTCTCTCTCTCTCTCTCTCTCTCTCTCTCTCTCAAATAAATAAGGGGCACCTGGGTGGCTTAGTTGGTTAAGCATCTGACTTCAGTTCAGATCATTATCTCAGTGTCCTGGGATCAAGCCTGGGACAGAGCCTGCATCCAACTTCCTACTCAGCAGGGAGTCTGTCCCTCTCTCTCTCTCCTACTGGCCCCTCTCCCAACCCCCATGTGCTCTTGCACACACACTCTCTCTTCCTCAGAGAAATAAATAAAATCTTTTTAAAATTTTTTTTAATTTTTTTAAATAAATAAGATCTTAAAAAAAATACCTCCCCACAACTCCCCTAATGTGGAGCTAGGATGGAAACCACTATTCTAGCATACTTTTGGTAAGGGAAAGCCAGGCAAAGTAGCAAAATAAAACAAGATGAGACAATCAAAACCAAAATGAGGGCTCAATTCCACATGCCCAGACAAGCAGTAAGATCTATGAATATGATTCCTAAAGCCAAGCACCATCATCAGTTTCTCACTCTCCCCCTCCCTGACCCTGAAAAGCTCCTTTCTGTCCATCCTTTTCTACCCAGTCCTCCTGCTATCAAGCCAGCTCACTCCCTTTCACGCCTGTCCCAATGTAGACGCCCCTAATCAGTCTCCCTGCCTCCTTTTCCTGGCTCCGCCTGATCTACCCTGCACACAAACCACCAGACTGACCTGGCTGTCATTCTCCTCCCTGAAACCTCCAACAGCCTCTTCCTGCTCACTATGTCTAGACTCCTTAACTTGGTGGAAATGGCCTTGCCCAGTCTGTTTCCAGATGTCTTTCCAGCTCTCATTTCTCACTACTAGCTGAAAAGGAGCCTCACTCTGTTCTGATCAACCTGCATGGTCTATAATTCCCCAAACATACTCTATTTAAAACTTCAAAATACAGGGGCCTTTGGAAATAGAAGCCAAATGTTTTGCCCCAGATCACACAGCTAGTGAGCAACAGACTTGTTGGATTCCATTCCAGATTGGGGCTGTGTCCGAAGCTGTTAAACACCACCCTATTCTCTCTCTGCGGAGTGTCGCCTTCCATATCTACCTGTGGAAATCTTACCTATATTTCAAGCCTATTCGTTCCTAAAGCTTTCCTTGTTTTTCCTGTCTACGGTGACTTTTCTCTCTTCTGATCTTCTTCAGCCTTTGCTTATTTCACAAAATATCATGACAACAGAGTCCTGTGATGAGCTTCTTGAGGTTCAAGATATTGTGTTATGGCCTCATTGGTCCTTTATAGCACCTAACAGCATCATCCACACTGTCGGCAGGCAGCAAAGGTCTGGTGAAGAATGAGCTGCCGTGGGAAGCTTTTTGCACTCACCCAACCCAGCCACAGTGAGAGGTCCTTGTTACTTTCAGGCACAGACGTATCCTTTCCCTTACCCTGGGTATTCTGCCATCCTCCTCTTCGAATGCATCAATTCTTCCTTGTTCTGTCATGAGCCCTCTGCCAACTGCCTATAAAACATTTTGCAACCTGGGAAAGGTTCTGTTGCCTGGTAACCACTATAAGATTTAGAAAGATGCCTATGGTGGTAAGTAGGAATCATAAAAGAAACAAGGGTATTTTCATTCTTTGGAACCTGAAATGGAACCTGGACAGTAAGGTTCAGGTCAAATTCCCGTTTGGGGCCTTCTTACGCATTGTCTCTGTTTTATGTTGAAAGAAATAGGGGTGGGGCGGCAAGTGGGGTATGAGCAAATGTCAGGAAGAGGAAAGAGGAATAACTGGTCAGACAGCTACTGTTTCTCAAGAAACAAACAGCATTCTAGGAAAGGGGAAAATTCCTTATTTACCTGAAATTATATAAGGAACATAGAGTAGAAAAAAGACCAGGCCAAAACATTAGTCCCTGATTTTATCTTCTCTTTTCTTCTACATATGGGAGATAGAAGTCCTACCACTCAATGCTTCTCTCTACACTAGTCTAGATGGCACTCCATTTACGCTCCTCAGTGTGACTCAGAAAATGCTGCAAGTACAAGATGAAAAACACCCATTTTGTTTAGCATATGACTGCATCCGGGATCAGTAAAATTAGACGGTGAGTTTAAAAACAAACATAATGAGAATGGGGGGAACACGTCTACCTATTACCCACCTCCCTGCTTACCCCCTTCTTTTGCTGCTCACCATGGAAGGAGAAGTTGCTAAACTGATGGGTCACTGTTTTAGAATGCAACTGAGCCAAAGAGGGAGACAAAGTTCAACTCCCTATAAACCAGGGGGTAAAGGCAGGAGGACCAGAGCGCCCCCTCTCTTCTGTCGGCAGCCGCCTTCTCACTCTTTAACAAAAACTCATTGATTGAAATGAATTATATCAGAACTGGCAATTCCACCAACAATACTTCTTGAGAACCTACTATGTGCTGGGCACTGTGCTAGGGCTAGAGATAAAAGAGAAAACAAAACAAAATAAGGAGTGCCTGGGTGGCTCACTGGGTTAAAGCCTCTGCCTTTGGCTCAGGTCATGATCTCAGGATCCTGGGACTGAGCCCCGCATCAGGCTCTCTGCTCAGCAGGGAGCCTGCTTCCCCCCTCCCTCTCTCTCTGCCTGCCTCTCTGCCTACTTGTGATCTCTCTCTCTGTCAAATAAATAAATTAAACCTTTAAAAAAAATAAATAAACACTGGTCCCTACTCAATTTGTTCATAATGGGAAATGCAGAAATAATTTCCATAGACTATGGTGTTATATAAGAGGTAAGCTCAGGACTCTGTGGAAATTAAAAGTCTGTGAAAGCTGAAGTGAGGGAAGGAACCCTTGAAGAAATGAGATAGACTGAGAACAGATGAATGTCTAGAATTTAGCCAGATCAAGAAGGGTAGGAAAGGTATTCAGCAGAGAGAACCACTCAAGCACAGCCCAGAGACACACAGCATCTTTCCTTCAAACCAATAAAATGCCAAATCCTCACATGTCTGTGTAATACATACCATATCCGAGGATCAAAGGAAGAAAGGAAGTGAATTGAAGCACTAAACTTTGAAGAAGTACTTTAAAAAATCCATAGTCTCCTCTGAAGAAATAAGAATGGTAACAAGCAAACACAAAAACCCAAAAAATCTTTTAGAGTGGGTTTGGTTAAAACAAACAACTCAACTGCCTGATCTCCACAGGTGGGATGAAACACCAGGTGGCCTTTCAATCACAAAGCTGGTGGTGACCTCGAAATCATATGAGGCAGATAGAAGGCAAGCTAAAGAGCACACACATGGCCCAACCTCACAGCAGTTGCATAAGAAAGGCTGTCATTAGCACTATAACCCCATGGAGGGCAAGGCCTTTCCTGGCTGCAAAGTAGACACAGCACTAAGATTTGGGTCTGGACCCACTCCCAGCTCGAGCCCTGTCTATGAAATGGTTGTCACCAATACAAACTCTGTTCCACAGTCCACCCCTTGGAGGCCTGGGTATTTACTCACTTCACTGGACAAAGGAATGAGGCCCAGGTCAGAAAGAGTGGAAACAGCAGACACCAAAAACATCTTTGTCAAGATCTCATCTGTACGGATAGTTTTTATTCCCAGCCTTTGTTTCCTTGCTCTCTGCCTTAGTTTCTTCATCTGAATAGGACAGGTATAAAATCTGCCCTTAAATTCCTTATTTAGGGGAGATAAACTAAATTAACACCTAAAATGGCTTGACCTCCTTAAACAATGGCCATGTGTCCCAGATGACAAGCCCCAGGAAGCCAGATTCACCTTAATCCAGAGCAATGAACCTGAAGGCACAAAATCAGCAGTAGCTACTCAAAGTTTCATTTACTCAACAATGTTTATTAAGTACCTCCTATGTGCACACCTGAGTCAAAATGGACACTCATTTCTCATTGTTTTCTAGACTCTTCCCCCATACCTTGTCTGTGATGGATAAATAAGAGAAACTGGCCAAGCTACATACTACTGTGGGCCATGGTCAGGGAAGATTCCATCTCAACCCAGCCCTGCCACGTGGGAAATTCAGAATGAAGCCAGTGAAAGGGAAGGTAGCAAACCACTGTGTTCAGCTCACCTGGGGATGCTAGTCAGGTAGGTCATGACATTCAGGAAGTCTTCCTCTGGGAGGTGTTTGAACCCCACAAACTCTGGAAAAGTGATGATGGGGGCACCATCTTTCCCTCGGCCTCCTGCAACAAAAATGGGTGGTCAAGATGTTAGCAAAATGTCCTCATGTCGCATCCTGCAGGTAAGGGACTTAGACTAATATCAAGTTGGGAGATAGATACTGGTCTCCGCCTTTTCTCTCTGTATTATCTCAGACTAGAATGTGGGAAGGTTGACACGGAACTATTTTGAAAAAGTCTCTTTTCCTTCATGCTTGTTCAAGCGATGCTGTGAGAATTCAATTTTTAAATGCTTTGAAGATAGTTATTATATGAAAAGTAGTATTAATTTAATTACTTTAGCATAGGTGGAATAGTAAATAATGCCAACATGAATATATAATATTGTTCTTCATTTCTGTAGTCAGTAAATATCAAAGTAAAAAAGCACGGTGGTTAAGAGAATTCATTCCAAAATCAGGCAGGCCAGGAGTGCCTGGGTGGCTCAGTCAGTTAAGCATCTGCCTTTGGCTCAGGTCATGATCCCAGGCTCCTGGGATCAAGCCCCACATCGGGCTTCCTGATCAGTGGGGAGTCTGCTTCCCCTCTCCCTCTACCACTCCCCCAGCTCATGCTCTCTCAAATAAATAAATTTTTAAAAATAAAAAAATAAAATCAGTTGGCCTGATTCAAATCCTGCTTTGCCACCTTATTTCTATGTGATTTTATACAAGATACTCAATCTAAACAGGAGTTTCCATATATATTCCAGATAGATAGATAGATAGATAGATAGATGATAGATATCTCATAGGAATAATACTTGTACCTACCTCGAAAGGTATGATGAGGATAAGTGAGAACATATATGGAAAGCACCTGAGTAGAGTGCTTATTACATATAAGTGCTCAATAAACAGTGACCATTACTACGGTTATAATTATTACAAGGATTACAAGTATCTACCCTTCAATAGCTTACCAACAGGGATATAATAACATCACTGTGAAAATAGAAATGTAAAATTAATATTTAAATATTTAATCTATTGGAGCAGAGGTCAATAAATTAAAAGAAACAGATTCCATTTCCTCATCTCCTTGCAGCTAGATGCAGCTATATGACTGAGTTCTAGCCCCATGGTTCCCAAACTGTGTCCCAGGTACCCAGAGAACCAGGGTGAACTCGCAGAAGCACCATGAATATTTTAAATTTTTGAGGGAAACAGCAATAGGTAGTAGCATCTATAGGACACCATGTGTGCTACTAGCTTGAGATCATTTGCAATTCCAATATCAAATTGCACTATATTCTTTTGAAAGGTGCTGCATCTTTGTGAAGTTGGGATAAAGCTGTTGAGATAAAGAGCAAGTGCAGTATGAAAAGTAATGTAGGATAGGAAATGAGGGTGGTGATGTCCAGTCTCATTCCAAGGCTTGAGATTATTGTAGTTTCCTAAGAATGAAGTTTAAACATTACTTTTTCTTTCAACTTGTGTGTGTGTATGTGTGTGTGTGTGTGTGTGTGTGTTTTCTTTTCCAAACAGCTACTAAGTTCTAAGGATATACAGGCTTACTAAGTTGTTTTAACTCTTAGGTATTGCTTTTGGCCAAGAAGGGCTCTAGAAATACTAAGATAGGCTGAGATATCTATCTTAGAAAAACTAAGGCCCCAAGAATGGAGAAAGCTGGGGAATCTATGCTTTAGTCAATGAGATAAGAGCTGAACTGCTGGCTGCACCTTCCGGGTTATGCCCAGGTAGGAAAACTACTTTAAGAAAAATAAAAGCTCTTAAGTGAAGTCAACTACAAATGACTGCATGCATTACACATCTAATGAAAGAGGTACGGCAAGGTGTGGTTTAATGAGAATTGTGTGATTAATGAGGGTGTGGCATCAATGAAGAACTTACAGAGAAGCAAGACTCAAGAGAATCAAGGGCGGGCCATGTACTGTCAATGCTTTCCTAAGGAGAGGGGGCCTGGCCCACCATCACGAGAACCTAGGCCACATCAACAGTCTATTTGATGACACCACCATTAAGATCATCCAATCCACTCTGCTGCTCTGAGTCCACAGCTGATAAGCATCTTCTTCTTAGACTCAAACTTTCCCTGTAAATTTGTTTCCAGGGCAAAAATGTGCTGTCAGGCAAACATGAGTATTTGTATCACGTAAAGAGTAAGAGAGCTCTGTGGTTTTCAACACCAGTCTCTTCTAGGTACTGTTAGTGTGGGGTTAGGCTCTCAGACACCAATCACTATGGGAGGAAACTGTGTGATACATGTCTGGATGACTAGTCATTCTTCTCCGTGAAGTATCTCTTTATTAATTCTACATGTTTATTTTAAATTTTTTAAAAAGTTACCTGCAGATTAGATACTTGTCAAACTTTGACATGGTGATTAAGCTGCCTCATTGTGTTGACTGAAACAACTGAAATTGGGATACTATCAGCTTTCACCTCATATTCTTCCTCTTTGCAGTTTTATAGCCATAGGAAGTCTTAGATAAATGCAAATTAAGAGAATGTACATCTCTAGTAAGGCCAAAGTAGATGCATTATAACACTGTACTAATTGCACAACCATTATTTGCCAAGAAAATGGCTAAAATATTTCAAGGACTCAAAACACCCTAAAATATGCATTAGGATAGGCTTGTACTATTTAATGATTTTGCCTTTTATTGTTAATTATAAATTTAACCTCTTCACACCTAAGTAGAGAAAGACAGGTGGAGTGTTCTTATATCTTGGTTAATGCCAATACTGAACACCAGAGAGACCCAAAGTTAACTGCGGATACCACCTGCTGTTGAACATTAACGGTAAGGGACAGAAGCCCAAAGGGGACAACGCTAAGCTTCAATATGGGCATTGACAAACCACGGCAAGGCATTCGGTGCCACCTTGTGAGAAAACATGGAAATGCAGAAGGATGAAAGTGCCAAAGAAGTCCTAGTCAAAGAAAATAAAGAAAACCAAACTACTTGGAAGATAAGTAAAATGGCGACTTAAATAAATTTCAGTACTCCTAGCATAATTTTTATCTGTTCATTAAATGGAAGAGGACTAGATTTACTGCAGAAAACAGCAATAAGTTCTTGGGATACATAAGACTATTCCCATGAGGGTCTGGGGTGTGGCTGGCTCGAACTTCTGTCCTATAGAGAATTTAGAACACTAGGAAATCCTACAGGAAGATGATGAAGACAAAAATAAAAGAGCGAGTGAGGCAATTAACTGCTATTTGCCTCCCAAAATCCATTTTCCTTCTCTCTCCCCCCAAAAAACTAATTTTAGCTGGGAAAATGGTAATACCCTTTCCTGGGATACACTTTAGAAATCTCAGGGCCTGGGATACCAAGTAATCTGTCCTACATAATAAAGAATTGTCCCACATCCTGTGTAATTTCTGAATATCTTAAAAGAAACTCAATATTAAGTGAAAAATTCATTTACAGTGATCAGATTCTATAAATTCTGTTTTATACATAATAATAAAGGGTTTTTAAAAAGTTTTCCATTTTATTGATATAATTAACATATAACATGGTATTAGTTTAAGGTATACATAAAATGATTCAATATATGTATATATTATAAAATGATCAACACAATAAGTTTAATTAACATTCATCACCTCACAAATCACCTTACAAACTCTTCAGATCTAATCTCTTAGCAAATTTCAAATACACAATACGGTACTGTTAACTGTAATTACCACGTTGTACATGACATTCCCAGAATGTGTCTATCTTATAACTGGAAGTTTGTACTTTTGACCACTTTCCTCCATTTCCCCCACACACCCTGCCTTTGGCCACCAATCTTTATCTCTGTTTCTATGAGTTCAGTTTTTTGGTTTTTTTTTTTTAGATTCCACATACAAGTAAGATGAAATATTTGCCTTTCCTTGCCCGACTTATTTCACTTAGCATAATGCCCGTGAGGTCCACCCATGGTGTCACAAGTCAAAAATGATTTTTAAATGGTTTAAATACATACTTAATTTTTTTAGGAATGCAACTACCCTATAAATTGAAGGAAGATAATGTTTTGTTGAGAATTTATCAACTCTGTTCAGAACTATATCAACAATTGTTTTCTCTTTCAGAAAATCACTACAGTAAGGCCACTCGGGAGCTCTGCCCGCCCACACCACACCCCAGCGCTATCACATTCATGGTGACTCCGAGCACCTGACTACTGTATTATTTTTTCTAGTATGGCTAGAACTATAATATTGAAAAACATGTTTTTAAAATACATATTATTTTATTACTCTTACTTCCCTTTTATGTCTCCTTTACTGCTCTTCTTTTCATTTTATTTCTTTTCTTCAGTATATGCATAAATAGGGGGTAGTTATTTACCCACTGTGAGCACACAACTAAACCATATTGGCTAGCTTCCTAGGATATTACGTGTATCCATAAAACTGATCAGGTTCAAGTCAATGGAATGTGGTGTGTGCTCTTGCTGAGCTGAGGCTTTTAAGAAGTGGTATGCTGTCTCTTCCCTGTCTGCTTCCTGGATACAGATAATAAGAGGGCCACAAAGTGGATAATAGTAACATGAGCCACATAGTGGAAGGAACCTTCGTGTGTGAGGAAGATGGAGAAAAGTCAACTGCTGGACGGCTCCAAGAGAAATAACTAAACTCCTGTTGTGTTTGTTTGAACTACTATACACTTTGGAGTCTATTTGGTATAGCTGTTCAGCTCACCCTAACTATTACAGGTGATGGTACCCCTAAATTTCAATTCAGGATAGTGGGGGGCAATACCAATCATTTGTTATAAAAAGAAGATTTCAGTCCAACCAATGATTGAGAACCATTTCCGTAGTCTACACTACTCAATACAATAGCCACTAGACATATGTAGCTATTGAGCACTTGCAATGTAACCAATCCAAATTGAGATGTGCTACAAGTATGAAATACAAACTAGATTTCCAAGACGTACTGTGAAAAAAATGTAAAGTATCTCAACAATAATTTTGAATATTGATGATGGGTTGGAATAATATCTTAGATATACTGGGTTAAATAAAAATGCTATTAAAATTAATTTCACGTGTTCCTCCTTGCTTTTTTTTTAATATGGTTACTACAAAATTTAAAAGTACATATGTGAGTCACAGTATATTTCTATTAAACAGTACTGCTCTCTACACCTTCTTGTATTGGTTCTCATTTCCTGGATGCCAAGTTACTCACTCCTATCTCTGATTTCGACAGAAGTTCTGACTCCGGTCAGTTCCTTAATTAGACATTCTCCATTGTTTCCGTGAGAATTTCCCACTTGCTGGGGGGAAACACTGTGGGTTCCACAAGCCTAAGAGTATTTTACGCCTTCATTATTAATTACTTCTAAAAGGTGTTCGTGAGGTGGGGCCGGGGGGAGGGGAACTTTAGACAATGATTTCAAGGGGGGAAACAACCATTAAATGGCTAATGTATAACCAATCCTCTCTCTCCTGACCACCTTCTACTATAGCCATTTCAAAGCTAAATGTTAGCCTCTTCTGACCCCCTTGCTGGTAGATATGGCTATGCAACACAGTTCCAGGATGACACAGAAACAGAAGTCTACCAAGATCTTTCGGGATAGTTTTTTCTCTCCTGCCAAAAAGAGCAGAAGAGGCCAGCATTGCTCCTTTACCTTCTTCCTCTTTTGGACACAGACTTGATATCTGGAGCTGCAGTAGTCATACTGAATTAAGACTTTAGAAACAAGAGAAACATCGAAAGAATCGCAAAGATGTACCCTTAATGTCTTTGAGTCACTGATCCAATACAAGGAATTTCTACTTCTGGACCTCTTGTTATGTGGCTTAGAAAACAAACAAGTCCTATGGGCTAAGTTCTCTTACAGCTGGATACTATGCAAGGCACTTTCCTTAAAACAGCCCACTTTATCAACGAGAAACCCAAGGTTCACAGCGACATACTAATTGTGTTGGGATGTGAACCCAGAGTTGTCAGAGTCCAAAGCCTAGAGTATTTCCACCACACTAACCTGCTTATATTCTCTTGTTTCCTAGCTAAGCCCTATATTTAGAAATATCCCGAGTTCACTGGGAACATGCCAGTTGTCTTTCAAGGTCAGAGCCACCACAGGCCCAGCCCTAGTCACTATCCAGTTCCTGCTGGTGGCCCCCACCCACAGACTTGACATTCCAGAGGCCTCCAACCATCTGGCCACAGATCTGAGTCAGCCATCTCTCCTGCCAGCCATGGGAGCACACTCAGAGCACAGCAGGCCCAGCAACTGAGGCCTCACTGGGAAAAAGGCTCCCTCCTCTCCTTCTCAGCATTGCTGGCTGATGGGGCCTCTGGCCCTTTCCAGAGCTCAGTGGACTCTGTAGAAAAGTCTGCAGCTAGAAAACCCTCTTCCTGGTTGCCTGAATCAGGAAACAGAAAACGGCCGTGACCCAGACCAGAGGCCATAGCTGGGTTGCCTCAGTGATGGGAAAAGACCTAAGTGTGGAGATTTCTGTTTTACAACCACAGAGACACAGGCACCCACAATGGCCTCCTTACTGGCATTTGCTGCCACTTCAGATAAGGACGAAAAGCAGGCCTAGTAATTCCAAGAAAGGGCTGACTCAGAGAACCCCAGGCTACTGAGATTCTTTGAGACTTGCCATGTTGCAAAGGCTACCACTGCTAATCCACACTTCTCCCTCATAAGAAGGGCAAACTTGAGGCCACAAGATGACAAGAGAAGCTCGAAAGTGAAAGACTGTCTCTGCCACAGTCAAAGTGACTTTCTAACGCAGAGGTGTCCTCTTTGGTCCAGTGTGTGTTTCTATATAGTTCCATGTTCTCTGTTAAAGAGTGACAATTATCTCTATTACTGACTTAGTTGTGGCATTATACGCCATTTCAACTGTGAGCATGGCTTTGGTTCCTCATACAAATTATAGCATGCTGGGGAAAAAAAAATATTTTTTGTACTATAATCCAAAATTAAACATTTTTATAGGATCAAAATATATCAGGAAAAAAAAGTCATTTAGTTGGTAGCTGCAATGTTAAGCATTTTTCATACACTATGTCTTTGATCCTCAAAATTATGATGATCCCACCCATTTATTACACAAATGAGGAAAGTGAGGCTTAGAGAACTAAGTTGCCCAAGGAGATGCAGCTGGCCAACAGCAGAACCTAAGTCCATATCTAGGGCTGTCTGATACTCATATCTTTATGGGCCCACTGTTCATTAAGGTCCAAGAGGCTGGGCCCTTCCCAACAAGATCTCCACAGCAAAATCTAAAGTACAAATTAATTTGTGCCTTACCTGAGAGAATGGCAAACTGTCTGTGAAGTTGTTCAATTATATCCACTGCCACCAAGGGCCTGATTTCCTGCTGCATAATTTCATCTGTACAAATGAAATACAAATTAGGTTAAATTCGAGTAAATCACAAAGAGAATTTAAAAGGAAGGGGCAGGGAGGAAGAAAGGGAAGCTTCACTACTAAGGAAATCTGGGACTTATCTAGATACAATTATAGGCACATTATTCTCTTGAGAATGCTTTCCTGAGACGCAGGAATGGATCTGGGTTTCGTGTGGTTTGAAGCTTATGCTCAGGAGCACAGGAGCACATTCCTAGAGCCTCTACCAAGGCTTCAGGAGAGTCAATGCAAGGAAGGACCCTGAAGCTTAAGCTTCAGCAGCTTCACAATAGAGCTGCGGGAAGGTCTCATTACCAAGGCAGGTACTCAGGGGTCTGCCTACTCCTTTAGGACTGCAGGACATTCTAAACACAAACAATCCAAGTCACCAGAGCTCATCTCAAGCTGGGTCATAAAATCTATCTAACATTTATGAAGGTTCTTTGCTTTTTGTTTCCTTTCCTCCCTCATTCCTTCCTCTATGCCTCCCTCCTTAATTATTTAATTACTTTTCTTCTCCTTCCAGAATGCTTCAAGGGGCCTCTTCCCACTGCCAGGCATGTTTAAGGAGACCCTTCTTCATTTTACTAATTAAAGATACTCCATACTGAATAAAAAGTTATAGGCTTCCAAGGCAAAAATTCAAATCTTTCAAGCACAAACCTACAAATGTCCTCTAACCCTAAGAGTGATTTGTAAGCCTTATGATCTGCATTCTATCCGTTTGGGGGAAAGGGATTAGAAAGGAGAGAAGACTGAATGGAAATTGTTAGCCTGGGCTGGAAAGAGGAAGGTATTTTCACACTTTCACTGCCTAAGATATAATTATCCTCATTTAACTATTTCCCAGAGAAACTCAAAAAATAAACTGGTTCTTGTTTCTATAGCAGTTAAACATCAGTTAAGATTAAGGCACAAGCCAAATAGTCTTGTACACTGATGCTAAATAGGAATCTTGCATTGATTCAGCCTGGAATCAGGTAATCATATGATATTGTGACATTGACCAGTTAGAGGATTGTATTTTGGAAGCTCCTCCCAGAGCCTTGGTTTCCACTTCTCAGCGTCAGTGTGAAAGTTAAAGGAGATGATGTAATGGGGATGTACACAGTAGATGCTCAGTAAATACTAGTTATATCCCTTTGTCCAGAAAGGCTTTTCCCATATTTGTTTCCTAAAAGTTCTTTTTAAGATTCATTGATTGATTGATTTGAGAGAGAGTGTGTGCACATGAGCAGGGGAAGAAACAGAGGGAAAGGGAGGGGGAAAATCTCAAGGAGGGGAAAAATTTCAAGCAGACTCTCACTGAGTGCAGAGCTGACTGGTGCTTGATCTCAGGACTCAGAGACCATGACCTAAGTCAAACCAAGAGCGGGACGCTTAACTGACTGAGCCACCCAGGAACTCCCTGAAAGTCTCATAAGGGCTGGGGCAAGTGCCAGTTTAAACGCCAAGACCCTTCTTAGGTGCCTGGATGGCTCAGTTAAGTGTCTGCCTTCAGCCTAGATCATGATCCCAGAGTCCTAGGATCAAGTCCCACACTGAGCTCCCTGATCCACAGGGAGCCTGCGTCTCCCTTGCCTGTGCCTCTCTCTCTCTCATGAATAAATTAATAAAATATAAATACATACATACATACATACATACATACTAAGAGCCTTCTCAATGAATTCTACCACTTTTCCTGGAGGAAACCAGGTAAACCCAGCCAGAACTTGTTCCTTCATCCCTCCTTCCTCTTTCCATCCTGAATTCACCAAAAATTCACTAAACCTGTTTCATTGTTAATTGTAGTGGGTACAATAATGACACTGTAGTTATATTTGGCAAAAGGGGAGGGTCTTATTGGTTTTATACACAAACTGAAGTATTTAATAGTAAAATGATATTAAGTCTGAGATCTGCTTAAAAATGCTCAAGAGCTCCCTCTCTCCTGCCAAAAATGTATGGGGCAGGGGGAGGAGGGGATGAAATCAGATTGACAAACATGGATAATTGTTAAAGCTGGTGGATGGGTCCATGGGATTTCATTATATAATTCTTTTGCATATACTTCAAATTTTTCATAATAAAATACAAATTATAAATGGACACCAACATAGAGAATTTAAGCAGGAACAGGAGTTATATAACAAGAGTTTTTCAGAATATAATCTCCCAAGAGTCTGAGAAAAATGGTATACTCAAAAATAGAGCTGGATTACTACTATATTTTTATACCTGAGGGAGTATATTCAAGAGATAATGACCCAAAAGAAAAACCAAGATCATAAGATGCAATTTACTGTTATTGTACCTCAATATTTGAGGTGTGTTTTAGACATCTTAAATAGGTAAGATCTGAAAATGGACAACAGAAATGAGTTAAGCCAACCATCCCCCAACCCATCTCATTTTTTAAGTGAAGAAATGGAGACCCAGAGAGATTCTGACCTTGCCTGTGGTCATAAAATTTAAGCATGGAGCCAAGGTCAGCCTGAGATCACCTAACTCTAAGGACAAATCTTGACCTTGATGAAGGTCATGATAGGAGTTCCCAGACCCTTGGTCTTCAGCAGTACTGTCCTCTACCACCCCTGAGAGGGTGACTAGCGTCTCTCATCATGGGACTCTGTGAAGGTCTGCCCATCCTTCGAACAAAGACCCTTCCCACCTGGGGTTACCAAATGAATAGGACTAAGCTGTATAATTTGTTTTTCAAGAATAAATGAGCTGGTTTGCCTTTGCTGAGAAAGCTTGACCCCTAGCCAAGGAGTGAAAGGGCTGTCCTTGAAGACATCCCAGCAAAGGAACATCCTGAGCCGACCTGGCCAGCCACACCAGATCATGCGGGTTTCTTAGACTCAGTGCTGACCCAGAGCAAGGAGACGACCTCAGACACACCGAGCTTTTAGTGATGCCTGACATCTATGGGCTTGTTGGAAGAGGGGCAAGCTCAGTTCAGCCCCAAACAGGCCACATTCATACTCTGACCAAAACAGACAGGAAGACCAGCTCTACTGCTGGTAAGCCTTGCTATCCACTCGTGTCTAGATGCAGTAAGGAAGGGAGAGCAGGAGCTCTTTGGTATAAAGGAGCACCCTTCTCTGCAGTGGGATAGAACCTAGACAGCCCTGCATGGATAGGGCCATTTTTGCCACCTCCTAGCTAGACAACCAGAGCAAGAACATTCTGAGCTTCAGTGTCCTCTGTTGTGAAATGTCTTTTCCTTCTCCAGAAACAGTTGGGCAGGGCACCTGGGTGGCTCTGTGGGTTAAACCCTCTGCCTTCGGCTCAGGTCATGATCTCAGAGTCCTGGGATCAAGCCCCACATCGGGCTCTCTGCTTGGCAGGGAGCCTGCTTCCCCCTCTCTCTCTGCCTGCCTCTCTGCCTACTTGTGATCTCTCTCTCTCTCTCTCTCTCTCTCTCTCTGTCAAATAAATAAATAAATAAAATCTTAAAAAAAAAAACAAAACAGTTGGGCAGTGATGACCAGTGATGACCCACTGAAGTGGTGGTGCCTGCTGTCACTCTCCCTGGCCCCTTGGTCCTGTGTGGAGGCTTCCTGCTTGCTGCCTGCTGTTTTTGATGTGCATGGATTAGAGAGAAACTAGTGTCTTTCAAACCACATAAAGCCAAGGGAAGTGATAATTCAATTTCAACACAATTTGTATCCTGGGCAGTTACAAATAGATCAGGGGAAAACTTGTCCCTCTTCTATCCCTGATAAGTATACAGGTGAGTGGTTGTATACTACCCCGGACCCAGAGTTCCAGAGCTGTAAAAGGCATCGAAGAGTACAACACAGCCTCCTCGGAGGTGGAATAATAGCCTAGCACATCCCATGGAAATTCAGCTTGGGAAGGCAGCAAGCAGCACTCCTGCATTGTCTGCCGCCCAGTCTAAGAGAGCCGTGCAGGCTCTAGGGCAGGACCTTTCCCACTGATGGCAGCCGTCCTCACAGCAGGGAGCAGGAAACTGCCGATAACGGCTATTTGCAATCTGCCTGCTGCAACTGATCAGGAGTAAAGGGCCGCGAAACCCTCAGCCTTCCACTCTGGCTGTTCTGAAATTTCAGTCCCACTGGGATTTAAAAGATTCAAGTATGGTCTGAAGAAAAAAAGAACCAAATTGCTAAGTAAGTAAGTTAGGGAAACAAAGTTTGGTCTGGACCAAAGAGGAAAGGCAGCCCCAAGTTTCACAGACCCTGCCACATTTCTATTTCGCCAAGGGAATCTGTTGAACAGGAAAAATGGAAGAGTCTGCCACCTAACTGGACTAGGAACGGGCCCAGGTTCTCCTGTCCCAGCCTCTGTTAGTAACACTAACGAGCTGTGAGCCAGCCCTGAGCACGCACCAACTCATTTAATAAGTTGGACAACGACAGTAAAGGAATGCACCCTTGCACCAAAATGAACCTCTTCTGGCCCATCCCGCCCTCTCATCCCCTCAACTAGACCATACTTGACTGCCAGGAAAACACATATGGGCTAGAAGCTTGGAGAAAGTTGCCGGGTTGGTATGCAAAGCCACCTCATGGAGACATGCTATTTCACTTCTCTTTTTTTAATGGCCAGGTCAGGAATAACACAAACTCATTTTTCCTTCTTTTCCTGGGCCCTGTGCTATTGCAATGCTTTACCTGAACCTTAAGATAGCACTGAAGTCTTGTCCATAAATTTAATGATGAATAAAAGGCAATAGAAAAGTAGGTGGAAGAATTTTTTTAAAGGAGAAATTTAGAATTTTAAAAGCAAGAACACTGAAAAATATCCAACTTCTTATTAGTCAAATAATCCAATTAAAACAGCAATAGAATATCTCATTCATCCATAAAATAACTAAGATTCTAACATCTGATGCTGGAATTTTGTTGGAAAACCAGAACATGTACATAACCTTGGTGAGTGAAGCTGGTAAAGCCCTGTTAGAAAGTAGTTTCACAATATTTTATCCAGTGATTATTGTGTAGCTACATACCAAATCCTTCGTATGCAGCATCTCATTTAATCCTCAAAACAACGCTAAAGGCAATATTGAACTAGATTTGCAGTAGCTCATCCAAGGTTAAGCAGAGCCAGTATTTGAATCTATCTCATTCTGAACTCCAAAGCCCAACATCTTAACCATTATAATACACAGCTTCAATACATAGTCATTAAAATCTTCACAATCCTTTGCCCGTTCATCCTATATCTGGAAATTAATGCCAACAAAATAGTAAAATAAAAACTTTATACATAAAAAGGTAGACTGGAATATTATTAATACGAGTGAAAAAATGAGGGGCGCCTGGGTGGCTCAGTCTGTTAAGCATATGCCTTGGGCTCAGGTCCTGGATTCGAGTCCCACATTGGGCTCTCTGCCCAGCAGGCAATCTGCTTCTCCCTCTCCCTCTGTGCTTTCTCTCTCTCTCTTTTTCAACAAATAAAATCTTTTTGTAAAAAAGAATGAAAAAAACGAAAGCAAATATTATATGATTATGAAGACCATCTCCATAGAAAAAGATTTAAGGTATCATATCAAGGACATAATAACCATATGTGAGGTAGGACTGTAGACAAGTTAAAAGAGACAGAAGAAAGATTGTGGTGTATTTGTACATATGTGTGTAGGCATATGAGAAAAGAATACTTGAAATATTTGAGTTAGAGTGATGGAATCATATTGTGGTTACCCCCTTCAGCTTACATAGAGAAAAGTATGCTCTGATAGCCTTTATTTTTCATGCTAATAGGACTTTATTGAAGTATAATTTACATGCGGTACAATGCACAGATCTTAAGTGTACAGTTTGATGAATCCTGATAAATATATATACTCATGAACCATCAGGCAGATCAAGATATGGAACATTTATTTCCATCACCCCAAAAATTTCCTTGCGACCCCTGGTCCAGGCCCCACACTTTCAAGAGCTCCACATCTCACCGCCCATAAATACATATGTTAAAGACCACACAGGTAGCTCTGTCACTTGAAATCCAGTGTTCCGGGCTAACAAGCATAATGCAGCCCTATACATCTACCCTCTTAACACCACTGGAGCCCCAGGGAAGTACTTTGCCACATCTCTTGGTCTATATCCTCCAAAAAAAGGCGACTGCATGCAATGCTATGCCGGTTTGTGGGCTGTGCCACGGCTGACATCAGGGACAGACACTGCTTCTGAGCGCCGAGAGGACTGGAGCAGCGGAAGTGCTTAGGTAAGAGAAGAGACGAATTACTTATCACGTCAAATCCTTCCTCTCACAGGGCATGAATGCTGCAGATTCTCACCTAATGAAATCTCACGCCCAGTACTACCAAGCATCAACCTTCTTTCTTCCTTCCGAAACGTGAATTCCTTGAACGCAATTACAACACTTAGATCACATTGACTTTAGATCACTGCTCTCAATAGAGCTCAAATTATGTGAAAATCTCAATCATAACAACAGTGCTTTTGCTGACATGAAAATCTTGCTGGCAAGAAAAAATATATCTTTTATGATTAACGATTTACAGATTACAGCTATCTATTGCGCACCCAAATTTCACAGGTCCATCAACACAACACTCATCAGACACATTCAACAATTCAATTTTGTCATCTGATTTTTAATCAGAAAATTACATTTTTTTAAATCAGAAATTTCTAATTTTCATATAAAACCACTGCTTTATACATATTTTAATTTTGTTCTTAGGAGAGTATGTTTGTACGGTAGGTAGGAAGATAAAACATATTTAACTGTGGCATGTGGGCCTCCGTTCATACTCTTGTCCCAGGCTCTGCAATATTTGTTTAAAACTGCTTTGAGAACTGGTAAGATACTACTAAGCATAGCATTTCTGTTAATATTTACCCAAATCCCTTTTCACCCTTCTTTCCTTTGCAGAGTTGATACATTTTTTTAAAAAATCCTTAATTTCTGCTAACATTTCACATTGTACCCTTGTATGAGCAAAGCTCTGCAGAGGTGGACATTTCTACGCAATGAGTTTCCTTAGCAACAGTAGCTGGAGAGGACATTCCCCTGTAGCCCTTCATAACTCCAGGACACAAGAAACTGAGCTCTGCTGCCTGGGGTATTCTGAATAAAAAGCAATCAAGGCACTGCAGGAAATTGAGAAAATCTGTGAAACTACTTAATCCCTCCTTCCCATAAGGCTCCCTGTTATTGCACTGGATTTCAAATGCTCCACCTGCATTTTAATCAATACCCTGCCCCAAGCAGTGCTTCTCAAATTATAATGGATATATAAACCACATGGGTTTTCAAATGCAGATTCTGATTTAGTAGGCCTAGGGCGGGGCATTTTAACAAGCTCTCCTGATGCTGCTGATTCAACAAAGTAAGCACAACATTGATTCCGAACCCTGAGACTATTCTTGGTCCTTTCCGGTTGCTTATGAAAATGCAGCTCAGGGAAGAAAAAAAAAGTTTTTTGGGGGGTTGTTCGCTGTCTGCTTCTCTTATCATTCAATAAAAATAATCATCTCTGTGTGTTCAAAGTATTCTTAAAACAGAGGCCTAGATGGTGTAAACTTTTCCTTCTGTGCTGACTGTGAGGTCAACATCCTGGGAAACAAGCCAGCCCTGGCCTGAGAACCTGCTTACCTCTCCTTCCTGCACACCTCCACCTCAAGCCTGACGCACTGCTCAGGGAGGGCTCCTTCATGCCTATGCCTTTCATCCTTGGCCCACTCTGGCCCTGGATTCACTACAGCTTTATGGTCTGGAAGCAGTGCCCTGGGCAAAACAATATAATATGGTACACGATGAAGGGATGAGAAGACCTGATATGACTTAATTGATATGAGTTAATCAATTAATGTTGCATTCTTCCAAAACTTTCTACACTTTCTTTCTAAAGCTCCTAGAAAAAAAAAAAAAAAATCTTAACACAAAAGAATCAAAATGGTAGGATTTTGTTTTAGCAATATGATGGATAAACAATTTTATTTTTGCTTAAGAAAAAGTCCTGAGGGGCACCTGGGTGACTCAGTGGGTTAAAGCCTCTGCCTTCGGCTCAGGTCATGGTCTCAGGGTCCTGGGATCGAGCCCCCGCATCGGACTCTCTGCTCAGGTGGGGGACCTGCTTCCTCCTCTCTCTCTGCCTGCCTCTCTGCCTACTTGTGATATCTCTCTGTGTGTCAAATAAATAAATAAAATTAAAAAAAAAAAAAGAAGAAAAAGTCCTGGAAGCTCTGGCAAACATTCCTTCCTTCCTCTCTCGATTTATTCATTCATTCAGGTATGGAAACACAATGAAAAGAACTGGACTTGCATCTGAGCTCTGCCACTAACCAGCCCCTCTATCATCAGGGTCTCCCTCTGTAAAACGGTGATGAATAATAATTATTACTATCTCCTTGGAGGGCCACTGTGAGGATTAATACTACCATTTATTGAACACTTACTGCCTACTGTACACTGTGCTACATGCTTTACATACATTATCTAACTTACTTAATTAAAATACCGTATGAAAGCAGTTTGTGTATAAGAGATTCAAGAGAAGCTAATTAAATTGATCTTTCGGTCCTTTGAGCTATGACCGCCAGGATACTACAATAGATTTCTCACAAACACCCATGCTATTGTCATGCATTGTTGGTTTGCACTGAAATTCTGCTCATAAACTGCCCTTAGTTGACCTTTCTCTCACTATGAAATAAGTCTGATAGAATTTGTTTTGAGTTCAGAAGGACTCAGGAGCAAAACAGAGATTACAATCAGGTCAAAGTACAAAAAAAGGTAGTATATGATAAAAATGGCATTTCACATGGGGCCAGAGGGAGAATATTCCACAAGTAGTGTTGGGTCAATCCGCTGGTCACAAAAGGACATCAAATACAGTGTTTAAGAGCATCACCTCTGGTACCACAATGCCTAGGTTCAAATCTTGGCTCTGCCACTTACAGCAGACTAATCTCAAGCAAGTTGCTTGACATCCCTGTGCCTTAATTTCTTGATCTGAAAATGGGGGAAATTATACTACACCCACCTGATCTAATCATTGGAAGAACTTAGTTAATATAGCTAGAGAACTTAAGAAAAATCCCTGGTATATGGCAGGTGCTATGTAAGGTTAATTTATTATTGTCAAAATGTTTAAGTATATCCATATTTTCACTTCTTGCTAAAAGAATAAAACCCAGCCAGATTAAATAATGAGACCATAAATTCCAGTCAGATTAAATAATGAAACCATAAAAATACTAGAAGAAAATGTAGGAGAATATTTTTATAATACTGGAATCACAACAGCCTTTCAAAGTATGGCAGAAATACCAGTAAGAAAAGACTGATAACGTTCATTTAAAAACCACTTTGGCAGGTCAAACAAACCTTGACCAAACTAAAAAAACAGCAACAAATTGGAAAATACACAGTATACACACTTAATGAAGGGCTTATCTTCCTAGAATATAAAGAGCAGGCTGGATAGTGCTCCCTCCCAAAAGATAAGATCATGTCCTAATGCTAATACCTGTGAACACGGTCTATTGGAAAGAGGGTCCTTGCCAATGTGACTAAGTTAAGGTTCTTTTTTTTTTTTTTTTAAAGATTTTATTTATTTATTTTAACAGAGAGAGAACGCAAGCAGGCAGAGAGGCAGGAAGAGGCAGAGAGAGGAGCAGGCTCCCTGCTGAGCAAGGAGCCCGATGCGGGACTCCATCCCAAGATGCTGGGATCATGACCGGAGCCAAAGGCAGCCGCTCAACCAACTGAGCCACCCAGGCGTCCCTAAGTTAAGGTTCTTGAGAGGAAGAGCCTATTTTGAATTATCTGGGTGGGCCCAGAACGCAATCATATGTATTCTCATAAGAGAGGGAAACGGGCGCTTGGGAGGGTGCCTGGGAGGCTCAGTGGTTTGAGTGTCCAATCTTGATTTCAGCTCAGGTCATGATCTCAGGGTCCTGGGATAGAGCCTCACAGGGCTCCACACTCAGCGGGAAGTCTGTTGGAGATTCTCTCTCTGCCCCTCCCCACTCTCTCCCTCTCTCTCTAAAATAAATTTTTAAAAAGAGAGAAAAAGATAAACAGAGAAGAGAAACAGAAGAGAAACATGTGAAGAGGGAGGTTGAGACTGGAATGTTGCAACCATAAGCCAACAAAGGCCTACAGCCACCAGAGCCTGAAAGAGCCAAGGAAATAAATTTTCCCTATAGCCTCCAGAGACCTGCACCTTGATTTTGGACTTCTGGCCTCTAAATCCATAAGAAAATAAATTTCTGCTGTTTTAAGTCATCA
The DNA here is from genome assembly GCA_028533885.1 of Nasua narica. Lineage (NCBI taxonomy): Eukaryota > Metazoa > Chordata > Mammalia > Carnivora > Procyonidae > Nasua > Nasua narica. Next base: position 121,342,982 of record CM052799.1, read on the forward strand.
AGTCTGTGGTCATTTGTTACGGTAACCACATGAAACAAACACAAACTAAGAACAGATAATTCATGCAATAAATACAGCCAATGAATGAATGTCAGATTGCAGTCATATCAGAAAGGCCTCTTAGACACTCCCAAAACCTACGTTAAGATACTCATATTTTCGGGGCCCCTGGGTGGCTTAGTCGGTTTAGTGGCTGCCTTCGGCTCAGGTCATGATCCCAGGGTCCTGGGACCAAGACCTGCGTCGGGCTCCTAGCTCAGCGGAGAGCCTGCCTCTCCTTCTCCCTCTGCTTGCTGCTCTGTCTACTTGTGCTCTCTCTCTGTCAAATAAATAAATAAAATCTTTTAAAAAAATAAAATTAAAGGGCGCCTGGGTGGCTCAGTTGGTTAAGCGACTGCCTTCAGCTCAGGTCATGATCCCGGAGTCCCAGGATCGAGTCCCATATCGGGCTCTCGCCTCTGCAGGAAGTCTGCTTCTCCCTCTGACCTTCTCCCCTCTCATTCTCAGTCTCTCTCTCTATATATAAATAAATAAAATCTTTAAAATAAATAAATAAATTAAATTAAAGTTAAAAGCCCTTTTAAACTCCTCAGTAAACTTTAAATTGTATTGAAAGTAAATTCTTTTAATATAAAATTTGGTAGTTAAGTCATTATTCCACTGAGAATGAGGATAAATAACAAAACATATGTAAAAGAAAGGCATCAATGCTCTCACAGTACCTTGTTCTGCCATATATTCTAGCCTGGTGCAACTTCCCAGGAAACAGTGGTAAGCCCTCATCTCTGCCTCTGTGATCCGCACCGAGGTGTAGGGTAAGTATCTGGGGTCTTGCTGCCTGCACTTCTGACACCAGGAAGCCATTGGATCCCAGCAAATGGTGCCACCCTGCTCTCTCTTCATTCCTTTCAGCACTGCACTATCATAAACGTGTTTAATCCTCTCTCCTGACTAATCTCACTGAAGTTCATTCAAGGTCATTTCACGGCTGAGAGTTTATCCTTTGGACTGGTGAGTGTTCACAGGATTACAGGCCCAATAGTTACTGGACTTTTTTATTTGGAAACAAGGGAAACAAAGGGATGAAGATGTGGGGTAGAGAAGGAAATCCTAGAGTCAATGAGAATCAGAATTCTTCTTTTTTACAGGAATCACAACATGAGACATACATCATGCCAGTGGGTGTTTAAAATAAAATAACAGACAGGGATAAACTTTTTAAAGGATGCTCTCAAGAAAACTTATTCCAGGCCACAATCCTCCCCTCCCTCTCTTCCAACCTCTCTATCTGCAGAGGAATAAAATCCAGAGACTTAACACTGCAGCCAATAGAAGTCGTTATCTAGGCAGACAACATGGGTTGGCACAGCGAAAGGTCAATGTTCAAGTCTTAGAGGAATGCAGAGTGCTTCCTGAACTACTTCTAAAGACCAGGTACAAGTACAATATGATTCTAAAATAAAGGATGTTCTTTGCCTGTCATAATCTGATGGACACTCCCGCCCACCCTTACTACCATTTGGGGAAAAGCGAGCTCACCGTTCAGAACTGTGCTGTGCACAGAGTGTGGTATACTCGGAGAGAGGCTGATTCTACATAATGTATTTTATCTTGGTTCTTCATGATTAATGTTTTTGTTTAGTAATGTCTTGCTCCAAGATTTAAGGAAAGGGCACAATATGAAATATCCAACAAATAATAAATGTTTGTATATAAACTTCTAATTTTTATTTGTCTGTTTCAAGCTGAAATTTGAATAAGGCTTGCAACTGGCCAAGGAAAAACTGGAAACCCTTTTTTATAAAATAAATAAATAAATGTTAATTTTTAAGCAGAAAGTAAAATTCACATATGTTGAAATACTCAAATCTGAAGTATATATTTTAATGAGTTTTGACAAATGGATACATCCATGTAACCCATACTCCTTTCAAGATATAGAATGTTTCAAAAAAAAAAAAAAAAGATATAGAATGTTTCCATCTATAGAAAGTAACTTCATGCCCCTTTCCAATCAACCCTAGCCCCCAGGCAACCGCTGAAGTGATTTTTCTTTTTTTTCTTTTAAAGATTTGATTTACTTATTAAAGAGAGAGAAGGGATATAAGTGGGAGGAGGGACAAAGGGACAAAGGAGGCTCCCCACTGAACATGGAGCCCTATGCGGGACTCCATCCTAAGACCCTGGGATCATGACCTGAGTTGAAGGCAGACACTTAACCAACTGACCCACCCAGGTGCCCTGAAGTGATTTTTCAATAGAGACTGGTTTTACCTTTTTAAAAACTTCATGTACAAGACAGGAAACAAATGTTGGCAAGGATGTGGAGAAAGGGGAACTCTCTTAAACTGTTGGTGGGAACGCAAACTGCTACAGCCTCTCTGAAAAACGGTATGGAGGTTCCTCAAGAAGTTAAAAATAGAGCTACCCTATGACCCAGTGATTACACTACTAGGTATTCATCCCAAAGACACAAATGTAGTGATCTGAAGGGGCAACTGCACTCCCAATGTTTATAGTCCACAATAGCCAAACTATGAAAAGAGCCAAGATGTCCATCAACAAATGAATGAATAAAGAAAACGTGGTATATAACTACACATACATACAATGGAATATTACTCAGCCATCAGAAAGGATGAATACCTAACCATTTACATCGATGCAGATGGAATTAGAGGGTATTATGCTGAGTGAAATAAGTCAATCAGAGAAAGACAATTATCATATGGTTTTACTCATATGCAGAACATAAGCAACAGGGCAGAGGACCATAGGGGAAGGAAAGGAAGACAGAATGGGAAGTCATCAGAGAGAAACAAAAACCATGAGACTCTTAACTATAGGAACAAATTGAGGGCTGTTGGAGGGGAGGTGGGTTGGGGAGTGGGGTAATTGGGTGATGGGCATTAAGGAGGGCAGGTGACATGATGAGCATGGGTGTTACACGAAACTAATAAATTATTGAACACTATATCTGAAATTAATGATGTACTATAAGTTGGCTAATTGAATTTAAATTTTAAAAAAACTTCATGTAATATAATCATAACGTATATACTCTTGTGTCTATCTTCTTTCTTTTAGGATAATGCTTTTCAGATTCATCCATGTTGTATCAGAAGTTCATTTATTTTTATTGCTGAGTTGTATCCCATCATATGGATGGTCACAGTTTGTCCATTCTCTGCTGATACACACTCAGGTTTTTTTTCAATTTGGGCTGTTATGAATAAAGTTGCTATGAACATTCATGTAAAGCTCTCTGTATGGACACATGTTTTCATTTCTTTTGGATAAATACTTACTAATGGTATTGCTCAAAGGAAAGGTGTCTATTTAATGTATAAGAAACTGCCAAACGTTTTCCCAAATTGGTTATACCAGAAAGTCTTTTAAGATTAGCGGCTGCTCTGTTTAGCCATCCTCAGAGCCAATTCTTTATCAGTGTTAACTGCATATGAAGTACTTTAAGAAAATACCTAAGAAATAAGAGGAAGAAATTTAATATAATTCGAGACGCTAAAACTTATGGAACCTCTTTTTTTCTCTACCATTAGGTATTGTGAACATGCTACCTCCAATTAAATGCCAAGTCTGAAAGTCCTAATACAGAGCAGCAAACAAGGCAATTTTTAAACAACAGTTTGTGATATATAGCCAAATTTCTCTCCAAAACAGTTGTGCCACTTTACATTTTCACCAACAATATGGAAAGTTATGGAGGCTCTTTTTCCTACTAAACATTAATTTCTTCACACACTCATGTAGATACGAATAGCCATGAATGCTTGGCTGGCATCACAACATCTACAAACATAATAGCCATGAATGCTTGGCTGGCATCACAAACATCTACAAACAAAATCACAACATCTACAAACATCTTTGTCAACCACATAAAAAGCAATGGCAGTGTGCACACGATTGCACACGCTCAACAATAACCATAATTATGTTTTTGCAGCTTACGCACCTCTAGGGAGCGGGCAGACAATAAAATCTTGGAAATTTTCTTTATAACATTTGAATCTCTATTATGTGACAAATCGTACAGCCCTTACAAATCCTACATTCCATGCACTGACCTTTACCATTTGGCCCAAGATCAAATATCCAATAAAGGACTATATTTTCTTTATGTTGAACAACAGAATCTAAAATAACTGGGCACTAGGTAACTCTCCTTAGAAAAAAGCTGATTATTTCAGTAGTAATGACAATGAAAGATGAATGTTTTTATTCATTCATTTCATCCAGCCTCCCTGCAAGGAAAAAAAAAAAGCTTTTTTAACACTTCCGGATTCACACCTCTTTAAAATAAAATTGTGTATGTTTTGTATCTGAGCAGCAGAATGAACTGAAGCCACCCACTTGTCCCTACCTATCAGGGCAAAATGGAGAATGAGTAGTCGCCTACAAGCTCCACAGGATCTGAATTATCCACACCATGAGAGCATCAGGTTTGTCATTTCACCACAACTAAGACCAAAGTAATATTAAAGGGAGGAATATTTTTTCCTTATACAAACTAGCTTTGTTTTCTTAAAAAAAAAAAAAAAAGTCAACATTCAAATGTCCTGATATATTCGCTGAGGAAATTAAACTGACTTTCTCCCAGAGTTTGCCTGGGGGCAAAGGGAGCAACAGGACTCTGGGTGGTGGAGCTCTCAGGGCCACCGCACTCCATCAGTTGACCTAGGGGCTGCAAGGACTGCCGACCGTCTCATCTTCCTGGTCTTCCCCTTTTCTAGAGGAGCAGAGACACCTCGCTCCCTCCGAGTCAGAGAAAGGGGGCCTGCCATATCCAGTTACATACATGGGGAGGAACCCCTAGAGAAAGCATGCTGAATAGATACGGGGTTCCCACTGGGGAGTGGGACCGAAGTTACAGGGGACAAGGAGATTTTGACTTACAACTTCCCACCCGTCTGTAGCACTCGCAATTTATATGAAAAGCATGGATTACTTTCATGAGTAAACTTAACATATGCTAACAAAGATTTTTAAAAACGATTTTGTCTGGGTTACTCCATATTCCTAGCTTTCTAACACGCCCCCGATACTATTTTTAGAGCACTGCCTTTATAAACCATTATAAATTTTACTGACCACTCTGGCAAAATGCTGATGGTTGTTAGAGCTGAGTGATGAGTAAGGTTTGAAAGACTATTCTATTTTTGTGATTGATTGATGGATAGATTTGTTCAGGAAGAGAGAGAGAGAAAGAGTGCAAGGATGAGAGGGCTGGGGAGCAAGGAGAAGGAGAGAGAGAATCTTAAGCAGGCTCCACTCTCAGTAGCACAGAGCCAACCTGGGGCTTGACCTCACAACCCTAAGATCATGACCTGAGCTGAAATCAAGAGACTGGTGCCTAACCTAACCAACTGAGCCACCCAGGTGCCCCTTTTGTGGTGTCTTAAAAGTTTCATAATTAAGGAGTACCTGTGTGGCTCAGTTGGTTAAGTGTTCGACTCTTGGTTTTGGCTCAGGTCATGCTCTCAGGGTCATGGATCCAAGCCCCACGTTAGGCTTCATGTTCAGTGCAGAGTCTGCTTATCCCTCTCCTTCCCTCTCTGCCCCTCACCCCACTAAGATAATAAATAATCTTTTTTAAAAAATGATTGACAGAAAAAGGGAATTTCTCCTAGAAGATATTTAAAGATTATTATGTAGCGATAATCTAAATTATGTGAAACTGATATAAAAATAAACAAGAATATAAATAGAAAGACCTAGAAACTGACTATAAATTCTAAAATAACTTATGTAGAGAAGGAGGCATTATGAATTAATGAAGGAATATTTAATAAATGCTACTGAAAAAATTTAGTTTCACTTCCTATCAGAAATACACTTAAAGATTTAAAAACAAAAGTCAAAAATAAATAAAACCATTAAAAATATTAAAATAAAACTCATGATTATTTACTTATTCTTAATTTGAGACAGGATACAAAAGCAATAGAAGAAATCAGAAATAAAAGGTTTATAGATAGGACTACATAAAACCTTAAACCCATTATATGTTAAAAGTCATCAAAAACAAAATTATAAAATAAAAGCAAACTGAAAAATAAAAAAAATACCTACTACAAACTTAATCAAGGCTTAATATATTTAACACTGAAAAAAAACCTACACAAAAATATCTTAATCCACAAAAACAGACAAGTCACAGAGCAAAAAATAAGTAATCTTTTAAAAATAAAATAAAATAAAATTTGTTCTTAAACCAATATACAGTATAATTCACTCCTCTTGGCATACAGTTCTGAGTTTTGACAAATGCATAGTCATTTAACCTTTGCCACAATCAGATAGGGAATAGTTCCATCATTCCCTTATAGTCACACCACCTCTTTGCCCCCTTAACCCTGGGCAACCACTCCATTCTAATAGTTTTACCTTTTCCAAATGCCATATAATACGGCATTTAGTATGTACCTTTTGAGTCTCCTATCTTTCCTTAGCATAATGTATTTGAGATTTATTCATGGTGTTGTATCAATAACTTCTTTTCATTGTTGCATATTCCATTGTACAGATGTGCCACAAATTGTTTACCCATTCCCCAGATGAGAGACATTTGTGCTGTTTCCAGGTTTTAGGGTTTAAGAATCAAGCTGCCATAAACATTTCCATACAGATTCTTGTTTTCTAAGTGACCATACCATTTTACACCCCCACCAACATACTATGTGGAAGATCCAGACCCTTCTCATCATCACATGAATTGGTACTGCCATTTTTTAGCCACTCTAATGGGCATGTGACTTCCCTGATGACTACTGATGTTGAGTGTATTTTCCAATGCTTATTTTCATCTGTGTATCTTCTTTGGGAAAGTATCCATTCAATTTTTTTTAGCCATTTTTAAATTGGGTTGTTTGATTTTCACTTATTGTTGAGTTTGGGAGTTCTTTATATATCCTGGATAGAACTCTTTTGTCAGATATATGATTCACAATTTTTTTCCCCAGGCAGTTATGTTTTCATTCTCTTAACAGTGTTTTTTGCAGAGCAAATATTTTTAATTTTGATTAAGTTCAATTAGATTTTACATTTTGATACATGATCCATTTTTTTTAAAAGATGTTATTATTTATTTTGGAAGAGAGAGGGAGGGAGAGGGCACACATGCAGGAGTAGAGAGGAGGGGGGTAGGGAGAGGGAAAAAGAGACAATCCCAAGCAGGCTTCCTGCTGAGCTGGATCCTGACCCCAAAGCCAAAGCCGGGTCTCCATCTTGTGACCCTGAGATTATGACCTGAGCAGAAAACAAGAGTCAGTGCTTAATTGACAATATTTCTGGATTCTTTATTCTGTTCCATTTTGTCTATCCTTTCACCAGTACCCCACCATCTTGATTACCTTGCTTTATAGTAAGTCTTGAAATTAGGTAATGTGAGTTTTCTAACTTTGTTCTTTTTCAAAAGATTTTGACTATTATAATTATTTTTGCCTACTATAGCACCTTTCACGGATTATAAATTTTAGAATCTGTAGTTGATTTCTACAAAAAACAAACTTGATAGACTTAGGACTGGAGTCATGTTTAATTTATAGACCAATTTGGGGAGGATTGACATTTTAAAATTGACTCTTCCAAACCTTAAACACAGACCATGTTTTATTTGTATCAACCATTTTTAAAGCCACATAATGTTCATTCCTTTCTCATTTCTTCCACTTATTTTTTAGGTTATACCACAAAGCCATAGGAAATGATGAACATGATCTTTCTCTTTAAAATCTGGTTTGGTTTTCCTATGGGGCCAGAGAGAGAAGATGCTCATGCCACACCTGAAGGGCAGTGGTGAAGTGTGAGTAGTGGAATTTTCCTTCTCATCTCTGCACCATTTGTCAAGGTCTAAATCCCATTTTACAGCCTGAGGGATTTTTTTTCCTCCTTTGTAAGCAAAGCTTCTTTTGGTTGCTGGAGGGATAAATAACCGCAATGGAAACAAAATGGAATGAAAAGTAGAGGGATGTGGGTAGGGGAGTTTAGAAGGACCATCTTTCTAGTCCAGTCCTGTACCAGAGCTTTCTCACCAGTGAGGGAGCAAAAAAGAAGAAAGAGAAGGGAGCAAGGCGGGAGGGAAGAAGCCAGTGAAATGGTGACTCCAGGGGCCTCTGAAATCGGCTTAACATCTGCCTCCCCTGTTCACTGTAAGGTCCAGGAGGATACTTGCATTCCCCGTCCCTGGGGAGCAGCAGTGGGGATGCAGCAGGGCAGGTAACCAGGTTCTGGCTCTCACAGGGGTCACAGTTGCTCCTTCACACCCCGTCCCCAGTACCTGGCCTCATGCCCAGTCCTGGAGGCCTCAGTAAATGTGGTTTGTCTCAAACTGGGTCTTACATAAGGAGACAATGGCAGAAGAACCTCTTTCCCCTCAGTGACTTAATTCTAGCCTCCTTGGATACAGAAAGAGAAAAGGGCTAAAATGAATTTAGACTGATCTGATAACAGATAAAACAAACAAATAAAAAGACACACAAACCAAAACCTGGGCTGAACAATGATCTGGGCTCAGAAAACTGGACAAAGAAATCCAGAGGTAACTCTTGTAGGCTGGGCGAGACCAATGTGCTCTAACACCTGGGGCCCCTGTAGTTTGTCCACCTGCGTATACTTTGTGCTTGGCTCTCCCTCATAGTAAAGTCCTCTAAACACAGGGGCTCTTCCGTACTAAATAAAAATACCTGTACATGCTGTTACCTTGCCATTGTAACTGGGGGTTATAACTTTATTGTCCTTTTTTTCCCTAAGACTCTGCTGGTTAGCACTGGAAGTACAAGTAGACAGCACTCCTAAAAATTTCTTCCTTTACAAAGGCTTATTCCTGTCTAAGTGTTACACATTTATTACTTTTGCTTACTTAAAGATTATAAAGTAAATCTTCACATTTTAAATGGTAGTTTTCTTTGGAAGAAAGTGACTATTAAAAAACGAACATTTCAAGTGGCTGGTAAAATATTTACACTCAAGGGACTAATGCTTTTAACTTCCATTAGGTTTTTCAGGAGATTTTTAAAACTCACTAATAACACATTTATCATTTACTGGTTTATATACCCTTCTGTAATGAGAAATTAAACCAAGGCCTTGAAGCCAGCCAAACCTGACTTTTAATTCCACTCAGTATGACCACGGACAAGTTTCTTAATCTGATTAACCCTCAAATTTCTCCTCCATAAAAACGGACTGTACTTCTGACTAAATTTAATGAAATCGATAGTGTGCATAAAGCACAATATGTGACATTACGCAGATATAAAATAAATGGCGATGATATCATTTTTTAAAGATTTATTTATTTGTTTACTTGACAGAGAGAGAGCATGCACACAAGAACAGGGAGCCTCATGTGGGTCATGACCTGAGCCGAGAGCAGATGCCCAGCTGACTGAGCCACCCAAGCACCTGACAACACCATTTTTAATATTGTTTCCATATCCTCTGGCCTCTACAACTTCTCTGCCCCAGAGAAAGGATCTGTATACAGGAGGACAGAAAGTGAGGTACCATCTATAGATCTACCTTCCAGCTTAAGGCCATTCCTTCTTTCAAGGTAAAGCTTCAAGCCTCTCAGTTGCCCAGCGAGGTCTACGCAGAGAATGGAGTAACCTGTTTACCAGCGCAGTTACCAGAGGCAGCCATTCCCTTACCCCACTCAATTAGAAAGCTTTCCCCACTCTACTCTACTACCTAAATCCTCTCCTTCCTTCCAATCCAGCTCAAGTCATACATCTAGTATACAGTTTTCTTGAATCACAGAGGTTCACAACTTCAGCCTCCAAACAGCTCGTGGGCTGTAAGCCCGCCACAGAGCCTTGCTCGTGGTCCGCACTCTCCGGAAAACTGTTCCCTCTCCACCAACCTGACCAGTTGGCTTCTTGATGTAGTTGTGGTGCCTGAGTAACTAGGTGGCCACACAAAGGCAGTGGGCCTTGGGATATAGCCCCAAGAAAGAAGCAGCACAGTGCCCATAGGGAATGGTTTCTATTTTGCCCAAGGCTAGCCCTTAAAACCGTCCAAATATTTTATACTCTTACTGATTCTAAAGGTTGAAAGCGCCTTCCAAGTTATTACACTTGTTCTGAAAAGTGAGTGCACAGTTTAAAGCCCTCTTCTCGGGGCGCCTGGGTGGCTCAGTGGGTTAAAGCCTCTGCCTTCAACTCAGGTCATGATCTCAGGGTCCTGGGATCAAGCCCCGCATCGGGCTCTCTCCTCGCAGGGAGCCTGCTTCCTCCTCTCTCTCTCTGCCTGCCTCTCTGTCTGCTTGTGATCTCTCTCTCTGTGTGTCAAATAGATGAATGGAATCTTCGGAAAAAAAAAAAAAAAAAAAAAAGCCCTCTTCTCTGGGGACTTCTTCCCCATTCCAAGACCAAACCAATTTCTGAACCCACAGCTGACACAATCAGAAATGCCTAAGTTTCCTCTGAGCTGGGCCAACCAGGCTCTCCGGAGAGAGAGGGTGTGTACAGAGAGATCCAGAGACTGAGAATCAGTTAGTGATTGTCTCTAGATCTGGAAGGGGATGTCACTGGAGTGGCCATATGGAGTCCATACTCACTGATAAAAGGACAGAGGGCTACTCTGAAGAGTGAGCAGAAGAATGTTACAGACCAGAGAGAAGCAGAGACCAGACTAGGTAACACCGGGGAGAGATGTCCAGCCACCTCAGTTTTTGACTGTACATCTTGCTTATGGGGCCCACGGAGCTTCCTGCTCTGAGGGTCCTATACTCCACAATCTGGAGAGTATGCAACACTCGAGTAATAGTGGTCAGGAGCTCAAATTCTGGAGCCAAATCTGCCTGGGTTCAAAGCCTGGCCTTACAACCACTAGCAGGATGCTACAAAACAATTCTGTCCTCTGCTAATTTGAGTTAAATATACATATCTTTAGTAACCTCAGTGTGTTAAATTCCAAAATCTCTAAAGCTTAGTATAATCATTACTGCCTAATAGTAGGAAATAAGTAAGGAATAGTAAGAAATAAGCTTGAATTCAGTTAAGTCTATGAAAATGAGATAGTCTTGCTTTTTAGATTCATTAAAATCAATCAATTCCTACCTTTTAAAATAAACAGAAAAAGAACCTATACCCATTTGGGAAGAGCTAGTCCATGGTGTCAGACTAGGCTCCGAGGTTCTCTGGCTGGGCCATACTCACTAACTTCTAGAGGGAAACAGACATGACAACAGCCTTACCCTTCAGGAAAAATTCCAAGAGAAGCAGGACCGTTTCCATTTTGATCCTCGATGATTTTAACTATTCCGGCAGACACTTTTACATTAGCTACATTAATTATTAATTCAGCAGAAATTTCAGACTACTTGAAGCACTTTTTAAAAATAGGAAACACAGATGGGTCTTTATAGCACAAATGTAGGTCCCTGGCCAAGGCAGGTGAAGGGAGGCCCTGTAAGGGGGCCAGGCATCCAACAACTGTGCCTAACACCCCTGATTCCCTGACATGAGAGACCCCTGTGCTTAGCTGATTCTTGGATAACAGATGGGAGGAAGCATTTTCATCCATCTGAGCACTCTTAAAAATGAACTGCAGTTTTTTTAATATTCAAGATCCCCAACACCTGGGAAAACAAAAAGAAAAAAATTTGAGACCCAATTTACTAATATAGTTTGCAAAGTTCCTGGTAGCTTGCCTGTAACAACACTGTGATGAAAGGAGGCTATGTTAATGAAGCACATTTTCCCTGTGAAATATACACAAGGTGAAAAGCCAAGGAGACATTCTGCTTTCCCCCTGGAACCCAGAATGTTAGAAAAGAGCACTCACTCTTACCCTAACAACAAGAAAAGGCCAGATAAACTACAAAATTATAACCTGTCCAGAACCTATATAAACAAAAAGAAATCACCTAAAAGATTTAAACAAATTGTGGAAGGTTTAAGTATAGGCTAACATGAGCCAGGATGCAAAGGGAGCTCCCAGCTACCTGCAGGCTCTTTTCCCTAGAGTGGTTACAGGGTGGGAGTCTAGACAGAGCCTCTGTCGGGAGGGCAGACCTGGAGGAGGGGAGACGCCCAGGAAAAGCACATTTCTCCCTATGGAAAAAGCCTTCCGATGCTGGAGGGAAGCAGCCTACCCTTTAACTGGACTCCAAGGCACAGGTGAAGAGCCACTGCAGCTTGGAAGATTAAAAGAAAACACACAGAAATCCCTACTTCTGGGGAGGCATAGAATTCCCAAAGTTCTCTGCCAAAGAATATCTGCCCAAAAAATCTGGCTCAAATTATTTTGAAGCACTTGTAAACACAGCTCAGATCCAGTGCGTCCTGTGACTTTATTCCATCTCTACACTGACAACAGAAAGTGGAACAGTAGCCCCTCACTGCAGGATGGCTTCACCATCTCCAAAGTGCACCGCATGAGAGGCAGGCTCTTCAAGGGCTTTGACTTTCTCTCTAGCACACCCGGACAGCCCAGGCTCATGCCAAAGAGAGAAGCAAGGACAGTGGCTGATTCTTAGGAGGACAGCTTATTCCGCCCTCACTCAAGGCTGCCATTCAAATTCCTGCCACTGCCACAGTGAAGGCCCAGAGTCCAGAGGCCTTCTCATAACCTCTGCCACCCGTACCTCCCTTCCTCTGCCATGCTGGCCCCACTGCTTGACCCTGCAGGCATCGTTTTTTCAACCTGTGCCCTGCAGAGCAAACTTGCACCATTCATGCTGCAGTTTATAGCAAGTACTAGGGGGATACTGGTAGAGTGTTCCTCTTGACTAGACTGTAGGGGCCAGAAAACACTCCTTTTCATGCTTCTCCTGCTAGTCCATAAAGCAAACAATTGAAGTCATTCTATACTCATGGAGTATCTTTTGCTCCAATCCTCAAAGGATTTCTGTTTAACCACTTTCACCACATAGGATCATTCCAACTTGTAAAATAAACAGAGGGACTGATAAAAGTATCACACTACATTAGAGATGAGGAAATTCAGGGAATAAAGACATTCTTTCCATCCAGTTAAGCATGTGATTCTTGATCTCCTATAATGGGTTTAATTTAGCCTACAAGGCCATAAAGCAATCTTAGTCAGGATTTCTACCCTTAAGTAAGACAAGCCTATGTTATTAGAAAAGACTTTAGAACATGTTCAACCAACAGCTAAAATACATATCAGGGGACGCCTGGGTGGCTCAGTTGGTTAAGCAGCTGCCTTTGGCTCAGGTCATGATCCCAGCGTCTTGGGATCCAGTCCCGCATCGGGCTCCTTGCTCCGCAGGGAGCCTGCTCCTCTCTCTGCCTCTGCCTGCCTCTCTGCCTGCTTGTGTTCTCTCTCTGTTAAATAAATAAATAAATAAATAAATAAATAAATAATCTTTAAAAAAATAAAATAAATAAAATAAATTAAAATAAAATACATATCGGTATTTGGAACAAAGAGAAAAATCCAAGCTAGACTGTAATCAAATGCTCAAAAACACGTATGAGATGGATACCAACTATTATAGGGGTTCGGAAAATACAGGGAGGCTGGGCCTGGCCTGGCCCATCCTACAAAGGGCTCCTGGGGAGGCCAGTCTTGAGGGAAGCCCTGGAGATTCAGACAGGCAGGCAGAGCATTGCTGGTGAGAGTAATCACAAATGGGACATAGACAGAAGAAGGTGAGACCCAAGGAGGCTAACAGGTAGGTGGATCCAAGGAGGATGCTTTCCAATCACTGAAATAGAGCAAACAAAAGAAAGAGCTTTTTCATGAACACTGCCAGGTACGGAGCTAAACCTAAGGATATAAAGAGGAATGAGACATCTCCCTGCCCTCAGGGAGCAGACAATGGGGTGGCGAGGCAGAAATCCTTCCCCAGTACCAAATTAACATAAAAACCCAGGTAGTTTTTTTTTTTAATTATTTTCAAGCAGCAGTAAGAATTTCTGCCTTGATATAATAGAACATAGACTTTGAAATCAAATCTGACAGATCCTGGGGCACCTGGGTGGCTCAGTGGGTTAAAGCCTCTGCCTTTGGCTCAGGTCATGATCTCAGTGTCCTGGGATCGAGCCCCGCATCGGGCTCTCTGCTCAGCGGGGAGCCTGTTTCCCCCTTTCTCTCTGCCTGCCTCTCTGCCTACTTGTGATCTCTCTCTCTCTCTCTCTCTCTGTCAAATAAATAAATAAATTCTTTAAAAAAAAAAATCTGACAGATCCTGACTCTACCTCTTAGTAACACTGTGGCTTTAAGCAAATTACTGAACTTGTTTTTTAATTCTCAGTTTTGACATGGTTCAAAAGGAGAGTAATAACGCCTACTTTCCAGAGCTGTAAAGATACAAAGGCCTAGCACTCAATAAATTTGGCCAATATTTCTAAATGGTTAAAGTTGAAACACTTCTTGTACTTTTTAGTTTCTTGCTTGAAATCTGTCCTTTGGAAAGGTTGTTAACTCCATGGGTTTTTTCAAGGTCAGACTATGTAGAATCCTGGTCAGGAGGCCAGCAGTGAACTGGAAGACTAAAGCTTTAGTAGTGTAACTGTTGAAAGCAAATCAGACTCCCTGACTAATAAGCTCAGTCATAACTTACAGACACTCTGGAAATAGAAGCCATGAGTGAGAGGTCCTCTACAAGACTAGGAAGATGAACAGTTGCTGGCAGCAATACTCCCCTCTCCTGTGCTTTTATAACCTGCTACCACCAGTGGGAAGACCTTGAGGGTGCCCCAAGGGCCAAGAGTCAGCAACATAAAGGCAGTTGGGTCCTGCTTCTGAGTTTTGCTTTTGGCACTGCAAAGGAGAAAGCAAAGAAGTCACCCCAGGTGGTGAGAACATACTCTTCTCTAAAGCATCATGTCAGGATTAGCCTTCAACCCTCCTAGAACAGTCTTCCACAAGAAGGTGGGTGCCAAGAGGAAGAGAAGAATACTGATGTTGTCTATGATGTACTAGGACAAAGGACAAAGTAGATGATGCTGTCCTTGTATCTAAAGCCATTCTCATTATCCCTTCTTCTCAAGTTTCTCCCTCCAACAGGTAATAGGCATTTACAAGGCACTATTTACACATTCATCTTCTACCCAATCCTGTGAGATGGGTATTATTATCTGCATTTTACATATGAGTGAACCAAGATCTGGAAGCAAAATGATGGACTAAAGCTATTTGCTGGCAAAGACTGTGCACAGCCTTAGGTCACATCTGGAAAGGCAGGAATCGTCATTGACATTCTTCATATTAGAAAAGATCACCTCCAGAATCGGTATTGTCTAGACACTGATTCTAAGAAATTCTAATTTAATAAATGACCATTTTCTATAATAGGGATAATTGTCATCATCATGACAACATTTCGGTTAATACATGCTTGGTATCCTTCACCAAAAGCTGGCATTTCAGATCATAAACACAATGGCATCCGTTCAGTCTTTAGCGCACCGCTATATATATGAGTAAATCCTATGCCTGACACAGGTTACCAATAAACTGAAATCCCACTGCTCTTCCTACCACCCCAATATGGACAACTGAAAGGCATTAGTCACAATATATATCACCAATGCTCGGTGGAGCAACGAGCTAGCTAGTCTTCAAGGTTGCAACTATGGTAGCAGAAAATCTCCTTCAAACCATGCCCCAACCCCAAGATATCTGCATCCTAATACCCAGACACCATGTAGGCCAGGCTACATGGCAAAGAGAATTAAAGTTGCAGATGGAATGAAGACTGCTAATCAACTGACCTTAAAATAAGGAAGGCCCAGTGTAATCACAGGAGTCCTTAAAAGTAGAAGACAGAGGGCGCCTGGGTGGCTTGGTGGTTGGGCGACTGCCTTCAGCTCAGGTCATAGTCCAAGAGTTCTGGGATCGAGTCCCATATCAGGCTCCCAGCTCCATGGGGAGTCTGCTTCTCCCTCTGACCTTCTCCCATCTCATGTTCTCTCTCTCTCTCAAATAAATAAATAAATTCTTTAAAAAAAAAAAAAAAGTAGAAGACAGAAGCCAAGGGGCGCCTGGGTGGCTCAATGGGTTAAAGCCTCTGCCTTCAGCTCAGGTCATGATCTCAGGGTCCTGGGATCAAGCCCCGCATCGGGCTCTCTGCTCAGCGGGGAGCCTGCTTCCCCCACTCTCCCTGCCTGCCTCTCTGCCTACTTGTGATCTCTCTCTCTGTCAAATAAATAAAAAATCTTTAAAAAAAAAAAAAAGAAGACAGAAGCCAAAGGAGAAAACCATGGAGGTGGCAACACAAGAAAGACTAGCCAGATGTTACTGGCTTTTGGAGCAAGATGGAGAAAAGGGGCCACAAGCCTAGGAATGCAAGCAGCTTCTAAAAGCTAGAAAAGGCAAGAAATAGGATTCTCCCACAGCACCTTCAGAAAAGAATGCTGCCCTGCTGACACCTTGATTTCAGCCTGGTGAGACCTGCGTCAATGTCTGAGCTACAGAACTGTAAGCTCAGTGCTGTGCTGTTTTAAGCCACTAAGTTTGGGGTGGCTTTATTACAGCAGCCATAGAAAATGGATACAGCAACCAATGCTTCCATTCTTCATAGTTGGGCATGTCGATCCTCCCATCAAGAGTAGGAAGTTGTGCCCCCTCCCCTTGAATTTGGGCTGGGCCTGGGACCATCCTGACAGAAGAACTTGGAAGTGACTTCACAGGACTTGAAGCCCAGTTATTAAGAAGTCCTGGTAGCTTCTGCTTCATCCCTATCAGAGACCTGAGCTTCAAGGTAAGAAGTCTAGACTACCTTGCTGGAGAAGGGCCACATGGAGAGGACCTGGAAGATGAGATGCCACCATGGAAAAAGAGACCACATGAAGGAGGTGCCACCCACACAGCCCCAGCTACTGCCCCAGTTGCCATCTGATTACAACCACTTGGGGGGATCAGTTTGTCAGGTATTTTTTAAATTACAAAAAGGTATGAAATTTTGTAAAACACCTTTTCTGTCTCTACTGAGATGATTATGTGGTTTTTGTTCTTTATTCTATTGATAAAGTGTACTACATCAATTGATTTTCGTATGTTAAGCCAGCCTTGCATTCCTGGGATAAATCATATATGGTCATGGTGTATAATCCTTTTTATATGTTGCTGGATTTGGTGCTAGTATTTTGTTGAGGCTTTTTGTATCTACATTCATAAGAGATTCTGGCCTATAGTTTTCTATTCTTGTAATGTCTTTGTATGATTTTGGAGCTATAGAGCTCATACAGTGATTTTGGAGCTATAGAGCTCATATTCTTGTAATGTCTCAAAGTATGTATGTACAATACTTGCCTGATAAAATGAGAAGTGTTCCCTCCTCTTCTATTGTTGAGAAGGGTTGGGAACAATTGGTATTTATTCTTCTTTCTATGTTTGGTAGAATTTGCCAGTGAAGCCATCTGGTACTTCACAACTTTTTTTGATTCTGAAATTCTGTAAATGAACCAGTGTGATTTTATAGTCTAGAAAAAAGGGTAATGATATTCCTACTTGTGTACTGCATGGGTTTAACATGTCTGAACACTTTTCACATGTTAGCTGCATATTTTTTGAGGGTATCCAACAAACTAACAAAATTCAAAGGAGGTCCCCACAGTGAAAGACATCATATGAAGAACATTAAAAGGGCTTAACGTTTACTTGAAAAATGGGATTTAGGAGGCAAGAGTTATCCACAAACACTTCAGAACTGCCCTTAAAAAAAACTGTCTGGAATTACTCAAGGTCCATCCCAAGGCACAACAAATCATTCACTTATTCAGCAAACATTTATTCTGCATCTCCTTAGAGGGACACCGTGTTAGGTAACGACAGGTTGATAATATAGAGTCTAGGAGCAGAGATAAGACCAGCACACAAAAACTAACTAACCATAATAATACAAAGGAGAGAATGAGAAGTGTTATGTGAGTAGAACAAAACCTACTTTGGAATTCAGCAGCCTGAGTCTTTATTTCCCACTGGCAAGATCAGAGATACCTGGAGAAGGAAGCACCGAGTTGGGCCTGAAAGGTGTTTACTATTTTTGTATGGAGATATTTAATGAGGGGTCATTCCAAATGGAAGGAAAGCAGACACAAAAATTTAGAGGTGGAAAGAGTCAGACAAATATAGTGGAACGAAGCTAAAGAAATGAATAGCCCAAACTAACCAACCATACATGTAGAAATAGTAATTATTGGGGGATAAAACCAAAAGAGTGCCGAATAAAGTACAAAGAGCTCATACTCCAGGCTACAGACAATGGCTATGTACAGGTATTACTAAAGGTTTTAGGGGGTTCCAGGGTGGCTCAATCAGTTGAGCATCTGCTCCTTCTCCCAGGATGGAGCCCAGCATCAGTCTCCCTGCTCAGCAGGGATTCTGCTTCTCCCTCCTGCTCTGCCCCTCCCCCTGCTCATGCTCTCTCTCCCTCTCTCAAATAAATAAGGGTTTTAGAAAATACAAGTGCTATGTGTTCATTCCTGGTATAAGTTAGAGGCAAACACAGGAGAGGCGGAAGGTTTACACAATGGTTAGGAGGAATGAAGCCCTGAAGCAGGTCACAGGAAGGTCGCAGTGGGAATGGACATTAGGAGAGAGATCCATGAGATATTTCAGAAACTGAATCAACAAATTCCAGACCTGAATTGTCAAATCTAAGGGACTGTGAAAACAGAGCAGAAATCTCAGCTGGAGGAGGAACTGGCTGGGGAGACAGAGGTGGCAGAGTGAATATGGAAGCACAATATTATTACCCAGATGAGTGTATAGGATAGAACGAGGGGAATGTTCTAACCTATGGTCTTGCTCCCAGCACTTCTCAATCTTTTCCCAACTCCTCACACCCCTCGGGCTGCTCACCCAGAAAATGCCTGAAAAGAAAAGTCAAACACTGAGCCAATCCACCCTAGCAGATGCTACGTTACTCAGTAAGACTGGTTACTCAGTGAGACTCTCCATGAAGGTAAAGGCTGGCTGCCCCCTCAATCAGATCCCCAGACAGACATCTGAACAGTTGCCTTCTGGACCTAAGCCCACCATTCATTACCTCTGAAACTTTAAAAGATGAACTTTCTAAGTCTCAATTCCTTCATTTGTAACATAAGGATGATAACCTATTTCACAGGTTTGTGAGATTACACTGGAGGATACAGAACGCTGCAAGACACACGAATGCCAGAGGTCATTAAAAGCTCTCTGAGAGCAGAAACTACAAAAAAATTCATGTCTGTATCTTTTATGGAGCTATAGTAAAAGAGGGAACAAGATAGGCAAGAAAATACCAGAGCTTGGGCCCCAGAGGCAGCCTGGCATTAACCAAGGAATACTGCCTACTACATCTTCGAGAAAATCCTACATCCAGAGAAATAAGAGGGACCTTAATAATCATCCATATCTACCCCCTCCTTTAACAGATGGGACGTTTCATGCTGAGAGAGGCCCAGTGATCTGCCCAAGATCTTTAGTGGCATATGGGAATATGACCAATAACACATTACAGTTTAGATGGTGCTTTTACCCACATCAGCTTACAAATAGGCTTTGAGCTGGGTAGGAAAAGATTCTTAAAATTCTCATTTTTAGCCTGTGGTTGAATGATTTGTCCAGGAAGGATTCAAATCCAGACAGTCATACCCCCCCCCCCCAGTCCTCGCTCTTTCCCTACACCACAACTTCATGCATATGCACAATTTCAAGCACAATCATTTAAGCATTCAGTATATTTCAAACTCCAAATTGTTTGTTTCATCCTGCCTCCAGCAACATTTCACATTCAGCCTTCCCTGTTAGGATTCTATCGACCTTTTGTCTTAAAGAAAAACCAGTTCGGCAGCCACGCTGGCACCAGAAACATTTTTTTAAATGAATCATCAAAACTGGGTCTTTCCAGATAAATCACCTTCACAAAGTATATCCCCACATGTGTATCATTCAAGATATATATAATTATTGCACTAAATACACTGGCCTAGGGTGCTCCAAGAGCAATGAAACTCATTAATTGAAGCAATATGTAATATATAAATACTAAGAAGGCAGTTTTAGCAAATGGACAGAAGTGTTCTGCACACTAAAGTCTTTACTAAAGTAAAGACTTCCTGACTTTAAAACTAATTTGCATTATGCAAGGGTATCAACGTTAAGGGACCGACATTGAAAATTACGCCGCTAATTCTAGTCCTCTGCATCCAAAGAATCTCTATCTGAATGTGTTTTTATGTGGAGAGGTCCAGGGAAGGAGTGAGGGAAGAAAATGCTAAGAAGGAATCAAGGTACCACTGACTCAATGTCCTCTTTACTAAACAGGGCCTGTCCTTCCACTACAACCCTTATTTCAGGAGCAAGGCATGCATGTTCTGCTGTACCGTTTTAACTCAACCGAAGAGGATTAACATTGCTCAGTCTCCTAAAGGCTTGTCATCCAGGGGTCACCGCGAGTGTGCTGACATCTCCGGGCGGTCCTTCCAATGGGCGGGGGCGCCAGGCTGCGTGCCCTCTACCGTAGCCTACGTTTCACTACGGAAGCTTGTGGACAAGCCTCTGCCGTCGTAATTCCAGCAGCTGCTGGAAAGCACCGGCACTCGTTCAAGTTTCCTCTCCTTTCTCGTTATCTCGTAAATGGCGACACAACTCCCCACCCTCGCCGGGTCAGCGTGGGTAACGGATCCTAACAGCCCAGCAGCCCTCAGGGGACTAGGCACCTGCCCGACGAACGCACCTGCCCCTCCTCCGCCCCCGCCCCGCCGGGCGTGGAGAACCCCTGGGATGCCTGGCACTGGCCGCCCCCAGCAGCCGCGAGGCCGAGACGCCCGGCCCGCACCCCACCGCCTTCCCACGCAGCGCGCTGCCCGGGGGGCTGCGGACGAGCGCCGGGAGGAGACCCGCCCCAGAGACTACGCCCCCACCTCCATTAACAAAACGCAAGGGGGTAAAAAAGCTCCATTTACCGACATGAGTGATCACTGTGGCCAGTCGCCGGCTGAGCTCCTGGGGGGCCATTTCTTCCCGTAACCAAAGTAGCATTTCACCGAAAAGCCACTCAGTATGTAAACAAAACAAAGCAACACGTAAGTGTTTCTGCTGCTGTTAAGGATGGTGTTTCAAAGACATCTCCTTCCCGAAGATGCGCTGCCCTCACACTCTTCCTCGCTCTCTTCAGGCACAAAACGAGTCACTCCCAGCCCAGGCCAACTTTCCTGGGCCGCTCGGCCCGCCACGCCCTTTAGGGGATTGTCTCAAAGATTAAAATCCAGCGGCTTTCCCAATGTAATGTCTGGCTTTCAGAGAGAGGGCAATGGCAGTTGTGGCGGTAACAAAAGCAAGTCGCCCCAAATCTCGCTGCAACCGCGCGTCGGGCTTCCTCCGCCGAGGGAGCGCACGAGTCTCGGGATTTGCGGTCCCGGTAGGTCGGGTCTTCGGCGCCGCCTTCCGGTAGGGTCGGGAAGAAGGATGCTCTGCCAGCACGCGGAGGAAGCGCGGAGCCTGCGCTCACCCGCACGGAGCGGCGGAGGAGCAGACGAGCGGAGGAAGGGGGTGCGGGGCGGCGCGCGGCCTGAGGCCCCTGCCCCTCGGTGCCGGCCACCTCACGCCGGCGGCGCGCCCGGCGCCCCCTCCTCCACACCCACCGCTCCCCGCCCCCGGCAGTGCGCACGCGCCCGAGCGCCGCCTGTTGCCAGGTGGAGAAGCTGCGCCCCTGGCTTTGCGCCGAGCCCACCGTCCGGGAGTGGGTTGACTCACGGTGTGTCCTCGCAGCTTTTGGGGAGAGGAGACGGCGATTTAGGCGCTCCTGCTAGTACCAGGGTTCTGAACGCCTGCCTCGCTCCCCTCCGTGCCGGCCAGGTGCCTGCAGAGTGGCGGAGGCGAGGAGGGGGCTGACCGGGAGAGGCGCAGCCATCCCGCCTGGGCTGC